>CM067170.1:70886190-70948690 GCA_034093135.1 Erigeron breviscapus
TAAAGCTCCAAAAAAGCGAAGGATTAATAAAAAGAAACAGACTAATGATGATGACGATGATAATGAAGAAACTTCAAAAAGAGTTCCAAAGATTTCGTTGTCATCAGGACTGCGCCAGCTCCTTTCGCTAAAATGATGTCGTCACTAAGTCCATCTCAGAAAAAGATGGTTTGCGAGATGCGATTTAGAGCGTTAATTGGCTTCTCAATCACCAAATTCAACCCGAAACTTGGGCATTACATCGTGAATTCTTTTAAAGATCAAGACATGGTGATCAGGACTCCTAAAGGAGAAATTCGATGTGACCGAAATGCTGTATCTCACATCCTTGGAATTTCCAAATCTGATGGGGTTCCTTTGAGGTCTTTAAACAAGTCGGAAGATTTTGAAACCGTTTGGTTCAAGCAATTCTCCGATATCTGCTTAGATATTACAAGTATTAGAGCTAATAATATTGCTGATACGGAGAAGCCTGTTTCATATGCAAAAGCTGTGCAATCTGAGCCTATTATAAAGAAGAAGGTTAATTTTCATACTTTAAAGGTAGACTCAAACATTGAAGGTATTGATTTGCTTATTCCAAAAGAGACTATTATCTCAGCTAATGGCAAATATGCTAATACCTTGGTTGGTTATTTCCTTGGAAAACGACTTGCTTTTCCCGTTGTTGAAAATTATGTGAAGAATGCTTGGGCTAAATACGGGTTTAAGCGTATTATGATGAACTCATCTGGTTTATTCTTCTTTAAATTTGAGGAGAAATCGGGGATGGATAAAGTGTTGGAACTAGGACCTTGGTTAATCCGTTCAGTGCCCCTTTCCTTAAATGTATGGACTCCTAATTTCAGTATATCTGATGTCAAGAAGGTGCCTGTATGGGTTAAGTTACATAATGTTCCACTTGTTATCTTTACAGAAGATGGTCTTAGCATGTTGGCGACCAAGATTGGTAGACCAGTTGCTTTGGATGATTATACGAGTTCCATGTGTACTAAATCGTGGGGACGTAGTAGTTATGCATTGGCTCTAATTGAATTGGATGCTGAAAATGATATCAAATATGAACTGACTGTTGGAATTCCTAATATGGTTGGAGATGGTTTTTCGAAGCAAGTTATACAAATTGAGTATCAATGGAAACCTCCTCGTTGCGCTACATGCAAGGTTTTTAATCATGAAAGTGACCAATGCCCTAAATTACCTAAAAAGACTACTCAAGTCGAGATACCTCAAGACGAGGAGGGGGATTTATTCAGGTTTCAAGGAAAAAGAAAAAAGGTAAGGCTGTTCAACAGGAGAGACAAATTGAAGGAGTTAAGCTTAGCAAGCCGAAGCTACATTTTATTTATAAAGCAATACCGCCCAAGCAGAATGTAGCATCTTCTAGTACATCCAATGGTTTACATAACTCCTTTGCTGTGTTGGCGGATAATGAAACTGATTTGGAGGTACATAAGGATCCCAATGCTGGTTTGAATAGGGCTCAGCGGGATGAAAGTGATGATGAAATTGAATGTGTGTTTGATGAACATGAGTTTGATGAACGTTTTAAGGTTATGGCAGATTCTGAGGGGGCAAGCACTCCCGTTTCAGGGTTGCCTCAGGTATAGTATCGCCTCATGGAATATACGGGGTATGAACTTCTCCCAGAATCAAAATGAGGTTCGGCAGGTAATTAATGAGAATAAATTATCTGTTTGTGCTATTCTCGAATCACATGTGTCGGTTTCAAAGCTTGATAGTGTTCGTAGCAATGTGTTCTCTCACTGGAATTGGACGTCAAATGCCTATGTGTGTGACAAAAATTCTAGAATCATCCTTGGATGGGACCCGAATATTGTTGATTTAATGGTGGTATCTCAATCAGATCAAGTTATTCATACTCAGGTTATTTTTAAGGCTGACCAGAAGGTATTGTTGTGCTCTTTCGTTTATGCTCATAATTACTATATTCATAGACGTGATTTATGGAGTAATTTGGCTATGCATAAAGCCTTTGTTCATGATAAGCCTTGGGTGTTACTTGGGGATTTTAATACTGCTTTATTCCTCAATGATAAAGTTGTTAGTTCCTCACATGTTGATATCTCAATGAGAGAGTTTAAGGATTGTGTTGAAGAGCTTGAAATTTCTGATGTGAATAGATCGGGACTACAGTTCACATGGAATCAGAAACCGAAAGGGAAGTTAGGTATTTTGAAGAAACTGGATAGAATTATGGTGAATCAGACTTTTCTTGCTGATTTTGTAGGGGCGCACGCTTTGTTTCAACCATATCGTTTATCTGATCATTCACCTGCTGTATTGTGTTTTCCTATGGCTGCTAAACTCCATCCTAAACCATTTAAGTTTGCTAATGTTCTTGTGCATCATGATAAATTTAAGCAGGTGGTTTCGGATACTTGGAATACATCTATTGAGGGTATCATATGTTTAAGGTTGTTAAGTGTAACATCCCAAACTTTTCGAGTTTGACTTATTGACTTGACCGTTAGTCAACGTTAGGTTCGTTAAGTTATGTGCCCTTTATGGGATTATGTGATAAATGCTTATGTATGATATGTGAAACGATTAATATGATGTATAATGAAAGTAATTAAAGTAAATTCATGAAAGTTAAGTGCTTGTAGATCGTTAAGACTCCCGGTAAGAAAGTTAAGCTAAGAAAGTAACGTTTAGAAGTCAAGGGGCTTAAGTGTAAGTTTTGGAGTGGATGACCAGGGGTTAAGGGGCAATTAGGCAGCCCTAATTCTCACAAAAGTCTGCTCTCATACGTGAGAAAACCCTCCAGCCGATCTCTCTCCCTCTCTTTGCAAGTTTCCTTCAAGATCTCATCGTTTCGTGCCGTGTTGATTAAGTTTTATCAAGATCTTGAATCCCCTAAGTCATCTACAGGTAATATAGGTAATATTATCTCTGAAATCTGATCTTATGAGTCATAGTGAGTTTTCAATCCAGGCCATGGGGTTTGGGTTGGGTTATTTGAATAAACGTTTATCGATTTCATGTTATTCGGGTGTTTTAATGATTGATTTATGCAAAGATTAAAGGATTAATAGGATGATTAAAGTTGATGAAAGTGCAATTAAAAGGATTAATTTTAAGTCCCCAGGTTGGATTTGGGGTATGGGTTCGTATGGAATTCGTTTGATCAAAGAAAAGTTAGGGTTCTGGTCGACATGGTTTGTGCGGCGCACAAATAGGGTGTGCGGCGCACATCGTGGTGTTTCAGATTTGTTTTTCAGAAAATAGCCCGATATGCGGCGCATGGGGCATCTGTGCGGTGCACGGGGGAATTGCTCAAAAGTTCCGTGACAAAATTCGATGTTTTGTGCGGTGCACAAGTTATCTATGCGGCGCACAGGGGACCAAAATACATTCTGTGCGGCGCACAGAATATCTGTACGGTGCACAGATAGGTCCAGTCTTGAACTTGAGTTTCGTTAAGCTTATAGATCGATCTTGTACTCATTATAGGTAGTCGGGAGCACTTAGCAAGCACTATAATCAGTTCGTAACAGGTTCATAAGTTGTACCAAGGTAAGATACACTACTTTGATACGCTGAGGGTTCAACAAAAGCATGGTTTTCATATATTAACTTCCCTAATGATAACTTGTTTACTTATGGGTATTCGGGGTTATACGGGTGGTCATATGGGCTATGTACATGACTATTGAGGCCTGAAATGCAGTCCCTATGATATGAAATGTAATGATACGCTATGAAATGTTATGCAATGATACGAGATGTAATGATATGCTATGAAATGCTATTTAATGTCTTGAGATGAATTGAAATGTGATATATGTTGATGATATGCGAAATGTGCATGATTACATGGCTTGTTCATCTAGTTCACTAGACTTATTAAGTTGCCATGACACGTGCACGTTTAAGGGCCCAAACGTAAAAGATGTATATGTGATGATTGTTTAGGTCGTGTAACACCTAGACTATATGAGATGAAATCGAGCTCGTAATTTTGATGAAAGTGTTAAGCTTAACCCGTACTTGCCCTAGCCCGACGGGTGCGTTGATGTGGTTGCTTGAGTGGCTCCTTGCAACGAGGTACAACCTGAAGAGTAATACGGGAGGTCTTACCAACCCCACTTGTTTGTACATACGGATTACTCCGGGATTGGCTTGCCATTCCTTAACGACATTGATGTACAGCCGTAAGGTTTGTCCATCTAGTCGGGTGTGACTTATGTCACACTTAATGAGATGTATATGTTTTATGTGATGAGTGACTTCTGTCACGCCTGATGTAAGTGACTTATGTCATATTATACGATGATGCTTATATGTTATATGTGATGTAAAAAGATGACTAGGCACATTTAGGATGGCTCATCCTATGATGATGTTTGATGTGTTATAGTTATGTGAGATGTAATGTATGATGTGATTTGTGCCTTAACGATTAGTGACTTTTCTATAAAGTTTTAAATGACAAATGTTTTATTAATGATGTTATCTTACTTAGCTAATTCGTTAGCTAACACTTGCTCTTTTAAAATGTGTTGTGCCCTCAGGTCCAACATTAGTGAGCAGGTAGATGTGAGAAGATGTGAGGCATGGGTAGATGATCTTGAAGCTGGCTGTAGTTTACCCATAGTGGCTATTCGCTCTAGACATTGAATTATGTTTAGACATTTATGATTTGTATTTAATATGTTATCGGTTGTTTAATGTTGGGCAACCGATGGGTTTCCATTTAAACTTGTTTTGATGATATGGCTAGTAACACCAATTGATAAACGAACCAAACAGATTTTGTTGATTTGGTCTTTTAAAGTTTAATTCCGCTTTCTTTGACGCCGTTAGGCAAAAGTTTTTGGAAATCCATATTTTTAAATAATGGGCGTTACATTAAGAAATTAAAACTTTTGAAGAAACCTTTGCGTAAGTTACTCTATGATAAAGGTCATTTATTTGACAAGGTAGTTAAGTTAAGACATGAATTGGATGAAGTGCATAAAGCAGTTGATAGAGATCCTTTTAATGTCGCGTTGAGAGAAGATGAAGCTGCCCGTGTTCAGGCTTTCAATGAGGCTAATTTGGATGAAGAAAGATTCTTAAAGCAAAAAGCTAAAATTAATTGGCTTAAGGTTGGTGAT
Organism: Erigeron breviscapus; assembly: GCA_034093135.1. Lineage (NCBI taxonomy): Eukaryota > Viridiplantae > Streptophyta > Magnoliopsida > Asterales > Asteraceae > Erigeron > Erigeron breviscapus. The sequence continues at coordinate 70,891,314 of CM067170.1, forward strand.
TCTAATTCAGCATACTACCACAAAGTTGTTAAGGCTCGTAAGGCAAGAAATCGCATTGATTCAGTTGTTGATGGACTTGGTAATCGTAAAGATGGTGAGGCTGTCCCGGCAGCTTTTGTTGCTCATTATAGAGATTTCCTTGGTTCACCAGGTGTCGTTTCTAAGTTTGATCATTTCGGTTTGTTTTCAAATAAGCTTAGTACTGTGCAAGCTAATTTTATGGTTAGAAATGTGACGAGTGAAGAGGTAAAACTGGCCATGTTCGATATGGGGGACGATAAAGCGCCTAGACCTGATGGTTTTAATGCGGCGTTTTTTAAGAATGCCTGGGATATTGTTGGAAAGGACGTCGTGGATGCTGTCCAGGATTTCTTTCTTAGTGGTAAATTATTGAAGGAGGTAAACCACACTATTATCTCTTTATTGCCAAAAGTTGCTGCCCCGAGTCGTATTACTGACTATAGGCCAATCTCTCTTTGTAATGTTTTATTTAAATGCATTACTAAAATCATTGCAAATAGGATATCTGATTCTCTTACAGGTTTGGTTGGTATTAATCAATCGGCATTCATAGCGGGAAGGAGAATTTCTGATAACATCTTGCTGACCCAGGAGTTGATGCATAATTATCATTTGGATAGGGGTATTCCTAGATGCGCTTTTAAGGTGGATATTCAGAAAGCTTATGATACAGTGGATTGGAGATTTCTGAAAAGAATTCTTATTGAATTTGGTTTCCATCCCAAGATAGTTCACTGGATTATGACATGTGTTGCCACTGCTTCTTATTCTGTATGCATTAATAGTAATTCACATGGTTTCTTTCCAGGAAAGAGGGGTTTAAGGCAGGGTGATCTGCTTTCTCCATACTTGTTCACTTTGGTTATGGAAGTTCTCACCTTAATGCTTAAAAGACGTGTTCGGGAGACTGCTTTATTTACTTTTCATCTGAAGTGTGAAGAACTGGATATTATTAGTCTTTGTTTTGCAGATGATCTTATTATATTCTTGCATGCTGATGTCGATTCAGCAAGGGTGATTATCGAAACGTTGGAGGAGTTTAAAAATGCTTCTGGCCTAGCTCCAAGTTTACCAAAAAGTACTGCCTACTTTTGCAATGTCCTGAATCATGTGAAGTTGTCAATTCTTTCAGTTCTGCCTTTTGTTTTTCGGTAAAGGCCGTCACCCCTGGTCAGAATATATTAATATGAAAGAACATGCAACATAGTTGAGTACTATGTTGACTTTACAAATCGTCCATGCACACCAAAGTGCAAACCAGATTACATTCAATCAAGCAATTACTAGAAAAACATAAGAAACATAAGAAAGCGCAAAAACGACTCTAGTGATTAACTAATAACACAGGAAGATCCCAAGCAGCAAGAAATCTCTCCACATTCAAGCTTCTTTTGTATCTGAACGTGAGCATCTTGAGTCGAACAGTTGAAATAATCACATCCACTAGCGTGTCCACCGATCTAGATTCATTTTTAAACAATCTAGCATTCCTTTCTTGCCAAATAAAGTAAACTGTCGCAGCAAGACAAAGTTTATCAGCAACATTATGAACCGATCTCTTCTTTGCTCTTGGAAGAAGGATATCTACAATCAAGTCCCAACTATGCGGCTTCGGTTGAGATCTAGCATTTTGGTTAACACGATTCCAAACCTGCATATAAAAACTACATTCAAAGAATAAATTGGAATGGGAATCGGGCTGAGAAGAGCAGAACGGGCATCGGAGATCAAGACTTGCATCCCATAGAAGCATTAAATCTTGAGTTTTGAGTCTTCCTTTAAAAACCAACCAAAGAATGAACGCTGTTATAACACGATTTTAGCTACTGAATTCAATCCAACAATGGCGGTTTAGTATGTGTGTTCTTGGTGTGTTTAGTGTGTGTTTTGAGAGAGAATTAGGAATAAACTGAAAGATTGGGATTAATGTGTGTAAAAATGAATTGGTTTTTTATGATTTCTAAGGTGTGAGGGCTATTTATAGTCTAACAATACAACTATGCTAATTATCACAATTAGCCCCTCAACCTTAGTAATCATCTATCTATGATTTAACAACTAGAAAGTCCTATTATCTAAATTACAATTTATCACTATTTTTGGATTTCTAACATTCTCCCCCTTAGTGATTTATTGTAATGAATGAAGTACGTGTTATCTTGTCTTTGAAATTGATGAGCCCGGTGGTGAAGACAATTGGAATGTTGAAACAAGTCTTCAAAGCTTTTTTCTTTTGTCTTTGGAGAACTTGATTCAGTCTTGGTCTTGGTCTTGAACTTCTTGAAGTTAAATCATGTAAGGATTCTCAATGTTCTTTTAGAACAGAGAATAATGAATGATTCTGAGTCTTGAATAAAGAGTATCATGAAGTCGAACACATTTGTGTGACTTGAATCTTCGAGGATTGTTGAATCATGAATCAGAGTTGTCTTTTGAAATGCGGAAGGTATGAATCTTGGTTTCGAATGTATCAATCTTCGATTCTCGAGAGAAATTCAACTTTTTGATTCTTCGGTTTTAATTATTGAATAAATCTCATCTTTTTTTAAATGAAGTTTCATGAATATGAACTCTCTCCCTTGATGTATGCATTGGAGTTTCTTGATAAAAGGTTGTTGTATGACTTGAAGATCTTGAATAAAGTGTGTTTGATGAAGACTCTTTTGAGGCATTACTTCTTTGACTTGAATCTTCTACCAAATCTTTCAACCTTTTGAAGCTTTGATCTTTGTCACTTCAACTCGAACACTTTGGAGAGTAAGCAATTGAATGAAGTTTAGATGAAATTCTTTCGAAGAAATCATGCTCCCCCTCAATTCATGAGTATACACCTTCTGGAGCATCTTTGAATTTATGAAGTGTCTTGAGTGAAAATCTTTTCATCTTCGGTTTCATTCTTATCTCTAAAGTCAATTCAGATTCCCCTTTTTCAAAATCAAAATCTCAATCAACTAAAGTTTAGTGAAAATCTGAAATTATTGACACATTATGAACAATTTTCTCCCTCTATACACAAACTTTGATAAGCCTAAACCCATATTGAAACAACCAAACACAAAATTTCTCAACATAGACTCTTATTCCATTTCTATTATCAACTATGATAGAAAGGTACTCTCAGAAGACAAATATTGATGGAACACAGACTCTCATTCCATTCTTATCATTTGAATACAATACCAAATTCATCTCCGAAGCAAAAGCTCAGTTGACAAAGACTATGAATCAATCATAATATTTTCTCCCCCTCATAATGACAAAAATTGGGAATCAATGTCATTATGAACACATTTGATTGATTAAATGTCACAATGAATAATAAGACATGGAGAAATGTCAACCATCAAAACATCAACCCAAACCAGTAGCCCAACCCAAGAGATCCTATGGGTGACTAAAATGTAGGATTGAAGTTGTTGGGACAAACATTATATCATGGTGTTGGTGGTTTCTGTGTTTGTGTGAAGAGAAATGAAACCGGATAAGAATGATCCGTTTGCATTGTTCAAAAATCAAAAGGATTAATGAAATGACCGAAAGAAATGTATAACATTTTCCGGATTTCCTATGTATCTTTGAGATATGCATAAAACAAATCTCTAACATAGTTCGGTCTGCGGCTTTGCAACCACGAGATTGCTTCAAAGAATATAAATCATGGTTAACACTACCGAAGCATTTGATAACCACAATTTTATCCTTAAAGACTTTATCGGGAAAACCGAGGTCACTTAGACTTTTCGTTAACTCAATAATCACATAAATGTAATTATGAGACCTACATTCAACGTTGGAAAAGATGTTAGCATTGGTAGGATTTCCATTCGATCATCGTGGAATATCAATTAAGATATCACTACGAATGTTCCGGCTATATCACAAAGATAAGCAATAATATCACAAAGATATGACTCGAATGTGTCCTATGTAAATTAATGACCAAGCAATATAGCTCTAGACACAATGTGAACAAATGAAGTCGGAGACTGGAGCAGAATGTCGCCCTTTTTCAATATCAACATCTTCCAAAAGAAGAGTCAATAGAAGTGTGAAAAACTCCGTGAGAATAAAACAAGCATTTGTTAAGAAATACTTGAGTGGTTAGGAAAGATGTGCATTGCTTCACTGGGTCCATGAAGACTTCTTCAATATCGAGATATCAACAAATGACATCCGATAGAAACGTGTTTTACCCGGCTTTTTGAGAATTTGGGGAGGGCTTTTGTTTCTTTTAGCCCTTTCTCACATCATTTCACCGTAACCTCTCACTTTTCGACTTTACTCCCTCCATTCTAGTTGCACGAAATCAACATCACTCAAAATACCCTCACTATCTAATGAAAGAAGTGAATACTCCGGGGTTAGAACTCATCGGCGATGATGAAATTCATGGAGTCAATTTTGAGAAAAACTTATCGCTCATGTGCACACTATCACCGAACTTCTTTTGAATGAAAAGTATTTGAAAAACAACAAATGTGTGAATGAAAAGGTTTGAAACACATTTGAAGTTTGAGGATTTTTGAAATCACAAACTCCTCCTTAATCTATGTAAGAATAGATCAAAAATGGTTTTCATAGAAAGGTGGAGCAAAAATTGTTTTTGTGAGATCAAAAAGATTTGCATCAACAACAATGTTCATAGTAAGACAGCTAAGGAGTACACAAAGGCGTTCAATCCATCGCATCTTACATCAACAAGTTGGAGGCAATTAAAACATTTAAGCATAATGAAAATCCAATCAATTGTTCAAAATGATATAGCAAAGAAGTACACAAAGGCGTTCGATCCTTTGCTTCTCATATCAACAATTGAGAGTTTGAAAAAGTTTTATTTAAAAAAAATTTGATTGCTATTACACATACATATTCATATAAGAATACTTGGAAGTACACAAAGGCGTTCGATTCCTTGTACTCTTATATCAATCTATATGTATAACAAACGGGTTACATACATAGTATATGCAAGCCATTACACTCTAATTAAATAAAACATTGAAGAACGGGTTGCATACATAGTATATGCAAGCCAAAAAAATCTTTTTGTTTATTTTTGAAAATTTTCAATTTTGTATTTTGTTTTCTGAAATGTGTCAAGAATTCCTTCAAATGGAAAAAGATTAAGGTTTAAGATTTAACATACCAAGCTTGGAGATAAGAAAGTTAAACCTCTTTTCGTCCAATGGTTTTGTGAACAAATCTGCAAGTTGAAATTCAGTTCCCAAAGTAGAGTTCGATGTCACCTTTCTCAATATGATCTTTGAGAAAATGATATCTAACATCAATATGCTTTGATCGAGAGTGGTTTACTGAGTTGACTGCAATGGCAATGGCACTCTGAGAATCACAATAGATAGGAATATGATCATAATTCAGACCATAATCAGTTAGTTGTGTCTTCATCCATAAAACTTGAGCACAACAACTAGCCGCAGCCACATATCAGCTCTGAGATTCGATCTAACAATGGCGGTTTTCTAGTGTGTGTTCTTGGTGTGTGTGTGTGTTTTTGAGAGAGAAAGATCGAGATAACTGAAAGCTTGGAATTAATTGTGTAAGGAATGAAATGATTTTTGTTATGATTTCTAAGGTGTGAGGGCTATTTATAGTCTAACAATACTATGCTAATTATCCAATTAGCCCCTCAACCTTTAGTAATCATTTATCTATGACTTAATAACAAGAAAGTCCTATAATCTAAATTACAATTTATCACTATTTTTGGATTTCTAACATTCTCCCCCTTAGTGATTTATTGTAATGAATGAAATACGTGTTATCTTGTCTTGTAGGAATGAAATTGATGAGCCCGGTGGTGAAGACAATTGGTGTGTTGAAGCAAGTCTTCAAAGCTTTTTCTTTTGTCTTTGGAAAAACTTGAATCAATCTTGGTCTTGGACTTCTTGGAGTTAAATCATATGAAGATTCTCAATGTTCTTTTTGAACAGAGAATAATGAAAGTATGTTTGGCTTGAATCTTCGAGATTTGTTGAATCATGAATCAGAGTTGTCTTTTGAAATGCGGAAGGTATGAATCTTGGTTTCGAATGTTCAATCTTCGATTCTTGAGTGAAATTCAACTTTTCTTGAATTAAGTTTCATGAATATGAACTCTCCCCTTTGATGTATGCATTGGAGTTTCTTGTAAAATGTTGTTGTATGACTTGAAGATCCTGAATGAAGTATGTTTGATGAAGACTTATTTTTGAAGCTTTGATCTTTGTCATATCAATTCGAACACTTTGGAGAGTAAGCAATTGAATGAGATTTAGATGAAATTCTTACAAAGTAATCATGCTCCCCCTCAATCCATGATTATAAACATTTTGGAGCATCTTTGAACTTTTGAAGCATCTTGAGTGAAAATCTTTTTATCTTCGGTTTCATTCTTATCTAATAGTCAATTCAGATTCCCTTAAAGATGTATCTTGAAGTCTTGAACTTCTCAGAGTATGAGCATTTCGGAAACTTGATCTTGGCTCATTAGATTTTGAACATGAAAGTCTCTTCTTGACAATTTTCTCCCTCTATACACAAACTTTGATAAGCTTGAACCCATTTGAAAAACAACCAAACACAAAAATTTCTCAACATAGACTCTTATTCCATTTCTATCATCAACTATGCCTTTTCAAGAATAGAATGTATTCTTCGAAGCCTACTATTGATTCCTATCATTTGAAGACACTCCGAAGCAAAAGCTCAGTTGACAAAGACTATGAATCAATCATAATATTTTCTCCCCCTCATAATGACAAAATTGGAAACCAATGTCATTATGTACACATTTGATTGATTAAATGTCACAAGGAATAATAAGACATGGAGAAATGTCAACCATCAAAACATCAACCCAAACCAGTAGCCCAACCCAAGAGATCCTATGGGTGACTAAAATGTAAGATTGAAGTTGTTGGGACAAACATTATATCATGGTGTTGGTGGTTTCTGTGTTTGTGTGAAGAGAAATGAAACCGGATAAGAATGATCCATTTGCATGTTCAAAAATCAAAAGGATTAATGAAATGACCGATAGAAATGTATAACATTTTTCGGATTTCCTATGTATCATTGAGATATGTACAAAACAAGTCTCTAACATAGTTCGGTCTGCGGCTTTACAACCACTAGATTGCTTCAAAGAATATAAATCATGGTTAACACTACCGAAGCATTTGATAACCACAATTTTATCCTTAAAGACTTTTAGGGATAACCAAGGTCACTTAGACTACTCGTTAACTCAATAATCACATAAATGTAATTATGAGACCTACGTTCAACGTTGGAAAAGATGTTAGCATTGGTAGGATTTCCATTCGATCATCGTGGAATATCAATTAAGATATCACTACGAATGTTCCGTCTATATCACAAAGATAAGCAATTATATCACAAAGATATGACTCGAATGTGTCCTATGAAGAATGAATAATGATCAATTGAATAACCAATCACAATAGCTCTAGACACAAAGTGATCAAATGAAGTCGGGGACTGGAGCAGAATGTCGCCCTTTTTCAATATCAACATCTTCCAAAAGAAGAGTCAATAGAAGTGTGAAAATCTCCGTGAGAATAAAACAAGCATTTGTTAAGAAATACTTGAGTGGTTAGGAAAGATGTGCATTGCTTCACTGGGTCCATGAAGGCTTCTTCAATATCGAGATATCAACAACGACATCTGATAGAAACATGTTTTACCCGGCTTTTGAGAATTTGGGAAGGGTATCATTTCTTTTAACCCTTTTCTCACAACACAGCACCTTAACCTCTCACTTTTCGACTTTACTCCCTCCAATCTATTTGCACGAAAACAACATCACTCAAAATACCCTCACTATCTAATGAAAGAAGTGAAAACTCCGGGAACTTCTTTGAAATGAAATAATTGAAAAACAACAAATGTGTGTATGGAAAAAGTTTGAAACACATTTGAAGTTTGAGAATTTTTGAAATCACAAACTCCTCCTTAAACTATGCAAGAATAGATCAAAAAGTTTTCATAGAAAGGTGGAGCAAAAATTGTTTTTGTGAGATCAAAAAGTTTTTGGAAAACACAAAGTTTTGCAACAACCATAATGTTGAAAGTAAGACAGCTAGGGAGTACACAAAGGCGTTCGATCCGTCGCATCTTACAATAACAAGATGGAGGCAAATAAAACATTTAAGCAATTTGAAAAACCAATCAATTGTATAAGATGAGAGAACAAAGGAGTACACAAAGGCGTTCGATCCTTTGCATCTCATATCAATCAATTGAAAGTTTGAAAAGTTTATTTGAAAAACTTGATTGCTATTACACATACATATTCATAAAAGAACACTTGGAAGTACACAAAGGCGTTCAATTCCTTGTAATCTTATATGAATCCATATATATAATAACAATTTTGGAAAGGATAAAAATAAATATATCATTTAAGAACGGGTTGCATACATAGTATATGCAAGCCATTTTGAAAAAAAATCTTTTTGTTTATTTTTGAAATTTTTAATTTTTGTATTTTGTTTTCAGGAATGTGTCAAGAATTCCTTTAAATGAAAAAGAATCAAGGTTTGAGATTTAACATACCTAGCTTGGAGATCAGAAAATTAAACCTCTTTTCATCCAATGGTTTTGTGAACAAATCTGCAAGTTGAAAGTCAGTTCCCACAAAGTATAGCTCGATGTCACCTTTCTCAATATGATCTTTGAGAAAATGATATCTAACGTCAATATGCTTTGATCGAGAGTGGTTTACTGAGTTGACTGCAATTGCAATGGCACTCTGAGAATCACAATAGATAGGGATATGATCATATTTCAGACCATAATCAGTTAGTTGAGTCTTCATCCATAAAACCTGAGCACAACAACTAGCCGCAGCCACATATTCAGCTTCAGCCGTTGATAGTGACACACAATTCTGCTTCTTGGAAGACCAACTCATAATTTTATCACCTAAAAATTGTAGAGTACCAGAAGTGCTTTTGCGATCAAGCTTACAACCTGCATGATCTGCATCTGAATATGCAGTTAGATTGAATCCAGTATCCCTTGGATACCAGAGACCTAAATCGGATGTACCCTTCAGATAACGAAAGATTCGTTTCACAGCTTGGTAATGTAAATCAGTCGGAGCAGCTTGATATCTAGCACACATACATGTTGCAAACATTATATCTGGGCGAGATGCTGTTAGGTACAACAATGAACCAATCATACTTCTATATCTCTTTTGGTCAAATGGTTTCCCATTTGTGTCAGCACTAATGCTTGTTCGAGCAGCCATTGGGGTAGAAATTGAAGAACATGAAGTCATATCAAACTTTTTCAACATGTCGTTTATGTATTTACCTTGTGATATAAAAATACCAGTTGGTAATTGTTTGATTTGAAGACCCAAAAAGTAATTCATTTCCCCAATCATGCTCATTTCAAAATGATTGACCATAAGAGATGAAAAGTTTCGGCAAAATGTTTGACTGGTCGACCCAAATATAATGTCATCAACATATATTTGAACTAGTAAAACATGCTTACCTTGTTTGCGAATGAACAAGGTAGGGTCAATTATGCCTTTGGTAAATCCACCTCTTAGCAAGAAAGTAGTTAAGGAATCATACCATGCTCGGGGTGCTTGCTTAAGACCATAGAGAGCCTTGTCTAACCTGTAGACATGGTTTGGCCTTTGAGGATCAACAAAACCTTCAGGTTGATCAACGTAAACTTCTTCTTTGAGGTCACCATTCAGGAAAGCAGTCTTCACATCCATTTGAAACACAGTGAAGTTTCGGAATGCGGCATAAGCTAAGAAGATTCGAATGGCCTCCATTCTTGCTACTGGAGCAAAAGTTTCGTCGAAATCAACACCAGGTTGTTGGCAATAGCCCTTTGCAACGAGACGAGCTTTATTCCTTACTACCACTCCATTCTCATCCTTTTTGTTCTTGAAAATCCACTTTGTACCGATGGGATCAGCTTTTCTAGGATTTGGAACTAGCCTCCATACCTTCAGTCTCTCAAATTGAGCGAGTTCATCTTGCATTGCCTTAACCCACTCTGGATCTTGAAGAGCTTCAGATACCGTTTTGGGTTCAATATTGCTAAGAGAAAGTGCAACAAGACACTCATTTACTGAGGTACGAGTAGTTACTCCTGCTTGTGGATCTCCAATTATCTGATCAGTAGGATGGTCTTTCTGCATACGTGTCCACTTGTGAATATGAGGAAGAGGATCTTGTTCTTGAAGATCAACATCACCATCATGAAAACATGAGTTTTGTTGAGAGATGGAGTCATAACTAGGTATAACTCTTTCCTCATAAGCTGGATGATCAAAGTCAAGTGGAACATACACATTTGGAGTGTTCAGGGGATTTGTTGTCTGAGTAAACTGAGAAGGTTGTTCTTGAACATTCACTTGAGTAGGATTTTCAGGAGAGGATGGTGGAAAAGTATCATAAGACGAAAATTCTTGTTCTGAAGAATTTGATGATGATTCATGATTGATGTCCGGAACTGGATCGTTGTTATGAAGAGATTCATTGTTTGGAATGGTTCAACGATGATCTGAGGTTCTTGATCATGAACCGGTTTTGAATTATAGAATTCTTCAAAAAGAATATCTAATTCATCACTGGTTGGAGTTGGAAACTTCTTGAATTTTGAAGCTAAGGTAGAATTCCTTGTAGAAGTACTTGAAGTACTTGGATCAATACTTGTTGGTAGCAAGCTTTCTTGCTCAAAAATCATGCCTGACATCTCATCGAACCACACATTCATTGTTTCTTGAATTGTGTTTGTTCGGCGATTGTAGATTCGGTAGGCAATTGATGTTTTGGAATAACCAACAAAATATCCTTCATCACCTTTCTTCTCGAATTTTCCAAGATTCTCCCGATCATTCAATGTGTAACAAACACACCCAAATATATGAAAGTAGTTGATATTGGGCTTGCGTTTGTTAACAACCTCATAAGGAGTTTTTTCGAAACGCTGATTGATGATGGACCGATTCTGAGTGTGACAAGCAGTGTCAACAGCTTCAGCCCACATATTGGATGGCAATTTGGAATAGGCAAGCATTGTCCTTGCTGCTTCCACCAGCGATCGATTTCTCCTTTCTACAACACCATTTTGTTGTGGGGTGCGAACTGCTGAGAATTGATGAGTAATACCTTTGGATTTGCAGAATTCATCAAAAACAGCATTCTTGAATTCAGTACCGTTATCCGAACGAATGTAACGAACTGGAAGTTGAAGATTTACTTGAGTATTGGTGATGAAATCTATCAACAACTGAGTTGTTTCATCTTTGGATGCTAGGAACTTAACCCAAGTGTATCTTGAATAATCATCGACAATAACCAGGATGTATTTCTTCCCATTTCGGCTTTGAACTTTCATTGGTCCACAAAGATCCATGTGAAGCAAATGAAGAGGTGCTAAAGAATTTGGAGATTTCTTCGGTTTATGAGAAGTTCTCTTGATCTTCCCAACAGCACAAGAAGGACAAACATGCTCACTTTCATACTTATAGTCAGGTAAGCCTTCAACAAGATGCTTATTGACCAAAGTATTGATTGTTTGGAAATTCAGATGAGAAAGCCTTCTATGCCATAACCAAGAATTCTTTGAGGTAGCCTTTGAAATGAGACAAATATTATCAGTTGGTTGGTTATCATCGAGATTGACGGTAAAAAGGTTATCGTCACGATCACCACAAAGAATATCAACTCCATCTAAGGTTTGGACTTTGCAAAGAGATTTTCGAAAAAGAACTTGAAGATTGTTATCACAGAATTGTCCAACACTGAACAAGTTGTGACTTAAACCTTCAACATAGTGAACTTTCTTGATAATAATCCCATTTCGTTCAATGTCCCCATAACCTAGGATAGGAGCGAAATTGTTGTTTCCAAAGCGAACAGTTCCCATGAATCGTTCAACAAAATTCTTCAGCAAAGATTTATTTCCAGTCATGTGCTTCGAACACCCGGAATCGAGTATCCAAACACAGATGGTTATTTCCTGCAAACAAAGAAATTTAACCAGTTTTAGGTACCCACTTGAAGACGGGTCCTTTTTGGTTAGATAAAACAGGCAGGGTATATAACTTAGACTGCGCATTCAAACATGTTATTGAATCAACATAAGCATCAGCAAGCACATTATCAACAAACATATTTGAATAGAACGTGCGAACTTTCACATCAGAATTAAATGTAACATGTCTACAAGCATTCACATCAACCACACAAGAATTAACATTGTTTACAAGCTCACAAGGCTTTGCCTTGGAATTTTCAACATTATTTGACAAAGTAAAATTGTTTTGATTAACTGACACATTCTTTCTCCTATTGACAGTCTTTTTCCTCCTTCTGTTCTTCTTTTTCTCAACTTCCTTTAGATTACTAGTGACCTTAGGTACTAAAGATTTAGCAACCCATCTAGCACCACTAGTTAAGCTCTTTCCACCTGTGGAATCGAAATTAAGAAGATTAGATCTAGGAGTTTTAGACATTTTCATCTTTTTGAATTCTTTTGGAGATGAGGAAACTTCTTGCTTCTTTGGTTTATCATGAGAAAACCATCCATAACTATCCCTATATCTAGTTGAACCATTTGATGTGTCCTTAGTTAGCAAAACTGTGCTAGACTTAGACACCTTAGGTATAGAACTAGATTGAGAGCTAGTTTGAGAAGCATTAGGATAGTCTTTCGGAAGTTTCACTTTGGTGTACTTTGTCCTGAGTGTGGTTTCAGCTTGTTCCTTTTTGACATGTTTCACTGGGGTAGCAAAGGTCTTTGGTTCAGTCTTGACGAGTTTGGTCTTAACTCGTTTCTTTGAGTAATATGAAGTTGGAGCTTTGGACGATGGTTTTTGAGATTCCATTTCTGTTTCCACTTTGATTTTGGTAGATTCAATCTTTTTCTCAGTTTCTGAATCAAAAATATATTCTCCCTCCATGAATTTATCAAAATCAACTGTCGTGAAATCTTTTGAAAAAGAAAATATCAATGGAGATTGATTTATTTTAGATTCATTTGAAAATTTTGAGAAATCAGAAATCTTGGTGTCCAACTTCACATTATGGGTAGTCTCATAAGTTAGGTCAACTTGACCTGACACATCTTTGGTCTCACAAGAAAATTGAGTAATAGTATCAACACCTATACTAGCACTAGGCTTAGGGTTAACAACTAACTCATCAACATTGTCGCATGTGAAAAACCTATAGAAGTACCATATCAAAACTAAACTATGTGCAAGTTCGTCATTTGATAAATCAGATTGCACATAATCATCAGCTATAAAAGTAGCAGTAGTATGACAAGTACATTCAAGAGAATTAGTCAAGGTCTGAGTCGAGGTATTGGTATATGAAACACAGGTAGTTTGAGTAGAATTTTCTACTAAAGCATTCTGGTCAGTTTGAGTAGAAACATTCTCACAAACGTTCTTAGTATTAACAACAATACATTTATCCTGTAGATTCGGACTTTGAGACTTGAGATGATTAATAACTGTTTGTTGAAATTCCACCTTTTGTTGTAAATCTTCTATCTGTTTTTCCAAAAATGTAGTTGGAAAATACATTTTCGTTGGTTTAGGTGAAGTATCAACAGATTCTTGGTTTTGAAAATTTGATTCAATTTCTTCCAATTTGAAAATTGAAGATTCTTTTGTTTTGTATGAATCATTGATTGCATCATAATTAACCAAAAAATCTTGATTAGGTATTCTCTCAACTTCATCAGTCTCAAATTCGTCATCCACTGAACGAATAAATTGTTGTACCATACCAAGTCGAAGAAATTTCTCATCATACAGGGGTTTAATCTCCTCTTTGGCCTTTCGTAATGGTGTGATATTCTCAAATCCCAACCCGAGAAGAAGTTCTGATCTGTCAATTTTCGACTTGTTGAAATAGGCAGTGAAATTCAAGAGAGGATTTTGTTCAACTTTATATAACTTTTCTTGATAGAAAAGTATATTCTTTTTAAATTCCTCAACTTGTTTTTCAAGATTTTCAATCTCAATGCCTTTTAAAAAACAATTATGATTTAAATCAGAAATTTTCCTTTCGAGTTCAACATTGTTTGGTTTAGCTTCTTGAAGCCTTTTATTGAGAATATCAACATCCATTTGTCTTGCATTTTCCCGAAGCCATTCATTGGTCTTTTGAATTTCAAGATCTTGATTGGTCTTTTCAAGATCATGAATGGTCTTTTCCAGGTTTTGGCATTTTTGCAATAACTTAGAATCAGGAGAGACATTCAACTCACATTCTTTAACCAACATTTTTTCTTTGTAAGCTTGAAAATCTTGTTTAATAGTATTATGTTCAAAAAGTAATTTTGAGTGTTCTTCAAGAAGATTTGAAAATTCACTTTTTGAAAATGTAATACTACTTTTCAACTTTTTGTTTTTGTTGGCTAAAGATTTGATATGAGTTGTTAAATTAGATAAAGCTAATCTACAAGACTCTTTGTCCTTAACCAAAGAAAAAGTAGAGTCGAGATTTACCTCATCATCTGGGTATTCATCATCAGTGCTTTCTGCTTCAAGGACTTTGTTCTTGGCTAACCTCGCCATATAGCAAACATTAGCGGAGAGATCTTGATCTTCATCATCAGTGAGCAACAGCCATTTGTCATCTTCTGCAAGCAATGCATGTCCTGCTTCGACCTGTTTGGCTAACAGCATCTTCTGCTTGTAGTACTCATAGTTCCGCTTCTTGGGTTGTTTGCAATCAACAGCAAAATGTCCAGGAACTCCACAATTGTAGCACTTTTTGTCTGATGTTTTCCCTTTCTCAACTGCTTGTTTCTCATAAACATCCTTCTTTTCACCATACCTTGATCCATTGGCTTCACCTTGCTCATTGCTCCTTGGATGATAGTGTTCCTTCTTTGGAAATGCACTTGTAGAAGAAGTGCGGAGATTGTTGTTTGTTGGCCTCGCTTTGTAAAATCTCTTCTTGAAATGCTTAGTTACTGCGGCAAGAGCTTGATATAGTTCATCTGAAACACCATCTCTTGTAGCCAACTCATCATCTCCCTCCTCATCAGACGAAGAAACAACCACCATTTGCCTTTTAAGAGCTTCAGAAATCTTCTTCTCAACGATCAATGCCAAAGGATCAGAAGATACAACTTCTGGCATTTTGTTCGATGAAGATTTGTTTAGAACTTGGTTTTCATTGAGCTTGAAGGATTCATAAAGAGTATGAATGGTGAACTTGGTTAGATTTTGATGTTGCTTGATCTGTGTTCCAAAATCTTCCCATTCTGGACCAAGAGCTTTAATGAACTTGATGTTTAACTCAATCTCTGTTTTCTTGACATTGTTCTTCCTCAGTTCGTTTATGACATTGCAAAATCTGTAGTAGACTGCCTCAAGAGATTCATTTGGCATTTTGGAGAAGTTGTCAAACTCAGTCAAAATGTTGGTCAATCTGATTGTTGACGTTACGTCAGCTCCTTCCATCTGTCTAGCCACCTCATCCCATATCTCCTTGGCTGTATCATAAGAATCAACAGAGCCATAGATTTCATCTGGTAGAGCTCTGTATAAACATGATCTTGCTCTGTTATCTGCTGCTGTTCGATCCTTTTGTTCAGCATTCAAAAGTTCATGAGTTAGAATAACTGCATTAGTAGTGGGATGGCGATGAACAGCAAGTCCGTTAAGGATGGAATCTTTCATCATGTGACCATTTGTCTGACTTTCCACATAGTCCATGAATCTTTTCTTCCATAGTCCGTATGAACCACGGTAGAGAACTGGAGGTCTTGTGTCAGAACCTAATGCCAATGCTTCACGAGAAGCCATTTGAGATTGATTGAATTGAAAAAAAATGAAACGGTTTTGAGAAACAGAAAAATGGAACGATCTTGAGAAACAGAAAAAGAAACGATCTTGAAAGGATCGTCCTAGTCTAGATCGTTCTGAAAGATCGTTCTAAGCAAGATCGTGAGATCGTCTTAGAATTTGGATGAAATTTGGTTAAGAATCGAACTTGAAACGATCTTGGTGAAGATCGTTTTAGGTTTTGAGAAAATGAAACGATCTTGTTAAAATCGTTCTAGACAAGATCGTCTTAGAAACTTTGATGAAAAATGGTTAAGTATGAAAATTGAAACGATCTTGAAAAAAATGAAACGATCTTGAAGAACTGGGTTGAAGATCGTCTTGGAATTTTTGGTGAAATTTGACTAAGTATGAAAATAATGAGACGATCTTGGAAATGAGACGGTCTTGAAAAGAAATGAAAAATTTGGTTAAGTCTTGAAAATGAAACGATCTTGGTATGAAACTATGAATCAAGGAACTGGGACGATCTTGGTTGAAGATCGTCTTTTGTTCAGAAGTATTGAGACGATCTAAGTGAAAATCGTCTTAGGTTTCAAGGACTGAAACGATCTTAGGTGGTTTTAAGAAATGAGACGATCTTGTATGAAGATCGTCTTATATTTCTTTCTCAAAACTTCTAAGTATTTGAAATGACCCAACCAATCCTTTCGGATTAATTAGCCAGAATCAAACACTACCACAACACACTCTTGTTTAGAACGATCTTGTGAAGATCGTCAAACAAGCCACAAATCACAAGGATGAAAAATAAGCTTTCAATGACTAAGACGATCCTGGGAAGATCGTCCTAGTTATCATCTTCTTCATCTTAACAATTTTCCAGAAAAACTCCATTAAAGACCTTTTAAAAACTTCAGTATCTTATGAATTACTAGGAGTTAGATCACGAAATCACTTGCAAACTGTTTTAATTCATGTCCGCAACTCAATTATGAACAAAATTCAACACAAACTACAATTGATTCAAATCCCTGAAATTACGCGCCAAAACTCAAAATTCAATCTCAAGTTTTAGATTGAATTGGAACTTGAAACTTGACAGGATTATGTTATCAATAACCACGAATCTATTGATGAACAAACAATTGTGATTTTATGTGATTTGATGTGTTAATTTTGAAGAACCAGTAGATGAACAATAACGAACAGAATTTGAAATTAAAGTTGATTTTGATGAAATTGTGATTGAATTCAGTTATGGATCGTCATCAGATTGATGTTTCTCTCTGATACCACTTGTTATAACACGATTTTAGCTACTGAATTCAATCCACTAATGGCAGTTTAGTGTGTGTGTTCTTGGTGTGTTTAGTGTGTGTTTTGAGAGAGAATTAGGAATAAAACTGAAAGATTGGGATTAATGTGTGTAAAATGAATTGTGTTGGTTATGATTTCTAAGGTGTGAGGGCTATTTATAGTCTAACAATATAACTATGCTAATTATCACAATTAGCCCCTCAACCTTAGTAATCGTCTATCTATGATTTAACAACTAGAAAGTCCTATAATCTAAATTACAATTCATCACTATTTTTGGATTTCTAACACAGCTACATATTCAGCTTCAGCCGTTGATAGTGAAACACAGTTCTGTTTCTTGGAAGACCAACTCACATTTTTATCTCCTAAAAATTGTAAAGTACCTGAAGTGCTCTTGCGATCAAGTTTACAACCTGCATGATCTGCATCTGAATAAGCAGTTAGATTGAATCCAGTATCCCTTGGATACCAGAGACCTAAATCGGGTGTACCCTTCAGATAACGAAAGATTCGTTTCACAGCTTGATAATGTAAATCAGTTGGAGCAGCTTGATATCTAGCACACATACATGTTGCAAACATTATATCTGGGCGAGATGCTGTTAGGTACAACAACGAACCAATCATACTTCGATATCTCTTTTGGTCAAATGGTTTCCCATTTGTATCAGTATTAATTGATGTTCGAGCAGCCATTGGGGTTGAAATTGAAGAACATGAAGTCATATCAAACTTTTTCAACATATCATTTATGTATTTACCTTGTGATATAAAAATACCAGTTGGTAATTGTTTGATTTGAAGACCCAAAAAGTAATTCATTTCCCCAATCATGCTCATTTCAAAATGATTGACCATTAGAGATGAAAAGTTTCGGCAAAATGTTTGACTGGTCGACCCAAATATAATGTCATCAACATATATTTGAACTAGTAGAACATGCTTACCTTGTTTGCGAATGAACAAGGTAGGGTCAATTATGCCTTTGGTAAATCCACCTTTAAGTAAGAAAGTAGTTAAAGAATCATACCATGCTCGGGGTGCTTGCTTAAGACCGTAGAGAGCCTTGTCTAACCTGTAGACATGGTTTGGTCTTTGAGGATCAACAAAACCTTCTGGTTGACCAACGTAAACTTCTTCTTTGAGGTCAACAAAACCTTCTGGTTGACCAACGTAAACTTCTTCTTTGAGGTCACCATTCAGGAAAGCAGTCTTCACATCCATTTGAAATACAGTGAAGTTTCGGAATGCGGCATAAGCTAAGAAGATTCGAATGGCCTCCATTCTTGCAACTGGAGCAAAAGTTTCGTCGAAATCAACACCAGGTTGTTGGCAATAGCCCTTTGCAACAAGTCGAGCTTTATTTCTTACTACCACTCCATTCTCATCCTTTTTGTTTTTGAAAATCCACTTTGTTCCGATTGGATCAGCTTTTCTGGGATTTGGAACTAATCTCCATACCTTCAGTCTTTCAAATTGTGCGAGTTCATCTTGCATTGCCTTAACCCACTCTGGATCACGAAGAGCTTCAGATACAGTTTTGGGTTCGATATTGCTAAGAGAAAGTGCAACAAGACACTCATTTACTGAGGTACGAGTAGTTACTCCTGCTTGTGGATCTCCAATTATTGATCAGTAGGATGGTCTTTCTGCATACGTGTCCACTTGTGAGCATAAGGAAGAGGATCTTGTTGTTGAAGATCAACATCATCATCATTGAAGCTTGAGTTTTGTTGAGAGATGGAGTCATAACTAGGTATAACTCTTTCCTCATAAGCTGGATGATCAAAGTCAAGTGGTACATACACATTTGGAGTGTTCAGGGGATTTGTTGTCTGAGTAAATTGAGAAGGTTGTTCTTGAACATTCACTTGAGTAGGATTCTCAGGAGAGGATGGTGGATTAGAATCATTTGAAGATGATTTTTGCTCAGAAGAACTTGATGACGATTCATGATTGTTGTCAGGAACTGGATCGTTGTTATGAAGAGGTTCATTGCTTTGAATTGGTTCAACGATGTCTGGAGGTTCTTGATCATGAATCGGTTTTGACTTATAGAATTCTTCAAAAAGAATATCTAATTCATCACTGGTTGGAGTTGGAAACTTCTTGAATTTAGAAGCTAAGGTAGAATTCCTTGTAGAAGTACTTGAAGTACTTGGATCAATACTTGTTGGTAGCAAGTTTTCTTGCTCAAAAATCATGCCTGACATCTCATCGAACCAAACATTCATCGTCTCTTGAATTGTGTTTGTTCGACGATTATAGATTCGGTAGGCAATTGATGTTTTGGAATAACCAACAAAATATCCTTCATCACCTTTCTTCTCGAATTTTCCAAGATTCTCCCGATCATTCAACGTGTAACAAACACACCCAAATATATGAAAGTAGTTGATGTTGGGCTTGCGTTTGTTAACAACCTCATAAGGAGTCTTTTCGAAACGCTGATTGATGATGGACCGATTCTGAGTGTGACAAGCAGTGTCAACAGCTTCAGCCCACATATTGGATGGCAATTTGGAATAAGCAAGCATTGTCCTTGCTGCTTCCACCAGCGATCGATTTCTCCTTTCAACAACACCGTTTTGTTGTGGGGTGCGAACTGCTGAGAATTGATGAGTAATACCTTTGGATTTGCAGAATTCATCAAAAACAGCATTCTTGAATTCAGTACCGTTATCCGAACGGATGTAACGAACTGGAAGTTGAAGATTTACTTGAGTATTGGTGATGAAATCTATCAACAACTGAGTTGTTTCATCTTTGGATGCTAGGAACTTAACCCAAGTGTATCTTGAATAATCATCAACAATAACCAGGATATATTTCTTCCCATTTCGGCTTTGAACTTTCATCGGCCCACAAAGATCCATGTGAAGCAAATGAAGAGGTGCTAAAGAATTTGGAGACTTCTTTGGTTTATGAGAAACCCTCTTAATCTTCCCAACAGCACAAGAAGGACAGACATGCTCACTTTCATACTTATAGTCAGGTAAGCCTTCAACAAGATGCTTATTGACTAAAGTATTGATTGTTTGGAAATTCAGATGAGAAAGCCTTCTATGCCATAACCAAGAATTCTTTGAAGTAGCCTTTGAAATGAGACAAATATTATCGGTTGGTTGGTTATTATCGAGATTGACGGTAAAAAGGTTATCGTCACGATCGCCACAAAGAATATCAATTCCATCTAAGGTTTGGACTTTGCAAAGAGATTTTCGAAAAAGAACTTGAAGATTGTTATCACAGAATTGTCCAACACTGAACAAGTTGTGACTTAAACCTTCAACATAGTGAACTTTCTTGATAATAATCCCATTTCGTTCAATGTCCCCGTAACCTAAGATAGGAGCGAAATTGTTGTTTCCAAAGCGAACAGTTCCCATGAATCGTTCAACGAAATTCTTCAGCAAAGACTTATTTCCAGTCATGTGCTTCGAACACCCGGAATCGAGTATCCAACACAGATGGTTATTTCCTGCAATCAAAGAAATTTAACCGTTTTTAGGTACCCACTTGAAAACGGGTCCTTTTTGGTTAGATAAAACAGGCAGGGTATATAACTTAGGTTGCGCATTCAAACATGTTATTGAATCAACATAAGCATCAACAAGCACATTATCAACAAACATATTTGAATAAAATGTACGAACATTCACATGAGAATTAAAAGTAACATGTCTACAAGCATTCACATCAACCACACAAGAATTAAAATTGTTTACAAGCTCACAAGGTCTTGCCTTGGAATTTTCAACATTATTCGACAAAATAAAATTGTTTTGATTAACAAAAACACCATTTCTCCTAATGACAGTCTTTTTCCTCCTTCTATTCTTCTTTTTCTCAACTTTCTTTAGATTACTAGTGACCTTAGGTACTAAAGTTTTAGCAACCCATCTAGCATCACTAGTTAAGCTCTCTCCACCTGTTGAATTGAAATTAAGAAGATTAGAACTAGGAGTTTTAGACATTTTCATTTTTTTGAACTCTTTTGGAGGTGAGGAAACTTCTTGCTTCTTTGGTTTATCATGAGAAAACCATCCATAACTATCCCTATATCTAGTTGTACCATTTGATGCATCTTTAGTTAGCGAAACTGAGCTAGACTTAGACACTTTAGGTATAAAGCTAGATTGAGAGCTAGTTTTAGAAGCATTAGGATAATCTTTCGGAAGTTTCACTTTGGTGTACTTTGTCCTGAGTGTGGTTTCAGCTTGTTCCTTTTTGACATGTTTTACAGGGGTAGCAAAGGTCTTTAACTTAATGGTCTTTGGTTCAGTCGGTTCAGTCTTGACGAGTTTGGTCTCAACTCGTTTCTTTGAGTAATATGAAGTTGGAGCTTTGGACGATGGTTTTTGAGATTCCATTTCTGTTTCCACTTTGATTTTGGTAGATTCAATCTTTTTCTCAGTTTCTGAATCAAAAATATATTCTCCCTCCATGAATTTATCAAAATCAACCGTCGTGAAATCTTTTGAAAAAGAAAATTTCAATGGAGATTGATTTATTTTAGATTTATTTGAAAATTTTGAGAAATCAGAAATCTTGGTGTCCAACTTCACATTATGGGTAGTCTCAGAAGGTAGGTCAACTTGAACTGACACATCTTTGGTCTCACAAGAAAATTGAGTAATAGTATCAACACCTATACTAGCACTAGGCTTAGGGTTAACAACTAACTCATCAACATTGTTGCATGTGAAAAACCTATAGAAGTACCATATCAAAACTAAACTATGTGCAAGTTCGTCATTTGATAAATCAGATTGCACATAATCATCAGCTATAAAAGTAGCAGTAGTATGACAAGTACATTCAAGAGAATCAGTCAAGGTCTGAGTCGAGGTATTGGTAGATGAAACACAGGTAGTTTGAGTAGAATTTTCTACTAGAGCATTTTGGTCAGTTTGAGTAGAAACATTCTCACAAACTTTCGTAGTATTAACGACAATACATTTATCCTTTAGATTCGGACTTTGAGACTTGAGATGATTAATAACTGTTTGTTGAGATTCCACCTTTTGTTGTAAACCTTCTATCTGTTTTTCCAAAAATGTGGTTGGAAAATACATTTTCGTTGGTTTAGGTGAAGTATCAACAGATTCTTGGTTTTGAAAATTTGATTCAATTTCTTCCAATTTGAAAATTGAAGATTTTTTTGTTTTGTATGAATCATTGATTGCGTCATAATTAACCAAAAAATCTTGATTAGGTATTCTCTCAACTTCATCAGTCTCAAATTCGTCATCCACTGGACGAATAAATTGTTGTATCATACCAAGTCGAAGAAATTTCTCATCATACAGGGGTTCAATCTCCTCTTTGGCCTTTTGTAATGGTGTGATATTCTCAAATCCCAACCCGAGAAGAAGATCTGTTTTGTCAATCTTTGACTTGTTAAAATAGGCGGTGAAATTCAAGAGAGGGTTTTGTTCAACTTTATATAACTTTTCTTGATAGAAAAGTATATTCTTTTTAAATTCCTCAACTTGTTTTTCAAGATTTTCAATCTCAATGCCTTTTAAAAAACAATTATGATTTAAATCAGAAATCTTCCTTTCGAGTTCAACATTGTTTGGTTTAGCTTCTTGAAGCTTTTTATTGAGAATATCAACATCCATTTGTCTTGCATTTGCCCGAAGCCATTCGTTGGTCTTTTGAATTTCAAGATCTTGATTGGTCTTTTCAAGATCATGAATGGTCTTTTCTAGATTTTGGCATTTTTTCAATAACTTAGAATCAGGAGAGACATTCAACTCACATTCTTTAACCAACATTTTTTCTTTGTAAGCTTGAAAATCTTGTTTAATAGTATTATGTTCAAAAAGTAATTTTGAGTGTTCTTCAAGAAGATTTGAAAATTCACTTTTTGAAAATGTAATACTACTTTTCAACTTTTTGTTTTTGTTGGCTAAAGATTTGATATGAGTTGTTAAATTAGATAAAGCTAATCTACAAGACTCTTTGTCCTTAACCAAAGAAAAAGTAGAGTTGAGATTTACCTCATCATCTGGGTATTCATCATCAGTGCTTTCTGCTTCAAGGACTTTGTTCTTGGCCAACCTCGCCATATAGCAAACATTAGCGGAGAGATCTTGATCTTCATCATCAGTGAGCAACAGCCATTTGTCATCTTCTGCAAGCAATGCATGTCCTGCTTCGACCTGTTTGGCTAACAGCATCTTCTGCTTGTAGTACTCATAGTTCCGCTTCTTGGGTTGTTTGCAATCAACAGCAAAATGTCCAGGAACTCCACAATTGTAGCACTTTTTGTCTGATGTTTTCCCCTTCTCAACTGCATGTTTCTCATAAACATCCTTCTTTTCACCATACCTTGATCCAGTGGCTTCACCTTGCTCATTGCTCCTTGGATGATAGTGTTCCTTCTTTGGAAATGCACTTGTAGAAGAAGTGCGGAGATTGTTGTTTGTTGGCCTCGCTTTGTAATATTTCCTCTTGAAATGCTTTGTTACCGCGGCAAGAGCTTGATATAGTTCATCCGAAACACCATCTCTTGGAGCCATCTCATCATCTCCCTCCTCATCAGACGAAGGAACAACTACCATTTGCCTTTTAAGAGCTTCAGAAATCTTCTTCTCAACGATCAATGCCAAAGGATCAGAAGATACAACTTCTGGCATTTTGTTCGATGAAGATTTGCTTAGGACTTGGTTTTCATTGAGCTTGAAGGATTCATAAAGAGTATGAATGGTGAACTTGGTTAGATTTTGATGTTGCTTGATCTGTGTTCCAAAATCTTCCCATTCTGGACCAAGAGCTTTAATGAACTTGATGTTTAACTCAATCTCTGTTTTCTTGACATTGTTCTTCCTCAGTTCGTTTATGACATTGCAAAATCTGTAGTAGACTGCCTCAAGAGATTCATTTGGCATTTTGGAGAAGTTGTCAAACTCAATCAAAATGTTGGTCAATCTGATTGTCGAAGTCACGTCAGTTCCTTCCATCTGTCTAGCCACCTCATCCCATATCTCCTTGGCTGTATCATAAGAATCAACAGAGCCATAGATTTCATCCGGTAGAGCTCTGTATAAACATGATCTTGCTCTGTTATCTGCAGCTGTTCGATCCTTTTGTTCAGCATTCAAAAGTTCATGAGTTAGAATAACTGCATTAGTAGTGGGATGGCGATGAACAACAAGTCCATTCAGAATGGATTCTTTCATCATATGACCATTTGTTTGACTTTCCACATAGTCCATGAATCTTTTCTTCCATAATCCGTATGAACCACGGTAGAGAACTGGAGGTCTTGTATCAGAACCCAATGCCAATGCTTCACGAGAAGCCATTAGAGATTGATATTGAAAAGTTGAATTGATTTTTTTAAAAAAAAATGAAACGGTCTTGAGAAAACAGAAAAATGGAACGATCTTGATAAACAGAAAAAGAAACGATCTTGAAAGAATCGTCCTAGGCGAGATCGTTCTTAGAATTTTGATGAATTTGGTTAAGTATAGAACTTGAAACGATCTTGATGAAGATCGTCTTAGGTTTTGAGGAAATGAAACGATCTTGTTAAAGTCGTTCTGAGCAAGATCGTCTTGGAAACTTGATGAAAAATTGGTTAAGTATGGAAATTGAAACGATCTTGAAAATCGTTCTGAGCAAGATCGTCTTAGAATCTTGATGAAAATTTGGTTAAGTATGAAAAATGAAACGATCTTTAAAAAATGAAACGGTCTTGAAGAACTGGGTTGAAGATCGTCTTGGAATTTTGAAGGTATGAAACGGTTTAGATGAAACGATCTTGGTTTGAAGGTCGTTCTGGGTAAGAATGAAATGAGACGATCTTGGTATGAAGATCGTCTTATTTTCTTTCTCAAAAACTTCTAAGTGTTTGAAATGACCAAACCAATCCTTTCGGATTAATTAGCCAGAATCAACACTACCACAACACACTCTTTACTAAAACGATCTTGTTAGGATCGTCTTAACAAACCACTAATCACTGAAACTAAAACGATCTTAGGAAGATCGTCTTAGATTCATCTTCTTCACCATAAACATGAACAGCAGCAGTTTTCTCCATTAACGACCTAGAAAAACTTCAATAACTTTCGATTTACTAGGAGTTAGATAACGAAATCAATTGCAAACTGTTTGAAATCATGTCCGCAACACGATTATGTACAAAATTCAACACAAAATACAACTGATTCAAATCCCTGAAATTACGCGCCAAAACTCAAAATTCAATCTCGAGTTTTAGATTGAATTGGAACTTGAAACTTGACAGGATTATGTTATCAATAACCACAAATCTATTGATGAACAAACAACTGTGATTTTATGTGATTTGATGTGTTAATTTTGTTGAACCAGTAGTTCAAAAATTACGAACAGAATTTGAAATTGAGTTTGATTTTGATGAAATTGTGAATGAAACGATCTTGATGAAGATCGTCTTGGAATTTTGAAGGTATGAAACGGTTTAGATAAAACGATCTTAGGAAGATCGTCTTAGATTCATCTTCTTCACCATAAACATGAACAGCAGCAGTTTTCTCCATTAACGACCTAGAAAAACTTCAATAACTTTCGATTTACTAGGAGTTAGATAACGAAATCAATTGCAAACTGTTTGAAATCATGTCCGCAACACGATTATGTACAAAATTCAACACAAAATACAACTATGCTAATTATCACAATTAGCCCCTCAACCTTAGTAATCATCTATCTATGATTTAACAACTAGAAAGTCCTATTATCTAAATTACAATTTATCACTATTTTTGGATTTCTAACAAACGCATGCCTAGGAATGCCATAGGAGAACCAAACTAGAAAGTCCTATTATCTAAATTACAATTTATCACTATTTTTGGATTTCTAACAAACGCATGCCTAGGAATGCCATAGGAGAACCAAACTAGATCATGCCAAACCACTTTATCCTTCCTCGGGCGCAGGTCCTCCCAAACTCCATTCACCGAAAACTCTTTGAAATCTCCATTTCTGTCTTTCCATAGCCATTCATCAGCATTAGAGGAGAGCAAAAGGGGGCAGGCAAAGAAGGAAGCCGGGAAGTCCAATCAGAAGGCCATTGCCACACACTATTGGTGACTAGATGACAAACTTTTGAATCAATCGTGAATCCAGCTCTATGAATGTCTCTTGGAGTAATCCGATCGTATAACGGAGCATCATTACACCAAATATCATGCCAAGCAGAAAGAGTTTGACAATTACCAATCTTAACCCAAATAAAATTACGAAGTAAAGGACGAACCTGAAGTAATTTCCTCCAACTCCAAGAAAGATTACCACGATAAGGAATATTCCAGAAACTCGTACCTCGTAATTTATTTGTATGGACCCATTTCACCCAAAGGGACTCCTTATCCGTAATTATGCTCCATATATGAAATGAAAAAAGAGCCACATTAAATGGCCGGATCTTACGGATACCAAGACCACCCTCTTATGTAGGTAAACACACATCATCCCAAGAAACTTTAGCTTTTCCTTTCTGCATCTCACCCTGACACCACAAGAGGTAACGCATAATTTGCTCAATGTCCATGATAATACTCATAGGCAAGATGAAGACAGAAGACCAGTAGACATGGATAGCTGATAACACAGAATTAATAAGTTGAACCCTTCCAGCAAAAGATAAGAACTTGTTTCTCCAGTCATTAACCCTTTTGTGAATTTGTTCCACCAACGGTTTACAGTCTTGAAAAATCAGCCTAGATGACACCAGGGGAACTCCCAGGTATTTCACAGGGAGGCTTCCTTCTTCAAAAGGGAGCACCTCTAAAATGGCCCTCTTAATTGAGTCACGAACATTACAAAAGTAAGCAGTGCTCTTAGGTAAACTAGGAGCAAGACCAGAAACAACTTTAAATTCATCAATAGAAGCCATAATAACCTGTGCAGAATCCACATCACCACGCATAAAGATAAACAAGTCATCTGCAAAGCAAAGATTGATCACCTGAAGTTCTTGACAATGATGATGGAAGGAAAAAGAATCAGAATTCCTAACATTTCGTTTCAGAAATAAGAGTCAAGATCTCCATAACGAGGGTAAAAAGGTATGGAGACAAAGGATCCCCTTGCCTGAGCCCACGTTTACCTCTAAAATAGCCATGCACAAAACCATTAATACTCAACGAATAAGAAGCTGAAGAAACACAAAGCATAATCCAATCAATCATCCATTGAGGGAAACCATAAGCAATAAGAATGTTATTGAGGAATCCCCAATCAACCGTATCATACGCTTTCTGAATATCAACTTTGAAAGCACATCTTGGAGGTCCCTTGTTAAGATGGTAATTGTGCATAATATCTT
The DNA here is from genome assembly GCA_034093135.1 of Erigeron breviscapus. Taxonomy (NCBI): domain Eukaryota; kingdom Viridiplantae; phylum Streptophyta; class Magnoliopsida; order Asterales; family Asteraceae; genus Erigeron; species Erigeron breviscapus. Next base: position 70,918,796 of record CM067170.1, read on the forward strand.
GGGTAAGAAGAATGTTATCAGAAATTCTTCTACTAGGAATGAAGGCAGCCTGGTTTATACTAACAATGCCCGAAAGAGAGTCTTTGATTCTGTTTGCAATAATTTTGCTAATGCATTTGAACAAAATATTACAAAGAGATATAGGCCGAAAATCAGTGACAGTAGAAGGATCCGAAACCTTAGGAACAAGTGCAATGTTTATGTGATTGAGCTCTTTAAGAAGTTTCCCAGAAAGAAAGAAATCTTGCACCGCCACAGTGATATCCTTGCCAATGATATCCCAAGCACTTTTAAAGAATGCAGCAGAATAACCATCAGGTCCTGGTGATTTATCATCACCCATAGAAAAGATAACCTGTTTAACTTCTTCATCTGTAACTGCAGAAATCATGGACGTCGCCCGTTAGGCAGTAATGGTCTTCGAAATAAGTCCATGCATTTCCAAAGGAACCACAGTACCTGCCTTGCCAATAAAATTCATATAATGGTTGACAAAAGCATTATAGACCTCATTACCTTCCACCAATCTGCCATTCGAGTCAAGAACATGAGTGATGTGTTTCTGAGCTGTACGAGACTTAACAACTCTATGAAAATAGGCCGAATTCGAATCACCAACACGTAACCATTCAATCTTAGATTTTTGTTTTAGAAATCTTTCTTCTTCAATAACAGCATCATTATAAGCTTGGAGGTAAATAGCTTCCTTCTCCCGAAGAGTAGCATTATGTGGATCGGTGTCCCGTTTCTTGGAGGTAAATAGTTCTGCCTTCTCCCGAAGAGTAGCATTATGTGGATCGGTGTCCCGTTTCTTGGAGGTAAATAGTTCTGCCTTCTCCCGAAGAGTAGCATTATGTGGATCGGTGTCCCGTTTCTTGGAGGTAAATAGTTCTGCCTTCTCCCGAAGAGTAGCATTATGTGGATCGGTGTCCCGTTTCTTGGAGGTAAATAGCTTCCTTCTCCCGAAGAGTAGCATTATGTGGATCGGTGTCCCGTTTCTTGGAGGTAAATAGCTTCCTTCTCCCGAAGAGTAGCATTATGTGGATCGGTGTCCCGTTTCTTGGAGGTAAATAGCTTCCTTCTCCCGAAGAGTAGCATTATGTGGATCGGTGTCCCGTTTCTTGGAGGTAAATAGCTTCCTTCTCCCGAAGAGTAGCATTATGTGGATCGGTGTCCCGTTTCTTGGAGGTAAATAGCTTCCTTCTCCCGAAGAGTAGCATTATGTGGATCGGTGTCCCGTTTCTTGGAGGTAAATAGCTTCCTTCTCCCGAAGAGTAGCATTATGTGGATCGGTGTCCCGTTTCTTGGAGGTAAATAGCTTCCTTCTCCCGAAGAGTAGCATTATGTGGATCGGTGTCCCGTTTCTTGGAGGTAAATAGCTTCCTTCTCCCGAAGAGTAGCATTATGTGGATCGGTGTCCCGTTTCTTGGAGGTAAATAGCTTCCTTCTCCCGAAGAGTAGCATTATGTGGATCGGTGTCCCGTTTCTTGGAGGTAAATAGCTTCCTTCTCCCGAAGAGTAGCATTATGTGGATCGGTGTCCCGTTTCTTGGAGGTAAATAGCTTCCTTCTCCCGAAGAGTAGCATTATGTGGATCGGTGTCCCGTTTCTTGGAGGTAAATAGTTCTGCCTTTTGAGGAGTAGCATTATGTGGATCGGTGTCCCGTTTCTTGGAGGTAAATAGTTCTGCCTTCTCCCGAAGAGTAGCATTATGTGGATCGGTGTCCCGTTTCTTGGAGGTAAATAGTTCTGCCTTCTCCCGAAGAGTAGCATTATGTGGATCGGTGTCCCGTTTCTTGGAGGTAAATAGTTCTGCCTTCTCCCGAAGAGTAGCATTATGTGGATCGGTGTCCCGTTTCTTGGAGGTAAATAGTTCTGCCTTCTCCCGAAGAGTAGCATTATGTGGATCGGTGTCCCGTTTCTTGGAGGTAAATAGTTCTGCCTTCTCCCGAAGAGTAGCATTATGTGGATCGGTGTCCCGTTTCTTGGAGGTAAATAGTTCTGCCTTCTCCCGAAGAGTAGCATTATGTGGATCGGTGTCCCGTTTCTTGGAGGTAAATAGTTCTGCCTTCTCCCGAAGAGTAGCATTATGTGGATCGGTGTCCCGTTTCTTGGAGGTAAATAGTTCTGCCTTCTCCCGAAGAGTAGCATTATGTGGATCGGTGTCCCGTTTCTTGGAGGTAAATAGCTTCCTTCTCCCGAAGAGTAGCATTATGTGGATCGGTGTCCCGTTTCTTGGAGGTAAATAGCTTCCTTCTCCCGAAGAGTAGCATTATGTGGATCGGTGTCCCGTTTCTTGGAGGTAAATAGCTTCCTTCTCCCGAAGAGTAGCATTATGTGGATCGGTGTCCCGTTTCTTGCTCTCTATGTGGTGTGCAACCCGATTCGCATAGTCATCTATTTTTTGAGTGTGGTTTTGCATCACAAGTGTGGAAAGGAGTTTGTAATCGGGCTGACCTTGATTATTATTCTGAAGATTGGGACATTGTGTTGGCTAGTTTCATTTCAATAGCAAGATTGAAGACAGCAGATGCTATTATTGCAAAACTGATTCTTGCAGCGTCTCTGTACTTTATTTGGCAAGAGAGAAATTTCCGGCTGTTTCAACAAAAAAGGAGAACGGCCCATCAATTAATTAAGGATATCTTTAATTCGGTTAGACTAAAGCTTCTCTCTTGTCGTTTTCGGAAGACTCCTCAATCGAAGCAGGCATTTGGACACTTGGAAGCTGCCGGTTTCAATTTTAAAATTGTAATAAGCTAGTGTCTTGGTTCAGTTTGTATCTACATGTCTGTCTATGTTAGGTACTAGTGCGTCTTGATAAGTGGCATGTCACTTGTCTTGGTGTAGCTTGTTTGCACGGTGTGCATGGTCTTGTAAAAGTCGTACTAACAATTAGTTAGTACGCCTGAACTTATTTGTTTTGATTTATTATAAATCTAACCAGGGTAATCCCTTTTACCCGATGTTCAAGATGAACTTTCTGATGGTCTTTTACAACACAATGATATGTTGTGACAACATCGGTATTCTTGATAAGGATGTGTTGCATTATATTCAAAGTGAAACAAAGGTTGAAAGTATTGATTGGTGTGGTGAGCTGTTGAATTCTTTGAGTGATAGTAAAGTGCATTGGAAGGCAGAAACTCCCAAATCAAAACCGTATAATGGACCTTACAGTTTCTATATGTGAGTGCATTTTTCTTGATACGTACTAAACTTGATTGATTAAATGTGGTATACAAAATCAAATATGATTTTGTATAGCTGTTTCACAATGTGTGAGTAAAATCAATTTTGATTTTGAATAGGTTTCTTTGTATGAAACTCATTTTTTTTTGTATAAATGTGATATACAAAATCAAATATGATTTTGTATAGCTGTTTCACAATGTGTGAGTAAAATCAATTTTGATTTTGAATAGGTTTTCTGTATTTAAGTGCATTTTTCTTTCAACATTGTTTTTTTTTGTTTCATCTATTAATGTTTATATGATTTATAACATTTTTTTTTGTTTAATTTGTAGTTGTTGTATCTTGATCGTACCAAGTCTGATTCTCAACCCTTAACCGAAAACATCCAATTTATAAGAGTTGGAGTAATGCTGAGATAGAAGCAAGAGCGGTTGAGGAAATGAAAAAAGGATCCTTCGGTACATTTGAAATTGTGCAGCCTTGTTTGGATATAAGTCAAAGTAACAACGAAGGCGATGACAAGGTATCCAAACTGAATGAGAAAAAGGTAATATATTATTCTCTGTTAAATCATATATTGACACGTCCCAAGTTGTATCAATATACCAAAGTATATTGTACACGCAACAGTTGTAGAAGGGGGTGAATACAACTTTCTTCCATCTTTACAAACTTTAAGTAAAAACGTTTAAAGAGCCAGTTTAAGTAAATGAATCTCTCCCTTGGACGACCATGGCGATCTCCTCTTGTTCTCCCTGAATTCGTCTTCTCTACTTCATGATGGTGACTATTCGTGATTACTGTATCCCTTGGGGGTGCGCTGATCATGTCTAACTACTATTATTTGGTTAGGGTTTTCGTATTTTAGGGTTTCTCTTTTTCTTTCACTTGTCGTCAAAAACCCTAGATCATTTCTTTGTCCTGATTTTTTTAACAGGTTTGGAATCGCGGCTAACTCGTTTAGTCCAGCTAGATCAATACGTTCCTGTTAAATGATTAAGGTGTTTGGTTCGTTTTCTAGGGTTTTTCTAGGGTAAGGGTTTTCTGTTTCGTTTCTTGAGCTTAATCTAGGGGTACTCTTTTCGCTGTCTTTGCTTCGTTTGTTATGCTCTTGTTCTGATTTTTTTATGGAGAGTAGTCAATCCGCTAGTGATATTCCTCCTGGTATTGCTTCGAAAATAAAGAATATTGATGGAAAGCGAATGCCGGTTAGGAAAATACTTAAAAACCCTAATGCTGCTAAAGGAAAAGAAGGCAGTGTTGGGAAGAAAAATGTTAGCGTGGAACCAATAAGAGGTGACGAGAAGAAGGAAGCTGATCCAGTTAACGATGCTACTGAAACTCTAGTTAACAATTCTCCTATTGTTAATGATCCTAGGGTTTCTTCTGAGGATAAGAATGTGAAGGATGCCGAATGTCAAGATGATAGGCATATGCCTAATTCATTTATCAATAAAGATATCAATATTTCGCATGATAAGATTGATGATCATGGAATTCCGAGTAAGGAGCAGGTAGATGACAAGGGGCATCGGGGATAAATGATGAGAATGCTAATAAAGATAAAATCCCAACCAAAAAGGTGTCTTATGCAGCTACTGTTCAAAGTGAACCAGCAAAACGCACAGTGAACTTAAGGAAGCTAGTTCCAACTGACACAGTGGATGATGCTGATGTTCTTCTTCCGATTGCAGCCATTAAAGAGGTAACTAGTAGGTTTGATAACACATTGTATGGCTATTTCTTGGGAAAAAGAATTGCATTTCCTGTGGTAGAAAACTTTGTTAAGAATGCATGGATGAAACATGGGCTGACTAGAGTCATGATGAATGCGAATGGTTTCTTCTTCTTTAAATTTCTTTTGGGTAAGTGGGGATGTCCCCGTTAACTTTTATTATCACCCAAAAACATTACAAAACAAGTAGTACGACTAAGATATCGTACTAGTTCATATATAGGACATGCCCTATATATGTGTGATACTAATCAATCATCTAAAAAACCAAGGCTATTACAACGACAACCATTAGAGTGAGACAGGCAACCTCAAACATGCACATCAATTAATACAAAGACAGATGAGAGGGACACATATACAAGGAAACCGAAGTTACCTCAAACATGCACGTCAACCTATCCAAGTACCAGTGAGAGGGACACATTTACAAGGTACCTATATCACCTACACAAGCAACACAAGCCTATTCTAAACAAATGAAATATCTAGAAATAGGCATAAAATTAAACATATACTAAATCAGTAGCCATCTTGCAACAAATAGTCACCCCGAATCTTCCAAGCTTCAAGTGTAGAAACAACTCGAGCAGTCTTTCTAAACATCAATCTCCATAATCTTGAACGAACAGTATCTTTGATGAGATTGGATAAGATGTCAGGTGGCCGAGCATGATCAACAAACATTCTGTTATTTCTCTCCTGCCACATAAAAAAGGCAGTGGCAGCAACTACTAGTCTTCCAACAACATGAGTTATAGAGCGTGATTTAGCATGTGTAACCAACTCAGCTATGATATCATCCCATGAGTTCAAGGTTGATGCCATGTGTGCATCACCTTTAACTGCATCCCAAACTTGTGAAGAATATGAGCACTCGAAGAACAAATGAGAGTGCGAATCAAAATCAGCCTTGCAAAGTGAACAACACATCATATTCATGTTCTTTCTTCGAGTAGGTGGCCATTGTAGGATTCGGTCTTGAGTGAGTAACTTCCCCCTCATAATTAGCCATAAATTGAAAGCATGTCGTGGTATACATTGTGTAAACCAGACAGCCTTAACCCAATCAACCGGTTGTTCTCGACTCCTAATTGTGTCCCACACCATGGAAGAAGAAAAAGGTTTATCTTCATGTGCAACCTTCCAAACTAATTCATCTTTTTTATTTTTCTGCAAAACTAAATTCGAAATGTTAGATAAAATGGGAAAAGAATTGAGCCAATCAGATGGCCAAATCCATTCCCCATTCCTGTGTAAATCTGCCACTGTTGCTTGAAGTGATATTCCAGCCCTCCGGATATCCTGCGGTCGAATTACATTAGATAACGGACCTATAGCACTCCAAGTGTCATACCAAGCTGATGTATTTTGGCCATCCCCCAGTTTCTTCCACATAAATTGACGGATTAGCGACGTTAAAGATAGAATCTTCCGCCAGCTCCAACTATCCGTTGAACGACTAGGAATGTCCCAAAAACATCTTCCTCTAAGCTTATGATCATAAATCCAATCAACCCAAAGTGACTTCCGATGAGAGGCAATACTTCACACATGAGAGATAATTAAAGCTTTATTCATTTCCGTCACTTTTCTCAATCCCAATGCTCCCTTATATTTTGGCACACATAAAGCTTTCCAAGAAACCTTAGCCTTGCCTGTTCTCATAGGACCCTGACACCAAAGAAAACCACGCATGGTCTTCTCCAGATCCGCCATGATTCTAGAAGGGAGAATAAAAACAGACGACCAATAGATATACATAGAAGAAAGAACAGACATAATCAGTTGCACTATTCCTGCAAACGAAAGAAACTTGTTCCTCCAATCCATAATTCTTTTCTCCATTCTTTCAATCAGAATTTTGCAATCTTTATAAAGAAGTCGTGAAGAAATGAGAGGAACACCTAAGTATCGAACCGAGAGCTTACCTTCTTCAAATGGCATGATACTCAAAATGGAATTCTTAATCAAATCAGGCACATTGCAGAAGAAAACTGTGCTTTTCTGAGTACTCGGAATTAGACCTGTCATCTTTTTGAAAGAATCAAGGGCTCTCAAAATTAATTTAGCCGAATTTAAATCTCCCCTTGCACATAAATAAATCATCTGTAAAGCATAAATTGATAACTTTCTGCTTCACACACCTATTATGAAATCTGAATGAAGAATCCAACCGAACAGAGTGCTGGAGAATAAGAGTTAGCACCTCCATAACAAGAGTAAATAGATAAGGAGAGATAGGATTACCTTGACGGAGTCCCCTCTTTCCCTTAAAGAAACCATGAAAGTGCCCATTAATACTCAATGAAAAAGTCGTGGAGGACACACATAGTATCACCCAATTAACAAGAACCGGATGATAACCAAAACCAAGCATAGCATCCCGAAGAAAACCCCAATCAACTGTATCATATGCCTTTTGAATATCCACTTTAAAAGCACATCTTGGAGGCCCCTGTTTTCTATGATAGTTATGCATAATTTCTTGAGTGAGGAGAATATTATCAGAGATCATCCTACCCGGCACAAACGCTGACTGATTCACACTAACCACCACATCCAAACCCTCCTTAATTCTATTTGCGAGAATCTTGCTAATGCATTTAAACAACACATTACAACAAGAGGGTGTTGCAACTTTAGGGATAAGGGCAAGAATAGTGTGGTTTAACTCCTTAAGCAGCTTACCTTTCTTAAAAAAATCATGGACTGCCAATGAAACCTCCTTTCCAACAATAGACCATGCTTTCTTGAAAAAAGCTGAAGTAAAACCATCAGGTCCCGGTGCTTTAATATCACTAATTGAGAACATTGCATCCTTTATTTCCTCATCAGATATCTCTCGAATCATATTGAGAGCATGTTGTCTATCTAGAACCTTGATGAATAAATCTGGAGCTGGTTGTAAGGATACATCCCCTTCTTTTCCTAAGAATGTCTCATAATGTGTAACAAAAGCCTTTGAAACATTGCCTCCTTCATGTAAGACACCATGGACATCTTTGATCACATTAATGCGTCTTTTGTGATTCCTGCATTTAAGAGAATTATGGAAGAAAGACGTATTAGCATCACCTGTCGCCAACCAATCTATCTTAGATTTCTGTTTGAGGAAATTCTCTTCATCTAAAACAGCCTCCTGAAATCGTTTAAGACAATCACTTTCCCTTTCATGCAAACTAACACTATCAGGCTCCTGATAAATAGATTTCTGAAGATCATCAAGTTCAGTACGCAATCCCTCCACCCTCTTATGCAAATTACCTTGCTTAAATAGCAGATGTCGAAAAGGAGTCTTTAGTTGCTTTAACTTCTTTACTTCTCTATATTGATTAACCCCAGCAACCTCGGTTTTCCATTCCTGCTCAACAATCCCCAGAAATTCAACGTTAGTAGTCAAAAAGTTTGCAATTTTAAATGGGGGTTTCCTACCTCGAGCTATATTAGGTAACTTCAAAACACAAGGGAGAATGGTCAGAAACTCTATAAGGTTGAAAGACAGCACAAGCAGATGGGAAACAATCGGTAAAGTGAATGTTGCCCATAACCCGTTCAATCTTTTTGAGAATACCAATTCAGTTTTTCGGCTTTTGATTCCAAGTGTAATGCATCTCCGAACTATTTATATCAAACATTTCCAAACTATTGATGCATTCCTTTCGGTAAAAGGCCGTCACCCCTGGTTAGCTTTATAATAATCAAAATGAGTAGCAGGCGTACCGAATGAATGCCAATACGACTTAATACAAAACCAAGTAAAACTACTAAACTAGATCATGAACCAGTGACATACCACTTTCATGAACAACCACAAAACCTAAGCATAAAAGCTAGACACAAAACTGAACATAAACAGGAATCACAATGAATCTAAACAAATCGACTTAGGTAACTTCCAGGCACTCAAAATGCCATCCATGCTAGTCTTCCTCTTAAATTTGAAAGAAAGAAACTTCAAACGCACTGTAGATCTAATCACTTCAATCAACTGTTGTGGAGATCTCTTAGTTTGTTGAAATAACCTATTATTCCTTTCTTGCCACACAAAATACGTAGTTGCTGCGAGCACCAACTTAGCAATAATAAACTCTTCTTTTCTACTTTTGGCAAATTGAGAGACATTTGCCAAAATAATATTCCAATTAGCTGAGAAGAAATCCAGCCCAACACTTGTACAAATACCTTTCCAAACATCCCAAGCAAATTGACATTCAAAAAATAGATGATCGTGAGAATCCGGTACAAGACCACATAAAGAACACAAATGTGGAGTCGATGAACTCACATGTACGTCCCATGATCTTAGCATATCTTGAGTCTTCAACTTGCGTTTAATAACCAACCCTAGATGAAAAGCATGTTTTGGAATACAATGAGTAAACCAAACAACCTTAAACAATGGAACCTCAAGATCTCTAGGATGAATAGCGTCCCAAACATTAGCAAGAGAAAATTCGTGATCAACATTGTCATACCTCAAGCAAATCTTATCACAATTTTCCTCAACAAGAAGAGGGGGAGCAATATGCATAAGCTGATCACTAATAGGCGACGCCTAATTTCCATCAGCCACAATATCAGACACCTTTGAATTGATATTAAAACCTGTAGAACAAATTTCACGAAATGAAAAAAGGTTAGATAGTGGGCCAAGGTCACACCAATTATCGAACTATGCAGAAACGGATCCACCATTCCCAATTTTGTGCCAGAAAAGACGCCGCATAGTAGGTCTGATTTGAAGAATTTTCCTCCAACTCCAAGACATATTACCACGATAAGGAATCTCCCAAAAGTTTCTGTCTTTTATTTTGTACATATGAATCCACCGCACCCATAGAGACTCTTTTCTAGATAAAAGGTTCCAACATGCACAGATAACAGCGCCACATTAAAATCCTTTAGTCTTCGAACACCCAATCCACCTTCTGACTTAGGCAGGCATACAACCTCCCAAGCAACCTTGGCCTTCCCTTTCTGGAGATGACCTCGAGACCAGAGGAAACCCCTCATAACCTGTTCTATTTCATTAATAACGGCTGAAGGTAGCATAAACATTGTACTCCAATAAACATGTATCGAAGACAGAACTGACTGTATTAATTGAAGTCTGCCAGCAAACGATAAGAATTTATTCTTCCAGTCCAAAATTCTGTTCTTAACCCTTTCAATAAGCTCACGACAATCATTATAGACCAATCGTGTAGAAACCAACGGAACACCCAAATATATAACCGGCAACGATCCTTCCTCAAAAGGTAAGACAGCTAGAATATCACGTTTCACATGATTCAGTATATTACAAAAATAAGCTGTACTTTTAGGAATGCTTGGCGCCAAACTTGAAGCCCCTTTAAATTCTTCCAAAGCCTCCATAACTACCCTTGCTGAATTAACATCACCATATAAGAAAATAATTAGATCATCAGCAAAGCATAAATTGATGATCTCAAGCTCAGCACACTTGGGATGATAAACAAAATTATCCGCTTCACGGACCCTCCGTTTCAGAATTAAAGTAAGAATCTCCATTACAAGAGTAAACAAGTAAGGAGAAAGCGGATCACCCTGTCTCAAACCCCTTTTTCCATGAAAAAAGCCATGAAGAGAACCATTCATGCTAATAGAAAAAGAAGAAGTAGCCACGCATGTAATAATCCAATGTACCATGCAAGGATGAAATCCAAATTCAAGCAGAATTTTCTTTAAAAAACGTCAATCAACTTTATCATAAGCCTTTTGAATATAGACATTAAAAGCACACCGAGGAACTCCTCTATCCAAATGATAATTATGCATTAACTCCTGAGTTAAAAGAATATTATCTGAAATGCTTCGACCAGGAAGAAAAGCTGATTGATTGTCACATACGATATCCCCCAAACAATCCTTTATCCTATTTGCAATAATTTTCGCAATGCACTTAAAAACAACATTGCAAAGTGAGATAGGTCTAAAATCAGTAATACAAGAAGGAGACATAACTTTGGGCAGTAAAGATATAACAGTGTGGTTAACCTCCTTTAAAAGGCTGCCACTTCGAAAGAAATTTTGTACGGCTGAAGTAACATCTGATCCAACAATATCCCAAGCATGCTTGAAAAAAGCAGCCGAGAAACCATCCGGGCCAGGTGCCTTGTCATCTCCCATGTCAAAAATAGCCTGCTTCACTTCTTCAATCGACACCGGTACTATCATAGCATTTTCCTTATCATCAGACAACTTTTTTGTAATCAAACCTTGAGTATTCAGCTCAGAGATCAGCCCTGGAGTACCCAAAAAAGTTTTTTAATGTGCGACAAATGCAGCTCCAACACCCTCTCCAGTAACTCGAACTCCAGATGCATCAATCACCGAATCAATTCTATGTCTTGCTTGCCTTGCTTTAATTACCTTGTGAAAATATGCAGAATTTGAGTCACCAACTCGAAGCCAATTAACTTTAGTTTTTTGCCTTAAAAAACGTTCTTCATCTATAACAGCATCATTATAGGCTTGTAAATAAGCTGCTTCCTCATCTCTAAGATCTAAATTGGACGGGTCTTTATCAACAGCCTTCTGAGCAGCATCCAACTCAAACCCTAGTTTTTCACCCTATCATGCAAATTTCCTTTATCATACAAAAGCTTGCGCAAAGGAGTCTTCAATGACTTAAGTTTCTTGACAAGCTTGTACATAGGATATCCATCAATTTATGTATTCCAAGAGTTCAAAACAACCTGCTTAAAATTGTTGTGATAAACTAGAACATTAGAGAACATAAAAGGTTTTGGCTTAAACTTTGTCACCAATGGGAAACATAATATGGCTGGTGCATGATCAGATATTCGATAAGGTTGAAATAAAGCATGAGCACCCACGAAATCAGACAAAAACACATGATTAGCCATAATTCTATCCAGTTTCTTCAACACTCCACCCCTCCCTTTAGGCTTTTGGTTCCAAGTGAAGTGCAAACCTGTTCTATTAACATCCACATCTAGATCATCAACACACTCTTTAAACTCTCTTGTTGCTATATCAATTCGAGAAGAACCAACATCTTTGTCGTCAAGGAAAAGAGTGGCATTGAAATCTCCAAATAAAACCCATGGTTTATCTTGGACAAAGTTTTTATGCATAAACAAATTGTTCCACAGCACCCTTCGATGTATGTAGTAATTGTAAGCATAAACAAAAGAACAAAACAAGGTTTTTCTATCAGCTTTAAGGAAAACTTGAGTGTGAACTACTTGATCAGATTGAGCAAGCACCATAATATCAACAACATTAGGATCCCAACCCAATATAATCCTAGCATTTTTATCACATATAAGACCATTCGTAGTCTACCTCCAATTACTAAAAACACTACTACAAAGCAAATCCAGTTTAGAAATAGAAACATGCGATTCGAGAATAGCACAGACAGATAACTTATTCTCCTTGATTACCTGCCGAACCTCAGATTGTGCCATATACGCTGCGGTTTCATCAAAAGCAACTTCAACCTCATCAACATCACTATCTTCCACATTCTTATGAGAAATCAACTTTGGAAGCTCAACATGATCATCATCCAGAAACACCTCAACATCATTACCTTGTAAGAACTCATATTTGTTTTGAACATGTATACTACTGCTCGGCTGCTTACTAGATGAAGCACCCTTTGAATCTGAAGAACTAGCATTATTCGAGTTACGATAAATTTTCTGAATCGGCCTATACTCGAATTGAGGTTTCTGTTTTTTAACAGGAAACCCTTGAAAATTTGCCTTCTTCTTCTTTTTTACTTGTTGAAACCCATCCTCATCGACAACCGTGGCTGTATTTTTTCCTTTAGAAGGTACTTTAGGAACTGCCCGAACCAGTTTAGGACACAACTCAGACTTATGCCCAAACACACAACATGAGGCACATCTAGGTGGCCTCCATTCATATTCGACCTGCATATTTTCCTTAACATAACCATCTCCATCAACCTCAGGTATAGCTATAGTAATAACATTTTTAAATTCAAAATCAGCAGAAACCTCTACCAAAGCCCTAGCATAACTGCTTCTTCCCCATGATTTCGTGCACATTGTATTCGTATAGGTGTCTAGCAGTTTTGGTGTGCCAATCGTAGAGAATAGCATGCTCAATCCATCATCAGTATATGCTGCAAGTGGGACGTTATGTATTTTAACCCAGATTGAAAGCTCCTTAATGTCATCCTTTTTTAGTATCGTAGTAGGATACCAAACATTCAGGAAAATAGGTGTACTATGAATTAGCCAAGGCCCACCTTCAAGCACTTTAAGCATTCCTTGTTTTTCGGAAAACTTGAAGAAAAAATACCTATTTGCATTCATCATCACCTTTTGCAGCCCATATTTCGTTCAGTACTTAACAAAATATTCAACTACAGGAAAGGCTAATCGATCACCCAAGAAATAACCAAACAGAGTATTCGCAAATCTATCCTGAACTAGGCGCACCGATTCCTTTGGAAGAACCACATCGATCCCCTCCTGTTTTTGCATAGTTTCTAATTTTCTGAAATTAACCTTTTTTGTTTCTACACCACTTTGAACCTTGTCTGCATATGAAGGGGGAGGGGGATTCATGCTTCCCAAACCCGATATGTTTTCGTTAATAGCATCCTTAACAGCTTCAACAACTGGTTTAGTAACCGGTGTCATGGTCGATGGGTATCCATATTTTAAATATTCCATAGACTCATGTATGTTTTCTCCCGAATCATGCACAGGTTATCAACCTTCTTGTCCCCCTCATTAGGGCAATCAAAAGCAGCAGCAAAAGCATCTGCTTTAGATGGAGAAAGGAGGGTAATCCTACTATTCTCGTCGCCACCAACATCATTATTATTTTCATTCGTAAACAACCCATCAGAATTAGGGTTTTCTTTTAACACTTCACCACCATCAGGAGTAATTGCATTCGACACTTCACTACCAGCTGTATCACGATCAAAACCAATAGGGTTTTTACCGGTTGAAACATCAACACTTACTTTGCCAGGATTGACAGACGGAGAAGAGGGTAATGATTTTCCATCCTGTTTAGCAACATTGCCCTTATTAGGGCTCCCACCTTTCTTCTTCTTCTTTCCTGATATCTCACCCACACAAATCTCACCAGCACGTATTCTATTAAAACGTTCATCTAAAGCTTTCTAAACAAAGGGATTATCTCTCTTCATACACTCTAAACACCATGCAATCAAACACACCAGATTATCAAAAAGACGAAGAAAAGGAAACAAAACCCTAAAAAATGGCGAGAACCCTAAACCAAAAATCAGATCTCTTAATCCTTTAACATGTTCTACTGATCTAGCTAAACTACAAAGGTAGCCGCGATCACGAACAAGTTAAAAAATCAGAAAAAAGAAAAACGGATAAGGATTATGCGCAAACACAAAGAGGACGAATTGAATTGATCATGAATGATGATTAAGCGCAACCAATAACTAAAGAAAAATAAAGAACTTGCAATTGGCTAAATATATCCCACCGACCCACTTTTAAATTGAGATCGGAAGATGTGAAAAAAGATAATGGAGCATTAATTGTGACAACCGCCCACTACGAGAGAAAGAATTGAAATAGATCGATCGAGATAAAATCATTCCCACCGACCCATGTGATTGAAATCAGAAAAGAAAAGTCCCACCGTGATCGATCAAAGCAAAATTCAAGAAAAAAGGACGTCTGCCATGAGAGAAAAGGTTTTTAGGGTTTTGTGTGTGTTTTTAGTTTTGTTATTGATGCACTCCTTGAAATCTCTAATACCAATGCTAATGGTAGATGAACCCGAAAAACTGTCCTCTAATTCTAAAGCAGAATTAAAGTCTCCAAGAATACACCAAGGCCGATCCTTAACAAAATTCTTATGATAACATAAATTCTGCCATAGAACCCTTCTATTCTTATAGTAATTATCAGCATACACAAAAGAGCAGAAGAAGGCTTTTTGATCAACTTTGAAGATAACTTGAACATGCATCACTTGGTCCGATTGGGATAACAACATAACATCAACCACATCAGAATTCCAACCAAGAATGATACGCGTTCCTTTATTACAAACTCCACCATTTGACATCCAATCCCAAGATCTACAAATCTTTTTACAAACATTAAATAGTTGGGAAACATCCATATGTGACTCCAGATTACACACACATTTAGCTGATTTTCCCGCACTACATGTTGAACCTCTTTTTGTTTTAGAGGGCGGTTCAACCCCCTTATATTCCAAGAGGCTATACTACCCATTGGAAACCCCAAGAGAAGGAGTGCTTGCCCCTGATGTGCTTCCAATAGGTGTTGTACCCGAATAAATAAATTAGGCCGTTTCATTCTCAATAATTTCAATTACTTCTTCCCCATCCGAATCAATGTAACATTAAAGGTATCATTAACTTGACTCGAATTCTGATCTTCACCATTTATTCCTCCAGGTGCATCCTCATCAATTAGCACGCCAAAAGAGTTGCTCATTTTAATACTATCTTGGGATGAAGTTTTTTTAGTACCTGAAGTACTTGGAGCATCTGATTTTGGTTTTGGATGGGTCACAGGTCGATACTCCATCCTCATCTTCTGCTTGTTAACAGGAAACCCTTGCTTATTCTTCTTTCTCTTCACCTCTGTGAACCCTTCCTCATCCACTCTAGCAGGTTTTTTTTGCAGCCATTGGGACATGCTTTGGACACTTAATTGTCTCATGTCCAAATACACAACAAGTATATATTTATATGCTTAAAATAAATGCAAGTTTATAAACTAAGGATTTTGTAACAAATCAAAAATACAAAAATATGTACATACACACACCTATACATGACATATATACATGTATACACATGCTAGACTAAAACATTAGCATATACTACAAATCTATTACAATTAACCTTACAATACATACATAAATACATATACATACACTTAACACATATATACACCCTATATACACAATTTATAAAAAAAAAAAAAAAAAAAAAAAAAAAAAAAAAAAAAAAAAAAAAAAAAAAAAAAAAAAAAAAAAAAAAAAAAAAAAAAAAAAAAAAAAAAAAAAAAAAAAAAAAAAAAAAAAAAAAAAAAAAAAAAAAAAAAAAAAAAAAAAAAAAAAAAAAAAAAAAAAAAAAAAAAAAAAAAAAAAAAAAAAAAAAAAAAAAAAAAAAAAAAAAAAAAAAAAAAAAAAAAAAAAAAAAAAAAAAAAAAAAAAAAAAAAAAAAAAAAAAAAAAAAAAAAAAAAAAAAAAAAAAAAAAAAAAAAAAAAAAAAAAAAAAAAAAAAAAAAAAAAAAAAAAAAAAAAAAAAAAAAAAAAAAAAAAAAAAAAAAAAAAAAAAAAAAAAAAAAAAAAAAAAAAAAAAAAAAAAAAAAAAAAAAAAAAAAAAAAAAAAAAAAAAAAAAAAAAAAAAAAAAAAAAAAAAAAAAAAAAAAAAAAAAAAAAAAAAAAAAAAAAAAAAAAAAAAAAAAAAAAAAAAAAAAAAAAAAAAAAAAAAAAAAAAAAAAAAAAAAAAAAAAAAAAAAAAAAAAAAAAAAAAAAAAAAAAAAAAAAAAAAAAAAAAAAAAAAAAAAAAAAAAAAAAAAAAAAAAAAAAAAAAAAAAAAAAAAAAAAAAAAAAAAAAAAAAAAAAAAAAAAAAAAAAAAAAAAAAATTAATAAAATAACAAAGAGACAAAGCTTGGACCAAAAAAAAATAAGCTAGAAATCATAAACCGAAAACACGCAAAAATGCATTTTTAGCACACACATGCACCATAATCTTATGACCAAGAAAATATGGAAAACCTACTGGAAATAAGTTGAATTAAAAGTATAAAAACTCAGATCTAATGGTTCATGACAACAATAAGCTCAAAAATCACCTTATAAATGTCCAACAAATCAATCATCAAACCAATTTAAGTAAATATGACTTGAGAATAAAGATTTCCATCTCAAAGTATAATTATAAACTAACATGTGCATAAAAGTGGTTAAATAACAACAAGTATATATTTATATGCTTAAAATAAATGCAAGTTTATAAACTAAGGATTTTGTAACAAATCAAAAATACAAAAATATGTACATACACACACCTATACATGACATATATACATGTATACACATGCTAGACTAAAACATTAGCATATACTACAAATCTATTACAATTAACCTTACAATACATACATAAATACATATACATACACTTAACACATATATACACCCTATATACACAATTTATAAAAAAAATAATAAATAGAAAACCCTTCCTATACCCCTTAAGGCCGGCCCCCCCCCCATCACACCAACACACCCATTTCAAATTCACTTACACTCTTCCTAAGTCTTGGAACTCACCACTCTTCTCACACTTCTTACTCTTTTCACACACATAACCTCTTTTCTCTCAAAAACTCTCTATTCTCTTCTCTTTTCCCTCTCATTTTCGGCCAACATCAATAACAAAGAAAAACACCATCAAAAATCAAATTAACACTTACTAATAATAAGGGTTTTAAGTTAGATTGATAAAGGGTTAATCCAAGCAAGGTTCAAGGGTTGTTTTAGGCTTAGATTGGAGGTATTATAAGGGTTTGAAGGCCACGAAAATCTGCCCTCTTTCATCATCCAAAACCAAGTTCAAGAGGGTATAATCTTCGTCCTTTTTACTAGATCTAATCTTGTTTTTGTTTATATTCAAAGGTTTTATCAAAAACTCATACTTTCTTCTTGTTTTCTTTGTTATATACACTTAATGAGGGCAAGGTTGATAGGATCTTTCTTTCCATGCTCATGCATGTTGAATCTAATAAGAAAGATCCAAGGATTCAACAAGTTTAAGACCCAAAAGTGTCGTTATAGATTAGTAGCTTTTAAAGTGACTTTCTTGTTTATAGATCTATAAGTTTTTGTATATTTTTGAAGAGTATATTCTGAGATTTTTCATTCAAAAGAAGTTTTTATATTGTTGAATGTTAGATCTATAAAAGTTGATAGTAAAAAGTGTTGATTCGAATGCATATATGCTAGATTTAAGAAAGTTGGATCTTTGTTGGATTATGAGATGGATATGGACTTGTTATAAGTGAAAAATATGTTAATATTAGTGTCAATATTCTGGAAAAATTGATAAAATATCAAGGATTTAAAGCTTGAATCAAAACATGTTAAAATAAGCTAGAAATCATAAACCGAAAACACGCAAAAATGCATTTTTAGCACACACATGCACCATAATCTTATGACCAAGAAAATATGGAAAACCTACTGGAAATAAGTTGAATTAAAAGTATAAAAACTCAGATCTAATGGTTCATGACAACAATAAGCTCAAAAATCACCTTTTCGGGTCAAATAATCACTAACCGAAAGCACCAAATTGCACATATCACACCACCACCACTATCACGATTTTGGACACCAAAATATGATGAACTTTCTGAAAATAATGAAACAAGAATGAAAATCCATTTTGAAGCACTTTGATTGCTTAAGAAATGAGGCTAAAATCACTATTTCGGTAAACGATTTTTAATCATAAAACCCTCAAAATAAGCAAGACACAAGAGAGGTTGAATTGATATGATTTTGTATGGATAAAAGTTGCCTAAAAGGGCTGAGATTTTTGACCAAAATGTTTAGTGATGATTTCTAAGAATTTCCATGAATTATTGAATTTAAATAGTAATTAAAAGGCATAAAAATCCATAAATAAATTATGTAAATCAAGAATGAACTTAAATCATCTTAACCATTGATAAAAATGACAAAAACCTACTGGGGAAAAATAGTTAAAAGGTAAGAGACATGTGTTACATAATTTAAAGATAAATAGTTAAGTAAAAATAACTAATTAAATATTATTATTAAAATAAATGGAAAATACACAAATAAAAGTATAATCATGAAATTATAAATTAAGGAGCATATATATCAGAAGATAATTCAAATGAAATTATCCATAATTTATAAAAGCAATTATGACACTTAAAAGTATTTTTAAGGAATTATTTAATTAATAAATCAATAAAATGAATAAATAATTAATTAAATAATATTAAATTAAATATATAATTACAAATCAGAAAATATACATAAATATTAATATTATAAGACCACTAATGTCAAATATTATTACTAAGCAAAGTATACAATGGGAACCATATAAACCAAAGCCAAATTACCGAAATTCCAATAAACGTACAAAAACGTATAATGAGGAAACGACTCTTACCACCAAATCTCTTATACCCAAACAATGAGGACATCATAATGCACTTAAATTCCATAATCTAATAACAACCAAAGATGGGCAAGTCTACTAGTATACATCTCATGATCTAGCTCACTAGTTCATGTCACGCGAACTTACGTCGTGAATATATACGTTATGGTTTAGGCTTGCTTGAGGCGCAACAAATCTAAGCGAAGGAATCACGTTTGATCAGCCCCTAACACTCTCTAATCAAGTGAGTCATAGCCCCTTTCAAACTCTTTTATATGTTTTACTTGCGGGGTGAAAAGCATGATTAATTAAAATGACTTTCTCTTATGAAATGATTCTTTGAAATAATGATAATGATATGGGAATTATATTGTATGTTCAACATGTTGTATGTTATATGATGAGCTTGAGTACTGTCAAACGGTGGTCCCCTGTACACTACTATTAACTCATTTGAGGCCTGTAGTTAGAGGGTTGCACAACTAGGACTTGTCCCCTCATCCACTATTATAGGTAACGGTGGGATGTTTGGTCTGCCTTTATGGTCACCTTCATCGCCAGTCTGGCCTCGCGGTGCTCTAACTACTATATATTTATGGGCGTCTCCATGGCACGACCCTTGGTTATCTTTATGCACGTGATTGACAGCATGTGCTTATCATTATCTTATCATTTGGGACATATATCTAATTATTGGGACATAACCGGTCTTAGTAGTGGCTCAAGAACAATCTCATCAAATTATGTCGTGGTAGTCTTACCATTGACCCAGAGGTATTGATATTATATTATGGATGGAAATTATTGATTGAACATACGGTTTGGGTATGGACAGTATGATGAAATTCTTGGAAAGTTTATGACTTATTCCTTCTTGAATTGGATTAAATATATGTGTGTTGTTAGCATAATCCTATGAACTCACTCAACTCTCGTAGTTGACACTTTTTCTTCATGCTTTTCAGGTCTAGGGCAGTAAGTTAGCTTTTGGACCGCTCAATGGATGATGTGTTATTTGTTGCATCTTGGACTAGTAACGCAAACATTTGAACTTTTGATTTTGAACTTGGTTATGTAATGGTTATTAAACGTCAACTTGAACATGTAATCTTTTTAATTTGAGTGGCATTTGGAACTTGATGTTGATGTTTTATACTTAAATCTTTTGTACCATGTCGTTCTGTGGCATCTCGTGTTTCCGCTATAGTCGGGGTGTTACAGAAAAATGGTATCAGAGATCAAGGTTATAGGGAATTTTTGCTATAACCTACTTATTTTCAAAACAAGTCGAATATTTCTTAAACAATTGAGTCGATCATAAAGTATTCTTGTTTTACTTATGCATAGCCTGATCAACTATGCCTAATTAAAAATTTAATATGGAATGATCGAAATGATTGTCTAAGGGATATTCAAAATGAGTCTTTTGAAAATAAGCTCTAAAAACGATTCTTGGTGCAAAAAGATACATAACCAAATCAAATGTTTGCATTACATATTAGAACCCTTAGTTACTACCCCCACTTGGCTAGTATTACCTTGTCCATTTAGATATAATACATGAGAGCTATGCACAAGTTGAATTCTAGTCATTTCGTTAATTATAAATGGTTATGTCGGTCGTGCGGGTCGAGTTGGTCGTCGGTTGTGAATGGTCATGTCGTCGTTCAGTTGTTAAGCTTGTGAGTCGTTGGTCGAGTTGGTTGGTTGCTTGTCAAATGGTTAAGGTCGTCTCATGGTCCGTCAAGTCGTCTTGCTGTCCGTAAGTTGCCATATGGGTCGTCAATGGTCGAGTCGGTCGTTCATGGTCGTCTAAGCGTCGAGTCAAGTCGTCATCTCACGCCTTTGTGAAACTTGTGTAGGAACGTCATGTCACGAGCAAGCGGAGCTTCCGGATCAGCCCCTGGACCAAGGAACTTGTACGGATTTGTGGACTACTTGGAAGAGGAAGAAAGTAGACGCCTCGAGCAAGAGCAACCTCCCCAACCGCTTCAAGAAGAAGAAGAAGAAGAGACCGAAGAAGAAGAAGAAGAAGAAGAAGAAGAAGAAGAAGAAGAAGAAGAAGAAGAAGAAGAAGAAGAAGAAGAAGAAGAAGAAGAAGAAGAAGAAGAAGAAGAAGAAGAAGAAGAAGAAGAAGAAGAAGAAGAAGAAGAAGAAGAAGAAGAAGAAGAAGAAGAAGAAGAAGAAGAAGAAGAAGAAGAAGAAGAAGAAGAAGAAGAAGAAGAAGAAGAAGAAGAAGAAGAAGAAGAAGAAGAAGAAGAAGAAGAAGAAGAAGAAGAAGAAGAAGAAGAAGAAGAAGAAGAAGAAGAAGAAGAAGAAGAAGAAGAAGAAGAAGAAGAAGAAGAAGAAGAAGAAGAAGAAGAAGAAGAAGAAGAAGAAGAAGAAGAAGAAGAAGAAGAAGAAGAAGAAGAAGAAGAAGAAGAAGAAGAAGAAGAAGAAGAAGAAGAAGAAGAAGAAGAAGAAGAAGAAGAAGAAGAAGAAGAAGAAGAAGAAGAAGAAGAAGAAGAAGAAGAAGAAGAAGAAGAAGAAGAAGAAGAAGAAGAAGAAGAAGAAGAAGAAGAAGAAGAAGAAGAAGAAGAAGAAGAAGAAGAAGAAGAAGAAGAAGAAGAAGAAGAAGAAGAAGAAGAAGAAGAAGAAGAAGAAGAAGAAGAAGAAGAAGAAGAAGAAGAAGAAGAAGAAGAAGAAGAAGAAGAAGAAGAAGAAGAAGAAGAAGAAGAAGAAGAAGAAGAAGAAGAAGAAGAAGAAGAAGAAGAAGAAGAAGAAGAAGAAGAAGAAGAAGAAGAAGAAGAAGAAGAAGAAGAAGAAGAAGAAGAAGAAGAAGAAGAAGAAGAAGAAGAAGAAGAAGAAGAAGAAGAAGAAGAAGAAGAAGAAGAAGAAGAAGAAGAAGAAGAAGAAGAAGAAGAAGAAGAAGAAGAAGAAGAAGAAGAAGAAGAAGAAGAAGAAGAAGAAGAAGAAGAAGAAGAAGAAGAAGAAGAAGAAGAAGAAGAAGAAGAAGAAGAAGAAGAAGAAGAAGAAGAAGAAGAAGAAGAAGAAGAAGAAGAAGAAGAAGAAGAAGAAGAAGAAGAAGAAGAAGAAGAAGAAGAAGAAGAAGAAGAAGAAGAAGAAGAAGAAGAAGAAGAAGAAGAAGAAGAAGAAGAAGAAGAAGAAGAAGAAGAAGAAGAAGAAGAAGAAGAAGAAGAAGAAGAAGAAGAAGAAGAAGAAGAAGAAGAAGAAGAAGAAGAAGAAGAAGAAGAAGAAGAAGAAGAAGAAGAAGAAGAAGAAGAAGAAGAAGAAGAAGAAGAAGAAGAAGAAGAAGAAGAAGAAGAAGAAGAAGAAGAAGAAGAAGAAGAAGAAGAAGAAGAAGAAGAAGAAGAAGAAGAAGAAGAAGAAGAAGAAGAAGAAGAAGAAGAAGAAGAAGAAGAGTCATAAGAGAAGAAGAAGAAGAAGAAGAAGAAGAAGAAGAAGAAGAAGAAGAAGAAGAAGAAGAAGAATAGACGGATTAAGGGATGCTAGAGTAAGGGTAAGGACTCAAGAGGTGATGATGGAAAGGGCTTTAGGAGTTATGGATAGAACGGGAGACTATGCGAGTTTGGCGATATCAGAAATTCGGCGAGTTAATGAGGTGATATTCATGATGGGATGTGTGCTTACGGCTTTTTGGACTCTCGTAATAGCTCTCATGCTTAGGAAGTAAACCTAAGAGCTACTTTATTTATGAACTTAATTCGATGTATGAACGTTTGTACTTTGTTTCACTTTCTTGAACTTTTTAGCTTTTGTGTGATGATGATCACATAGTATTTGGCATGTAGCAATTTTGTGAACTCATATTGAAAGATATATATGTAAGCTTGATGCCTCTCTATGGTTACATGATGTGTTAACCTTGTTGTGATAAAGTTATCTCCATTATAAAAGTTATAGTTACAGCAGGAAATCAGTTCTGAACACTTTTAGTAGAACGGCCATATCTGGAGTTCTATTTCGTCTTTTGACCTGATTCCAATTGGAGATGAAACTTAACTCATAGGGCTACGTTTCATATTTTATGAGTTTTTCCCAGATCGTCCATCTTAAGCCACTTTTACGTGCTCCAAGTTCGTACTTAGATTCTGTAAGCCTCCTGGCTAACCGTGAAAACATGATAGATAAATTTTAGAAGTTACCTAACCATTTATTTACCCATAATGACAAGTGCGTAGTGATTACAAAAAGGAATATGAATCGGGGTATACATACACATATGTGCGCAAACAAACCCTCTACGCACTAAATAACTTTAAATGTACACGTGTGAGATCAAGAAGTCGTGAGTCGAGTTTATGTCATATGATTTAATACACGAATGACTAAACTATATTATCCTTTGTAGAGACATGGCACCACGAAGGACCGGCGGAGAAACAAGTGAAGAGGCCCAGCGAAGAGCCGAATTAGCTGAGCTTATCTCCCAGCAAATCAATGCCGCCATGCCAAACATTGCCACCCAAATTGCGGAGAATGTGACCGCTACACTCAACACGGCTAGAAGACAAGATGGAGGAGAAAATGCTATTGACAGGAATGCCTACAAGGCTTTCACATCTTGCAACCCCAAGGAGTTTCATGGGACAGAAGGTCCTGTTGGATTGCTTACTTGGTTCCAAAGCATGGAAGCCAACTTGAACATCATTGATTGTGCGCCAGCTGACCATGTTAAGTTTGCTGCTAGTAAGCTTCAAGGAAGAGCTCTTACTTGGTGGAATCTCCAAGCGACTACTAGGGGTCCTGCAGCAGTGAATGCTTTGACTTGGGAGCAGTTTAAGGATGAGTTGAAGCGTGAGTACTGTCCACGAGAAGAGGTACAAAAACTAGAGATGGAATTCTGGAACCATGTCATGAGAGGACTGGAATTGGAGGCCTATGTGATCCGCTTTCACGAGTTGAGCGTGTTGGTGCCAGAGATGGTAACCCCTGTAGCTAAGAAGGTTGAGAGATTTATCTATAGATTAGCACCTGAAGTTAGGTTGATGGTCACTACAGCAAGTCCTACCACTCTTGAGCAGGCTATAAGATTGGCAACCAGGCTAGTGAACGACATGGTTAGGCGTGGGAAGTGCACGAGAGGTGAATCAAGTTCAAGACAGGGTGGAGGAAATCGGTTTGGTGATCGAAAAGGGAATGGGCCGGATAAGAGGCAAAAGATTGTGAGAAACTATGGGGTTGTGGATGCTAACCCCAATCCATATCGTGGCATGCCTCCAAGGTGCAACCGATGTGGTTATAGTCACTTGGGTGAATGCAAGCGTTGCACAACTTGCAACCGCATGGGTCACCTTGCTACTCACTGCCGAAGCGGGCCAAGGAATGAAGGACAACGAGGAGGATGTCACGAATGTGGAAGTACGGATCATTGGAGAAATGCTTGTCCTAGGTTGAGGAGAGCACAAGGCAACCGTGGAAATGGAAATGGTAACCGTGGCAACTTTAGGAATGTTGGGAATCGCGGGAACCAAGCAAACCGAGGGAACAATGGAAACCAAGTCAACCGAGGAAATGTTGGGAATCAAGCTAATATTGGGAATCAAGGCAACAACGTTAACCAAGGGAATCGTGGGAATCAAGGAGGTCAAGCCCGAGGAAGGGTGTATGCCATGGGAGCAAATGAGGCACGTGATGACCCTAATGTCATCGTAGGTACGTTTCCAATAAATAATGTTTATGCATCTATGTTGTTTGATTCTGGAGCTGTTTCCTTTGAATTTAAAGAACTGATTGATAAGAAACCTAGTGAACTAGAGGAAACTTATTATGTTGAATATGCTAATGGAAACGAGTATAAGGCTAAGGAAATTATTGCTGATTGTAAGTTAACTTTAGATGAGAAGGACTATAGTATAGACTTGATTCCCATAGAAATAGGAAGTTTTGATGTGATAGTAGGGATGGATTGGTTGTCGAAAATGCGTGCTGAAATACTTTGCCACGAAAGGATCATTAAGATTCCCTCAGATAACAGTGAGGTGCTAATAGTTCAAGGCCATAAGGCGGGAGTCCAACCTAAGTTGGTGTCGTCCATGAAAGTGAGGAAGTATTTACACAAGGAATACCACACATACTTGGCACAAGTAGTGGATAAGCGAGTGAAGGATAAGGATCCTCTCAAGGTAGCAGTGGTTAGAGATTTTCTAGATGTGTTTCCGGACGAACTACCTGGACTTCCCCCAGCAAGACAAGTAGAGTTTACTATCGATTTAGTTCCTGGGGCAGCCCCCGTAGCTAAAGCACCGTACAGACTAGCGCCCTCCGAAATGCGAGAACTCTCAGAGCAATTGCAAGAACTGCTTGATAAAGGTTTAATCCAACCTAGTTCTTCGCCCTGGGGTGCGCCAATTCTCTTTGTCAAGAAGAAGGATGGATCTTTGAGAATGTGCATCGACTATAGAGAGTTGAATAAATTGACGATCAAGAATAGATACCCGCTGCCGCGAATAGACGATTTGTTCGATCAACTGCAAGGAGCGTCTCATTTCTCGAAAATTGACCTTAGGTCCGGCTATCATCAGTTGAGGGTACGAGAAGAAGATGTACCTAAAACGGCTTTTAGAACTCGCTATGGGCATTACGAGTTTCTAGTGATGCCATTTGGTCTCACAAATGCGCCAGCCGTTTTCATGGACCTAATGAATAGGATCTGCAGGCCATACTTGGATAAGTTCGTCATAGTGTTCATCGATGACATTTTGATATACTCTAGAAGCAAGGAGGAGCACGAGAAGCACCTGAGGATAATCTTGCAGCTACTTAGAGACGAGAAGCTATATGCTAAGTTTTCTAAGTGTGAATTTTGGCTCCATCAAGTCCAATTTCTGGGACACGTTGTGAACGAAGAAGGAATCCATGTAGATCCGTCTAAGATAGAAGCGATCAAGAAATGGGAGACACCCAAGACACCAACGGAAGTGCGTAGCTTCCTAGGTTTGGCGGGTTATTATAGGAGGTTCATTCAGGGATTTTCTAAGATTGCGGTACCTTTAACCCAACTGACCCAAAAGTCAAGGGAGTTCGAATGGGGTGAAGAACAAGAGCAAGCGTTTCAAACGCTTAAGGACATGTTGTGTGAAGCACCAATACTAGCATTGCCGGATGGAATGGAAGGATTTGTAGTATATTGTGATGCGTCGAATAAAGGACTAGGGTGCGTACTAATGCAAAGAGACAAGGTTATTGCGTACGCATCCAGGCAATTAAAGCCACATGAGAAGAATTATTCAACACACGATTTGGAGCTAGGAGCCGTAGTGTTTGCCTTGAAGATATGGCGACATTACCTTTATGGAACCAAGTGCACCATATTTACCGATCACAAGAGCTTACAACACATCTTCGATCAGAAGATGTTAAACATGAGGCAAAGAAGGTGGATGGAGCTACTTAACGATTACGAGTGCGAAATTAAGTACCACCCAGGAAAGGCAAATGTTGTTGCTGACGCCCTTAGTAGGAAGGTGAGCACTAGGGTGTCGAAGACTAGAATTTATCACTTACAGGTGAAAATGTCTCTAAGGGACAGATTCTTAGAAGATCAAGCAAAAGCTTTTGAAGGGAAGAACATTGAAGAAGAGGCATTGAGTGGAGTAGAAACAAGGTTCGATAGGGATGATGAAAGCATCTTGTATTTCAAGGGAAGAGCTTGGGTCCCAAATATCAACGGGCTGAGAGAGGTGTTAATGAATGAAGCTCACAATTCAAAATACTCGATTCATCCAGGAGCAGATAAGATGTACCAGGGTCTAAAAAGGGACTTTTGGTGGTCTGGGATGAAAGGTGATGTAGCTCTATATGTGAGCCGATGCATGACTTGTGCGATGGTCAAAGTTGAGCACCAAAAGCCAGCTGGACTTTTAAAGCAGCCGGAAATACCCGAGTGGAAGTGGGAGCAAATAGCAATGGACCTAGTAACGAAATTGCCTCGGACAAAGAAAGGTCATGATGCTATATGGGTGATTGTTGATCGTCTTACGAAATCAGCCCATTTCATCCCCATCAAAGAAGACTGGAACACTGAACGTTTAGCACATTTGTACGTTGAAAAGATTGTGACATTGCATGGTGTACCTCTGTCCATCATATCCGATAGGGATGGTAGGTTTACCTCACATTTCTGGGGTCTTGTGCAAGAAGCAATGGGCACTACGTTATCATTAAGCACGGCTTACCACCCACAAACGGATGGGCAAAGTGAGCGTACAATACAAACGCTGGAGGATATGCTAAGAGCTTGCGCATTAGAATTTAGTGGAAGTTGGGATGAACACTTGCCATACGCAGAATTTACTTACAACAATAGTTATCACTCTAGCATACAGTGTGCGCCGTTTGAGGCTCTATACGGGCGTAAATGTAGATCACCCATGTGTTGGGTAGAGGCGGGCGAGAGAAGCCTAGCTACCGTTGACTTTATCCAAGAGACAACGGACAAAGTGGCGATTATTAAAGAAAAGCTTAAAGCCGCGAGAGATCGGCAAAAGAGTTATGCGGATAAAAGGAGGAAGCCCCTAGAATTTGAGGTTGGCGACAAGGTACTATTAAAGGTGTCGCCATGGAAGGGAACCGTAAGGTTCGGCAAAAGAGGAAAGTTGAGCCCCCGATACATCGGGCCATTTGAAATTGTTACTAGGATAGGCCCCGTAGCCTATAAGTTGAAATTACCCCAGGAATTGGGAGATGTTCATGACACATTCCATGTGTCAAACTTGAAGAAATGTGTGGCGGATGATTCGAAAGTGGTCCCACTTGAAGAACTACGTGTGGAGGATAAGCTCCAATTTCGTGAGGAGCCAATAGAAGTTCTCGATCGCGATGAGAAACGCCTAAAGGAGCAAGATCCCTATTGTTAAAGTTAGATGGGATACGAAACGCGGACCAGAGTTTACATGGGAGCGCGAGGACTTTATACGCGAGAAATATCCGCACTTACTCCCTAAGCAAATTCAAATTCCGAGACGGAATTCTTCTAAGGGGGTAAGGATGTAACAACCCTACTTTTTAAATATTATATATGAACTAGTTATGTTGCCTATGATCTCGCAAGCCATAGTTATACTAGAAGCTAGTAGATAATGCCCTAAAATTAGCAATCTAAAGCTATTGTTCAATTCTAAATGTGAGTTATAAAGTACCATTGAACAAGATTTTATTGATGATCAATCAAATTATCTAAATAATAACGTAAGTCTCACAAGTTGAGATAGCCATCAAAAATCCTTACGAAGGTCCAACAATTTGATTATTTAGCTAATTTAAGTAAATTTGGTCACGAAAATAAAATTTCTAATTCAAAACATGTTATAAGTTCTTATGCGCATAAAAGCGTTTAAATCATAATAAGTATATATATATATGTACATATATGCTTAAAATATATACAAGTTCATAATCAAAGGCTCATGTAACAAATTAGAAACACAAAAATGTATACATACAAGCATATATACATGACATATATACATATGCACATATTAGAACAAACATCAACTTATAACTACAAACTAACACATTTAACCTTACAAAATATATATACACTTACACCTAACATATATACACAATATATACAACATTTTATAAAAAAAAAAGATACAAAAACCCTTCCCATGCCCTTATGAGGCCGCCCCCCCCCCCCTTCACACCTCACATGCCCATTTCAAAATACATACACTTCATTTCAAGTCTTGGAACTCACACTCTTCTCACACACTCTTCACTCCTTTCTCACACACTCTTCTTTTCTCTCAAAAAAACTCTCCATTCTCTTCTTTTCTCCCTCTCATTTTCGGCCAACATCAAGAACAAAGAAAAACACCATCAAAAATCAAATTAACACTTACTAATAATAAGGGTTTTAAGTTAGATTAATAAAGGGTTAATCCAAGCAAGGTTTAAGGGTTGTTCTAGGCTTAGATTGAAGGTATTATAAGGGTTTGGAGGCCACGAAAATCTGCCCTCTTTCATCATCCAAAACCAAGTTCAAGAGGGTATAATCTTCATCCTTTTTACTAGATCTAATCTCGTTTTTGTTTATATTCAAAGGTTTTATCAAAAACTCATACTTTCTTCTTGTTTTCTTTGTAATATACACTTAATGAGGGCAAAGTTGATAGGATCTTTCTTACCATGCTCATGCATGTCGAATCTAAGAAGAAAGATCCAAGGATTCAACAAGTTTAAGACCCAAAAGTGTGGTTATGGATTAGTAGCTTTTAAAGTGACTTTCTTGTTGATAGATCTATAAGTTTTTGTATATTTTTGAAGAGTATATTCTGAAATTTTTCATTCAAAAGAGGTTTTTATATTGTTGAATGTTAGATCTATAAAAGTTGATAGTAAAAAGTGTTGATTTGAATGCATATATGCTAGATTTAAGAAAGTTGGATCTTTTGTTGGATTATGAGATGGATATGGACTTGTTATAAGTGAAAAATATGTTAATATTAATTTTTAATATTCTGGAAAAATTGATAAAATATCAAAGATATAAAGCTTGGACCAAAACATGTTAAAATAAGCTAGAAATCATAAACCGAAAACACACAAAAATGCATTTTGAGCACACACATGCACCATAATCTTATGACCAAGAAAATATGATAAACCTACTGGAAATAAGTTGAAATAAAAGTATAAAACTCAGATCTATTGGTTCATGACAACAATAAGCTCAAAAATCACATTTTCGGGTCAAATAATCACTAACCGAAAGCACCAAATTGCACATATCACACCACCACCACTATCACGA
>CM067170.1:70953690-71001190 GCA_034093135.1 Erigeron breviscapus
AATTAAATGCTATTCCTTAAATGTTCTCAACCATATTTGTACGGCCAAAGTTAAGATCCCAATGTTAACTTTGCCTATAAATACAAGTCATTGCACAACAAGAATAACAGACATACTTTGCAAACCTGCAATATTCTTGGTGAACTTGTGCAATATTCTCTCAATCGCTAAAAGGAACATTTCACAACTCTAAGTGTTTCGATTGTTTAGAGAATTTCCAAGTGTAGATCAATTGTAGTTCATAGGTTGTTAGGATATTTACATACTTTGTATTATCTTGGTTCCGCAACAACCTTGTAATTTATTTAAAGTTAATAAATAAATTACACTTGAAAATTACATATTGTCTCACCAATTTACTTTACAAGTATTTTATATTATTGCATTGTTCTTTACTTATTGTCACTTAAATAAGTAATCTATCTAGAACTTGGTATATACTCACTGTAACTGGTCGTCTCCAGTTCAGCGCTTATATTGCAAAGTAACTCCACCATCGACATAGAGGTGTCTTCAGGTAGTACCATCTATTGAGTTGGGACTTACAAGTGGTATCAGAGCAGAAGGCTAATAAACTTGCCTAGATCTGCTTAGATGACTACTACTGAAGGTGGAGATGGTTCTGGTCAAGGTGATAACCCTTTGAATACTAATACACCACCTATTCCAAAATTTGATGGAAACAGTGAGACCTTCGGTACATGGAAGGCCAGAATGCTTTTGCATTTTGGTGGGATTGAGAGATATATGCTGAAAATCCTTAAGGATGGACCGTATATACCCATGTCTCTTGGGGTAAGTCCTCTTCTAGATCCAACTGGAAGAATAGGTTCCAGAGAAAAGCTCGAAGACCACTGGTCTGATGAGGATCGTAGACTTGTAGATCTGGACACCAGACTCAAGAACATGATCCTTGGAGCTGTCCCTGAAGATCTAATTCCAACACTTGTGTTGTTCCCCAGTGCCAAGTCAATGTGAGATGAATTAGTTATTCAGTTTGAAGGAGGTGATGACACCATTGTCACCAGAAAGGTTGCCCTGAACAAGAAGTATGAATCCTTTTTTGCTCTACCCAATGAAAGTCTAACTGGTACTTACACCAGGTTTTCTAGCCTCATTAATCAGTTGAGAGGCTTGGGTGTAGAGAAGGATAAGGATATTCTTCTTGAGAAGTTTTGTGATATTCTTCCTTCCAAATGGGAAAATATGGTTCTTGTCTTGAGACAAGGTAAAACCCTGCACAGTCACACTCTTGCATCGCTCTGTGGAGCCTTCAGATTCACTGAAGATAATAATGCAGCAAGATTGGTGGCTGAGCAGGATGCCATGAACCATGCCCAGAGTCCCAAGGTTGCTAGTGTAACTGAGCGACCTTGTACTGCTTTAATGTCTGTAGAGAGTGTCCAGGCACACTCAATGAAGGAGATGTTAAACAGTTTCTTGAACTCTGGCCTGACCACTGAAATTAGTGATGGTTGTGATGAAACTGACGATGATGATCTGGTAGCCATGATCGCTAAAACCTTTAATAGGTTTAAGCATAAATCTAAAAGATTTAATGGCCCAAACAATGCTTCCAGCTCTAGCTCTCTGGATAAAACCAATCTTACCTGCTATAAATGCGGTAAGAAAGGTCATTTTATGAAGGAATGCAGATCTAGTTAGATGAACAACCAAACTGGTCCCTCTGTCCCAAATTTCAATCGGCCTGATGATAGCTACAAAGCTAAATATAAGAAGCTTAAGGCCCATATTGCCCTCCTGTCCATGGAAAAAGAAAAGGATCAGTGCTTGATGGCACAAACTGAGGGAAAATGGGAATACTCTGATGACTCATCAGCTGATGAAGAAGAGGAAAGGGACATGTGTTTCATGGCCTTGGAAGATCAACAGCAACACGTGGCAAAAGAAGATGTCATCACTGGAAGATGGGTGGACATCATTTTGAAAAAGGTTTGTGATTATGACAACCAAGTTGACCTAGAACTGAAACTGGACCTTGCTGAATCATTAAGTGGTGATTTGGCTTTTGTGGAAACTGTTAGAGCAGATAGTGAAAGATATCTGGATACTATCTTAATTGAACTGAACAATGTTAAACTACAACTTAATGATTTACAAAGTGTCCAGTTGGCTCTCAAGGAGTCAGTTTTGAAAATTGAGGCTTTAGAATTTGATAATCAAAAATTAGTTTCTGATTTTGAAAAAGAACAAATGATTATCATGTCATGGGTTAAAGCATCTGGAAAGAATTATGATGCATTTTCTAGAACAATTGATGCCCAGAAAAATGCATGGAAATCTGGAGATCTGGAAATGGCAGCTCTCATACCAGATCTTCATGCATTGCCTCCAGCTCTCAGGGTTGAAACTCCTTATGATCAACCTGAGGCTGTTGAAACTGAACCCATTGAGACCACCCCCATTGAGGTTAAACCTGGAGCCAAACAGGCTAGTGCTCCAGTCAAAAAGGCCACTGGTAACAAGCCTTTACCTCAGAAGTCTAAGGAGCCCAAGACCCAAAAGACTAAAACTCCAGCTGAACCAAGGTCCAAGGT
Source organism: Erigeron breviscapus (assembly GCA_034093135.1). Classification (NCBI taxonomy): domain Eukaryota; kingdom Viridiplantae; phylum Streptophyta; class Magnoliopsida; order Asterales; family Asteraceae; genus Erigeron; species Erigeron breviscapus. Next base: position 70,956,249 of record CM067170.1, read on the forward strand.
TCAGCAGCCTGATGAAAACAATATTTTGTTTAAACTGGAAAGTCAACTCCAACTTTTGTCTCGACAGGTTCAGAGTTGTACTGCCCGGATTAAAAATCTGGAAGGAGGTTCATCACCTCCAGCTGTAAAACAAAATATTAAACCCCCTTCAAAGCCAAAACAAAAGAATGTTCCATCTGGAACTGTAAGTCCCTTAAGTTCGATGGTTAACCTAGAAAGTGTAAAATACAACAAGTCTAATAATCACTAGAATGGACTAGTATTACTTGTAAATAAATGCAAGAGTATATAAACAAAGTAATACAAGACTTAAAGCAATAAACAAGTAAAGTGGAACATTATGTATTTTTTCAATGGTGTATTTTATTTATGATGTTAAATAAAATACAAGGTTGTGCGGAATCAAGATAATACAAATAAGTATGTATCTGTTTGAAATATAAATATGGTGTTAAATTGTAAATATTCAATAGTGGAAGGAGTATTAGTTATAATTAGATCATAAGTATAAATACTCCTTCCCTAAGTCATTTGTAACTAAACCTTTGATAATAAAAACACTTACATCTCACTTAATTACTTTCTCTCTCCTCCCAATCATCTTCAACCTCCATTTCACACATTAACACACTTTTTACACACTAACCATAATCCTCCATTAAACCATCAATTAAGCTCAATTCTATACTTTATCAATTGGTATCAGAGCATAATCGGTGAATCCGAGCGATCCGTAATCACGTTTATAACCGATTTTGTTCGAATTTCTGGAATTTGAGCTTAAATTTGAATCTGAAATTTCTGTTTTTGCGGAATTCGAGGCAGATTAGTGATTCTAAGCTTTGATTGAGAATGGATTAGTGTTCAATTTCATGAATCTGTGATCAATTTCAAGAGTTCTGATCAAATTTTGTCAATCTGAATGTTTTTGTGTGTTTAATGTTTAAGCTCGGCATTTGATATATTCAAAAGGAAGAAAAGTCAAGTTTCCTGTAGCTACAGTGGAGATTCACGTGGTCATTTGTACAGTACCTACACTGTTTACATCGAAATATAGATTTTTTACATTTATTAAAAAAACTAAAATAGAAAAAGCAGAAAAATCAACAAAAAGTTTCCTTGAACTTCTCTCTTCGATTTAATCTTCGTTGTTGATCGATTGAATCTGAAATTCACGAGGTTTTGTTCGCGGTGTGATTCTGAACAAGGAGATAGTTTCAGATTTTCAATTGGTTGAGTTTTAGTGTCGGTTACGTTTCCGGCGAACTGTCGAATTTTCCGGCGAGTGTCAAAATTGATTTTTGTTGCTGAGGGTTTGTTCGCGGTTGGATTGTGAGTATTTTGGTGGTGGTTTCGTGGCTTAAATCGAAGAATTGAGGAAGTAATCGGAGTTTGAAGTTTTCCGGCGAGATTTTTGCAGATTCCGGCCACCGTGGTTACTGTTCACCGCCGTGTTGTTCTTCATATTTTCTGGAAAAATCAACAATTTACCTTTATTTGCAGAAATCAAGCAAAATAGCCATTTACAGAGATAATTACACGAGAAGATTGTGTTTACCTCGTCTTTGCCGAAGTAATTTCTCGACCAGGTTCTTGAACTCGTGTTTGCCGAGATAAATTCACGGCCAGAATCTTGTATTCTCGTGTTTGCCGACCTCTTACCTGACCAAGTCTTCTTTGAACTCGTGTTTGCCGAATTCAATCTCGGCCAAACCAACCAAATCACCGGTCACCTTTCCAAATCTCGCATTTGCCGAGATTATTACTCGGCCAAACCTCCCAAATCAACCAACACATCCAAAACAACACATTGCAGAGATTTTTCCTCGGCATCCTTTACTATTCAGTCTTAACCAAATTTTTTCCCAAACCCTTATTTGCAGAGATTTATTCTCTGCAAATCGATCTTTTTCAAATCACTTAGCCAAAATTTTTTCCCAAACCCTCATTTACAGAGATAATACCTCGGCAAATCAACAAAAAAAAAAAAAAAAAAAATTTTCAAATTTTTTTAAGTTTTCACACTTACTTGTCCATTATTTACCATCTTTTGTGTGAAAAATTGAGAAACACATTTCTGAATGCCCCATTTGCCGAAGTAATACCTCGGCATGAAAGCTTTTTTGGTCGAGTATTGAAATTTGGCTTTGTTTAATCTCATGGGTGTTTAGTTTTGTACTGCAAAGTGTTGGTGGTGTAAGTGTTTGTGTTTACAAAATAGAGGGTGATAATATTTGAAAGAGAGAGAGATACAGAAAGAAAATAAGTTGTCACGCATGCTTTCATATTGAGTCAAAAGTAAAGTCTAGTGTAATCACGTGAAAAAAAAAAAACAAAATAAAATAAAACTGTCAAATTAAAAGGTAACTTGTGTTGTATGTAGACACAAGTATGTCCAAGTTCACATGAAGTTTTTTTTAGAAAACGTGTTGCAGAAAACTAGTATATCACGTGTAGTCTAAATTGCGTGTAGTTTTGTTCAATAAAGTAAATGTTTTGTTTCAAAAGCAGGTGATTCAAATTGTTATGTCACTGTACTCTTTACACTTTATCTTCACGTGATAGTGTAAGAGTTATTTTTTAAGATTAATTTTCTTTGTGTGTCATTTGAGGTGTCAGGAATCATATTCGCATGTCTATCTTTTGATTAAAAAATTGATATATTTCTTGTACTTTTGGTCATAGAGTTTTTCTTGATCTATGCATGTTCTGTACGTGGCTAATGTTCAAAGTTTGCTTTGTTTTGTTTTAATCATTCATCCTAGTTTGCACTATTTTTTGGTAAACCGTAAAATTTTTTTTGTGATAATCTTGTGCTAGAATATTTTTTTTTTTGAACTAAGTTTTCATTGTGCTTATAAGTTTTTTTTGGGATTACATTCTAAACTTTGGGCTAAGGTGTAATTGGGCCAAGAATTCTCATAAGTGTTTGGTGGGCTTAAAATTCTAAATTTTTGGGCTAAATTTTTTTTGGTACTTGTCTTGAGTTGTTCGTTTAATTAAATTGTCATCAAGTTTTTTTTTGAGTCAAAATGTCAGCCAAAACGATCAAATTTGAACCAAACATGGGTTCATATGGTTTTCATAATAGTCAAAAGTGTTCATGTTTTCAAGGAAATAATCATGCTTGTGTTGTTCGAGTGTATCAAGAGTTTGAGGATGTGTCCAAGAGATTCAAAGCTCTTTGTGAGGAACGTGTGTATTTTGTGTCTGACATTAAAGACTTGAAATCGATTATTTCTTCGTACCAGACTTCAGAAAATTTTGAGTCAATAAAGTTCAATGTGCCAGATAAACTGACGACTATGTTCATTCAAGAACCCACAGGGGATGAAATTTGGGATCATAAAAATGGTCGTTGTACATGTAATTTACATCCCAAGATTTTCAACAACAAACATGTTCCATGTGCTGTCATTCATTTTCAAGAAAAACGATACATGTATGAGACGAGTCAAAAACTCATGGAACAAAACAAAAATCTTCAACTTGAAATTGACCAACTCATGTCAGAGAACAAAGAACTCAAATCTGCAAATGATCTTATTTTGTCCAACATGGAAAGTCTTCAAAAAGAAAATGATCATTTGCAATCAAAGATTTTCAAATTCACAAATGAGTTGGACAATTCTTCCAAAAAGCTCAATAAAATTGTTTTGGACAATCAATCAAAAGAACTTGTTTTGCAACAAAAGATTTCTGAGCTTAACCATGAGTTGCGAAACAAGTCCACCATTTTTGAGAGCAAAGTTGAAGAAGAAAGAACAAAGTTTTGTGCTCAAATCAAGTGTCTTGATGACAAGTGTTTGCAACTTCAGTCAAATGAAACATTTTTGACAAAGAAAATTTTCGACCTTGAGATTGAATTGCAAACACAAACTAAATCTTTTCAGCGTCAAAATCATTGTTCTGTCTCTCTTGACCTACCTAAAGAAGTTGTTGAAGGTTGCACTGAACCTGATTGTCCTGTATGTGAAGTTGTGGATTATTCTGTACCAAGGGAATGTGATGTTGTTAAGACCGTTGAGACCTCAACTCAGACTGATGTTGAGTGTGTTTGTGACAAGACTGAGATGTCCAAAAGTTTTCCAAAATCTATTTCATCAAAACCTAAAGTTGATGTTCCAAAGAGGGTTTACACGGGTAAATCTTCAAAACCTTTTGAAAGAAAAGTCTCTCAGTTTACTAATTACTCCTTACAAAAGGGTAACAAGTACGCTAAGAAACCAAATTTTGATGGAACAACTACTTTTGTCCCTTTTCTATCATTTGAGGATAATTCTGGACATATTTCACAAGCAAAATCTCAGTTGACTAAATCTAAATGGAAACCGATTTCTAAAGATAAGTCAGTTGAGTCAAAATCATTCAAATATTCATTTTCGGAACTTTTTGATCTTGCACCAAAACCTGTGAAAGCAGTTGTGCAAAAAGTGAATGATTTTGCTTCGAAAAATCATTATTCAAATCCATCTTCCAAGATTGGAAGTTTTTCAAAGAATTCAAATGATTTTTCACCGTTGCTTCCACGAAAACTCTTTTCAACTAAACCACCGGGTTTTAGTTCTCCGTGGAATGCAACTTCTATTCATCAAATCGATGAGACTTATATTTGGACTTTCAAGAATTCAAATGATTTTTCACCGTTGCTTCCACGAAAACTCTTTTCAACTAAACCACCGGGTTTTAGTTCTCCGTGGAATGCAACTTCTATTCATCAAATCGATGAGACTTATATTTGGACTTTCAAGAATTCAAAAACCATTGGACCCAATCTCAAATGGGTTCCAAAAGTGATTTCCAAGTGATTTGATGAATAATGGCTTATGCACACATCAGTGTATAACCCGTTCTAAAACCATTTTCGTAATTTCTTTATTCTCGAAAAAAATACAAAAAGATTTTCATTTTCTTATTGTTGAAAAATCCAAAAAGATTTTCCATTTTCATCAATTTTTATTTACTTTGTCTTTTAGTTACTCACAATGTATTAGGATGAGATGCAAGGCATCGAACGCCTTTGTGTACTGCCTTTGTAGTCTCATTTTTAATGTTTGTGAGCAACTTTCAAACTCTTTACTCACCCTTTATATGCAAAAACTTTGTTTATATCATGCATATATTTAGGGGGAGTTTGTTTATAAGACCAAAACTTCCAAGTGTTTAAACTCATTTTCCATTTTAAAACACTTTGGAAGATTTTCAAACCATTTTTGATCAAATTCAAAGAAGTTCGGTGTTAGATTTGCACATGAGAGTTTAGGCCACTCATAAATACTCCATGATCTTGTCATCGCCGATGAGATCTAACCCCGGAGTTCAAATCTCAATTCTAGATTGTGAGGGTTTATGAGCGTGGTGATGATATTTGTGCAAATAGGACATGAGGGAGTAGTCGAAAAGTGAGAGGTTACGGTGAAAAAGATGATGTGAGAAAGGGCTAAAAGAAATGAAAGCCCTCCCCAAAATTCTCAAAAAGCCGGGTCAACACGTTTCTATCGGATTTCATTTGTTGATTTCTCGATATTGAAGAAGACTTCATGGACCCAGTGAAGCAATGCACATCTTTACCTAACCACTCAAGTGTTTCTTAACAAATACTTGTTTTATTCTCACGGAGATTTTCACATTTCTATCGACTCTTCATTTGGAAGACGTTGATATTGAAAAAGGGAGACACTCTGCTCCGGTCCCCGACTTCATTTGATCACTTATCGAGTCTAGAGCGTCTTGAAATATTCTTTCATTTGACTAGGACACAATGAGTCTTTATATGTCTTTGTGACATTGCATATCTTTGTGATATTGCCAGAACATTCGTAGTGATATCATATTATTGATATTCCACGATGATCGAATGGAAATCCTACCAATGCTAACATCTTTCCCAACGTTGAACGTAGGTCTCACATTTTCATTTTATGAATTTGTCGAGTAAACGAGAAGTCTATGTGACCTCGGATTTATTTTCCCAAAAGTCTTTGAGGATAGTAAGACATGGTTATCGAACGCCTTTGTGACACTGACCATGAATTACATTCTTTAAAGCAATCTATCGGTTGAAAAGCCATAGACCGAACCATTGATAATGGGAAGTCCTAAAAATAGTAATCGTATTTTTAGGCCACACCATTAATCCTTTTGATTTTTGGTTGTGTTAACGGATCATTTTTATCCGGTTTTCATTTCTCTTCACACAAACACAAAGAACACAAACACCATTATAAATTCTTTTTCCAAAAAACGCAACCTTACATTCTAGTTCACCAATAGGTTCATTGGGAATTGGGAATTGGGTTGGGATAATTTGGTTGAATATTGTTTGTTGTGATCTACCGTTTATGCTATCAATCATTATTGTATGATGAACACGTTTCACATATTCATCATAAGGGGGAGAAATGATTAAATGATTGATAGATAGAGTTCAAGGTTTTAGGTAGAATTTGATTGATAGATATTGATTGAGGATAATTCATAGTGTTTGGTTGTTCAAAGGATCGTTAGTTTAGGTGAAGAGAGTGAATAATTATCGTGCCAAGTTGAGAGATTGTTTCGAGAAAGTTAAAGGATTGATTCGAGATCGAGTATATTCAAGATGATGTACATGGTCGATGTTTGAAAGATTTATTGAATAATTGACCATTTGTTTGATGATTAGAAAAGTTTGAGATTGAATGAAGATTGTTCTTTTGATAGATACTTGGATTGTTAAGATCCAAAGATTGTTCATTTGAGGGGGAGCAAGAGTAATCTCATGATTTGTTAAATATGCTCCGAAATTATTGTTTGTTCGAGGGGGAGCAAGAGATTAAAGATTTGTTATTGAATAATTTGCTCCGAGATAGTTGTTTGATTGAGAGGGAGCAAATGTTTATTGATCAAAGAATCAAGTGCTCCAAGATGTTTATTGATTCAGAGACAAGTTAGATCAAGAATTGAAGTTTTAAAGTCAATTCAAATTTCCGCATTCCAAAACCAAGCTTCCGAAATGCCAAGAGATTTCAAAGTCAAAACCAAGCTTCCGCAAAGCCAAAAGAATTCAGAGTTAAATCAAGCTTCCGCATGCTACTCAAAGTTCAAGTTACTTCTCCAAGCAACATCAAGTTGAAATCAACATTCAAAAGTTCAAGTTGTGAAAGCTCAAAAGCTACAAAGAATTCAAAGTCAAATCCAAGCTTCCGCATGCTACTCAAAAGTTCAAGTTACTTCTCCAAGCAACATCAAGTTGAAATCAACATTCAAAAGTTCAAGTTACTTCTCCAAGCAACATCAAGTTGAAATCAACATTCAAAAGTTCAAGTTGTGAAAGCTCAAAAGCTACAAAGATTTCAAAGATGCTTCCAAATTATTCAAAGTTGCAAGAGAAGATCAAGTTTTAGAGAGTCATCGTCAAGAATATATGTTTGTTGAGAAGATTCAAAGTCAAGGTTGATACAAGACATTGAAGACAATGAGAAAGCTTCAAAGTCCATTCAACAGTGAAGATTTTCAACAAATGGGCTCATCATGTTATTTAAAGACCGAAGACGATGCAACATTTACAATTCAACACCAAGGGGGAGATTGTTAGAAATATAAATATGGTGTTAAATTGTAAATATTCAATAGTGGAAGGAGTATTAGTTATAATTAGATCATAAGTATAAATACTCCTTCCCTAAGTCATTTGTAACTAAACCTTTGATAATAAAAACACTTACATCTCACTTAATTACTTTCTCTCTCCTCCCAATCATCTTCAACCTCCATTTCACACATTAACACACTTTTCACACACTAACCATAATCCTCCATTAAACCATCAATTAAGCTCAATTCTATACTTTATCAGTATCCTAACAACCTATGAATTACAAATGATCTATATTTGTCAAATAACTCTTTTGGATCGAGATACTTAAAGTTGTGAAGTATCCCAGTTTAAGATCGAGAGTATTTAGACAAATTCACTTTAATGCAAAATGAATGCTTAAAAGTATTTATGTCAAGGAAATGACTTTGTATTTATAGGCAACAAAATTCACTGGTGAATTTTGTGCCGTACAAATATGGTTGCATGCATTTAATGATCCGACAAGAACATTAAATGCATTGGATAAGGAATAAGGATAAAGTCACATCAAATGACTTTGTATCTTTTTATCCAACCACCTTTACACGCATAAACTTTGGTAAAGAACAAGTGGATTGTTCTTTGGAAAGTGTGTAAAGGCAAAAGTCAATCCTCGATATCAGTGTTCAGACTTGTAAGGTCTAGAATACTGACAATCCTCCAGTGTACAGATCTGGTAAGACTTCCAGTGGACTCCGCCATTTGTAAGTCTTCTTTATTCTGACTTCAGTCTTTGACTTCAGTGAGAATGTCTTCAGTAGAGTTGATCTGGACTTGGGGTGAAGTCCAGTGAGCTAATCTGGAGAATACTCCAGATTTCCTATACAAGTATTTGCTCACTGGTCTTCCATTATTTCTGGACAAATCTTCAGAGGGACTTCAGATTCCAAGTCTGGAGTAGGTCCAGTAGAACACGTTTCTGGACAGATCTTCAGTAAGGCTCCAGTAGTCGAGTCTGGAGCGAGTCCAGTAAATCTGGACTAAATATGGACCTAACAAATTCCCCCTATTTGTTTAGAAATAATGCAAGTGTTTTCAAGCTTAAATCTATACATTTTGTAAGTTTGAAAAACACAAGTTTTGACTTAGTCTAAAAATCTAAGTTACTGGAAAACACTTTATAGATCATGAGTGTTTTCAGTTTCATCTTTTAAGTTCTAAGTTAGACTAAATCTGATCATTTACTTATATGAATCAAAAATTGCAACTATTATTACATACATCAACTAATAAATAGTTTACAATTTTCATAAAACAATAATTTACAACAAGTAAATGATAAGAGTCAGGCCCTTCTTTTTGATGTCTGTCCTGGAGCATCTTCAGTAGCCTTTCTCTTTGGTGATGGAGAAGATGGTATTGATTCTGGCGATCTTATGCCCATTGCAACTTCCATCTGTTGCTTTCTTCTCCATACCTTTTCAACTCTTTTCAGAAATGCTTTAACATCAGTCGACACCTCTGTCTTCCCCCTGAACGTTAAAGCGATTTCTTTCAGTTCACTCCATCCAAATGCTTGGACTGAAGTACTTTCCCTTTCATCAGTAAAGTTACCCTCCCTGGTCAACTTTACTTCAAACTTAGACATGCCTTCATTATTTTCAGCCAATTTGATCTCAGCACCAGTGATCCTTCTGGCATCAGCCCTGAAATTTAACATTTCATTGTATTTTTCTTTCAGCTTGGCTTGCTGGATCAATGCTTCAGTTTCCTTGGACACTCTTTTTGCTCTACAGCAGATTGGAGTTCTTGACAATTGATTTTTCGAGAAGTGTCCAGGGGAATGAATTTGCTTACATCAGCATCTTTGATCGCTTTGATTTGCTTGGCAGTCAGTTTTGGTAAGCCAGTCAGTTTCTTCCTGTACTCTATCTCCAGAGCACCAGCGTTCTTTCTGATCTTTTTCTGGAGGCTTACCAGTTCCTCCTTCCTTTGTCTGATGAGTTCTGGTACACTCACGCCATAAATTATAGAATCATACACCTGTTCTTCTTCGGCGTAAAATGAGCGTACATGAACATCATCTAATGCATTTAGGATACTCTGATGGTTCTTCAGCAGTTTGCTCTTCTTCTCCAGATACCATTTTTTCTTTTCCTTTAACAGCCTTCAGTGTAGTTGGAATATCTGGGAAGGACTCAAACTGGGGCTCACTGGCTTCAGTACCAGCAGCTTCTTCAGTTAGCCCGGCTTCAGTGCCATATGCTCTTTGTCTTGTTAGCCCGGCTTCAGTGCCATATGCTCTTTGTGCCAAGTGCTTCAGTGTTTGGTCACCAGACGACTTTTCCCCCTTGGAATGATCACCAGTTCTTGACTTGAGATCATTCCATAACTGTTCAAGCATAAGTCTGTCCAGTGCACCAAATGTTATACCTGCCACTGGAGTTGTTTCAGTCACAACTTTCTTAAGTGCCTGCACTTCCTTTTGAACATTTGCAACTGCTTTAGGCAAGTGTTTTGGCAACTTTTCATCCAGTAACCTGTCTACTTGGGGTAACACCCCATCTTGAATGGTACGAAGAACAGTCTCAGAAATCTCTTCACATAACTCTTTCAGCATACTGTTTCTGAACTTCCTTGTACATTCATCACTTATAGTACTAACAACTGCATCCTGGTCTAGTGTGGATCTACTCTCCAGAGAACTGACCCTGGAAACCAACTTCTGAACTTCGTCTTTCAGACCTGCCAGTTCACCAGTGACTGCAGTCTGAACAGAACTAACCAACCTTGTCTCTAGACCCTGGACTGCCACTTTGAAATTTTCAGTATTGTTATTTGTGGCCAGTACCAGTTCATCAAGCTTCTCAAACACAAGCTTCTCATTCCCAGCAAACAGATTCATCTCAGATGCCAGGTTATTTGATAATAATGATTTGAAGTCTGAAATAACCTGAGATGAAGTCTGGAGTGATCTCTCCAGGTCCGCCACCTTACTTAAAAGGCCTTGGACCTCGGCAGAAGATGAAGTGGAGAGACCACTGGGAGGTTCAAGAGTTGAAGGCAATCTGGTCATAAGAGGAACTTGTGCCCAGTCCTCTTCAGTTGCAGCTTCAGATGTTGCAACTGGTGACTCCGGCGCACGAGGTGGAGGTTGAGATTGTGAAGGTTGAGTGGTTGCTGGAGTGAAGTATTGTGTATCTCTAGGAATTGAAGGTGGTGGTGGTGGTGGTATGTTTGATTGTGGTGGTGGCATTTCTGGTAGACTTTCTTCTTCTTGTACATCTTCACCCAGAAAATTCATGTTAACATCAAAACCTTCAGACATTGGGGAATCTACATCATCCATTCTGGAGCCATCCCAACTGTCTGATCACCAGTCTGTACACCAGCATCTACATTAACCTGTTCACCAGCCTGTACATTCAAGTCTATTTGAGCCTCTTGCTCACCAGATACATGTTCAACTTCCTCAACAACCTGCTCACTAATCTGAGCAACATTTTCAATCTCCTCATCAGTCACCTGCCCAACAACCTCTTGTACGTTCTCTTGTTCAAAAATTGGAGACCCATCCAAATTCATAACATCCCCAGGATGTCTTTCAGGATTCACCTGAAGTCCAGCTCTCATCAGACGCCTGTTAGTTCTAGGTCGTCTGGAAGGTTCAACAACTTCTATACCTTGACCTTCAGGAGCAACTTGTCTGATGGGTTGTACAGCCTCAATGATCTGTACATCATGGTCACCAGATGGTCCTTCAACAGCTTGACCTCTATCTGGAGCCATTTCAGCTTCTTCCCTTTGAAAGGAAAGCATGGACTGAGGAATATCTACCTCGTCCAGTGGAGACCTGAGGTTGACCAAATCCCTCATATACTCACTCACAGAAAAGTGAGTAGTATCAAAATCATACTGGTCTCCAAGAGCATTTTTAAACATTAGAGAAAGGAAACGAATATAAGGAACAAACGGTTTTCTTCCTTTCACTCTAAGGCGCTCAACCAGGTCATCAAAAAGAATCTGGGCAAAGTCCACTCTAAGCCCAAACCATAAACAGTAGGCAATCTGGAGATGGGTTTGATTTATCTGGTCTAACCCTCCAGAACTGCCTCCCAGACATTCAACAATATGAGTGAAGAAAAAAAAAAAAAAAAAAAAAAAAAAAAAAAAAAAAAAAAAAAAAAAAAAAAAAAAAAAAAAAAAAAAAAAAAAAAAAAAAAAAAAAAAAAAAAAAAAAAAAAAAAAAAAAAAAAAAAAAAAAAAAAAAAAAAAAAAAAAAAAAAAAAAAAAAAAAAAAAAAAAAAAAAAAAAAAAAAAAAAAAAAAAAAAAAAAAAAAAAAAAAAAAAAAAAAAAAAAAAAAAAAAAAAAAAAAAAAAAAAAAAAAAAAAAAAAAAAAAAAAAAAAAAAAAAAAAAAAAAAAAAAAAAAAAAAAAAAAAAAAAAAAAAAAAAAAAAAAAAAAAAAAAAAAAAAAAAAAAAAAAAAAAAAAAAAAAAAAAAAAAAAAAAAAAAAAAAAAAAAAAAAAAAAAAAAAAAAAAAAAAAAAAAAAAAAAAAAAAAAAAAAAAAAAAAAAAAAAAAAAAAAAAAAAAAAAAAAAAAAAAAAAAAAAAAAAAAAAAAAAAAAAAAAAAAAAAAAAAAAAAAAAAAAAAAAAAAAAAAAAAAAAAAAAAAAAAAAAAAAAAAAAAAAAAAAAAAAAAAAAAAAAAAAAAAAAAAAAAAAAAAAAAAAAAAAAAAAAAAAAAAAAAAAAAAAAAAAAAAAAAAAAAAAAAAAAAAAAAAAAAAAAAAAAAAAAAAAAAAAAAAAAAAAAAAAAAAAAAAAAAAAAAAAAAAAAAAAAAAAAAAAAAAAAAAAAAAAAAAAAAAAAAAAAAAAAAAAAAAAAAAAAAAAAAAAAAAAAAAAAAAAAAAAAAAAAAAAAAAAAAAAAAAAAAAAAAAAAAAAAAAAAAAAAAAAAAAAAAAAAAAAAAAAAAAAAAAAAAAAAAAAAAAAAAAAAAAAAAAAAAAAAAAAAAAAAAAAAAAAAAAAAAAAAAAAAAAAAAAAAAAAAAAAAAAAAAAAAAAAAAAAAAAAAAAAAAAAAAAAAAAAAAAAAAAAAAAAAAAAAAAAAAAAAAAAAAAAAAAAAAAAAAAAAAAAAAAAAAAAAAAAAAAAAAAAAAAAAAAAAAAAAAAAAAAAAAAAAAAAAAAAAAAAAAAAAAAAAAAAAAAAAAAAAAAAAAAAAAAAAAAAAAAAAAAAAAAAAAAAAAAAAAAAAAAAAAAAAAAAAAAAAAAAAACCTTGTATTGATACCAGTGGGAAGTTCAATAGGCAACTCATTCTGTTCAAAATAGTTTAACTGTAGAACAGACCTGAGTAGACTTGCAGTGAAACCAAGGGATCTGGTACCTCCCTTGAGAGTATAATTGATAGATGAAGTTTCATCGTCATATGTTGCAGTGTACCAGAATTCACAAAGGTACTCGTGGTACATCCTTCCTGGATTTAATGTTAACGCACCATATAATGGGCAAGAGAGAAAGAATGTGTTTAATCTCCCAATAATCGATTGGGCATCATGAACACTGGAAAGAGAGAGTCTTGCCATCCAGTTGTTCATATTTATTCTTATGGCATTTGCCTCAAGAGAGATATGAGGTGCCCTGTCAACATTTTCAGAAGGAGCATATTCAGCGGCAAGGAGATTTTTGAGCGATTTTGACTGTCTAGGTGCCATTTATAAAGAATAGATGAAGATGAAATTGAATATATATAGGTTATGATGAAGAATTGATGAAGGAATTGAATGGAAATGGAGTAAATAAGAGAGATGATGATGATTGGAAAATGAATGAAGAAGTAAATGAAGGAATTTGAAAGATTTGGGAGTAAATATGTTCGAAGTAAATGCAAATGAAATTGAAAGTGGGTATATATAGGAGAGAAAATGTGGAACTCAAACGGTTTATTTGAAATTATCAAATATAATTTTGATCGAGGTTCTGAGATCCGCATTAATTACATCACATCACACATAAATGTGTGACGGTTTACAGCCCACAAACATTAACAAGTTGCTCTTTTTCACTTCCCAAGGTAAAAATACCATCATTACGTTGAAAAATTTACATGCCACGTAGGATTAAAATATCTCCAAAAAGATTTGCTTACGTGGCACACACGATGACCAAGTATTTAGAAAATATTATGACATATTTCAGTGCATCTGGAGGTTGACTGGACACTCCAGTATCACTGGTGGATTAGTCCAGTGAACATGTACTGATGGTACACTGGAGGGACACTCCAGTATCACTGGTGGATTAGTCCAGTGAACATGTACTGATGGTACACTGGAGGGACACTCCAGTATCACTGGTGGATTAGTCCAGTGAACATGTACTGATGGTACACTGGAGGGACACTCCAGTATCACTGGTGGATTAGTCCAGTGAACATGTACTGATGGTACACTGGAGGGACACTCCAGTAAAGTACCAATGAAAACCATTTTTGAAAGACTGGTAACCTCAAACTTGCACGTCAACTAATACAGACAAATGAGAGGGACACATTTACAAGGAGACATAAGTCACCTCAAACACGCACTTCAACCTGTCCAGTTACCAGTGAGAGGGACACATTTACAAAGTACCAGTAATATTTTCTAAAGAGTTTGTCCAGTGAGAAAATAAATTAATAAATTCCCCCTGAACTTAAAACATTTTTAAGAACAAAAATATCTTTCAAGTCTTTCCCTGGAATGTTGTTCCAGAAATCTAATAATGCAAAGATAGTACACAAAGGCGTTCAATATCTGAGCAGTCACCAGATTTAAGGGTTTAACATTCCCAACTCACCAACAAGATATTCAAAAGTTTTGACATCCAGAGGTTTGGTAAAAATGTCAGCGAGTTGTTTGTCAGTGGGAATAAAATGGAGTTCAATGTTGTTTTTCATAATATGATCACGAATGAAGTGATACTTGAGATCAATGTGCTTCGTTCTGGAGTGCATGACTGGATTGTTTGAGATAGCAATGGCACTGGTATTATCACAAAAGATTGGGGTCTTTGAATATTTAATACCATAATCAAGCAACTGGTTCTTCATCCAGAGTATCTGAGCACAACAACTGGCTGCAGATACGTATTCAGCTTCAGCAGTGGACAATGAAACTGAAGTTTGCTTCTTACTGGTCCAGCTGACCAGTTTGCCACCAAGGAAATGACATCCACCAGTAGTGGATTTCCTATCTATCTTACAACCTGCATGATCTGAATCTGAATAACCCATTAGATCCATGCCTGAGCCTTTGGGATACCAAAGACCTAGACTGGGGACACCTTTATGGTACTTCAGTATGCGCTTTACAGCAAGCATATGAGATTCCTTTGGATTAGACTGATATCTGGCACATAAACATGTTGAAAACATAATATCTGGTCTACTGGAAGTTAAATACATCAGTGAACCAACCATGCCTCTATAGACAATGGTGTTCACTGGTTTTCCATCTGGATCGGAGTCCAGTGTCAGTGGTGCAGAAATTGGAGTTGGTTTAGATGGTGAAGAGTTCATATCAAATTTCTTTAAAAGATCTCTAACATATTTTTCCTGATTAATAAAAATGCCATCTTTGTTTTGTTTAATCTGGAGTCCAAGAAAATATGTTAATTCACCCATCAAACTCATCTCATATTCAGTTGACATTATTTTTGAAAATTTCTTGCACATGTTTTCATCAGTAGACCCAAAAATAATATCATCAACATAAATTTGTACCATTAACAGATTACCTTTTTCATGAAGAATAAATAAGGTATTGTCAATTGCACCTCGTTTGAAACCATTTTTCAACAAATGTTTAGTCAGAGTATCATACCAGGCACGTGGGGCTTGTCTGAGGCCATAAAGCGCTTTGTCCAGACGATATACCCAATGTGGATGCTTTTCATCAACGAAACCTGGTGGTTGTCTGACATAAACTTCTTCTTCAAGCTTTCCATTCAAGAAAGCACTCTTTACATCCATTTGGTAGACCTTGAACTGATGATAAGCAGCGAATGCTAAGAATATTCTGATCGCTTCAAGTCTAGCCACTGGAGCAAATGATTCATCAAAGTCGACATCTGACTGGTAGCCTTGTGCTACCAGTCTGGCCTTGTTTCTGATTACGTGGCCATCTTCATCTACTTTGTTCCTGAAGACCCATCTTGTTCCAATTGGTTCTTTCTTTCCAACTGGGAAAGGAACCAGATACCAGACCTTGTTCCTTTCAAACTGGTGAAGCTCTTCTTGCATAGCAGTCACCCAGCTTGGATCTTCCATAGCCTCGTCAATCTTCTTTGGTTCCATCAAAGATAGAAAATTAACATATAAGCATTGATTACTGGAGGCTCTTCTGGTCTGAACCCCTCTACTGGAGTCACCTATGATCTGATCAATAGGATGAGCTTTTGTCCATCTGGAGTACTGACCAGGATTGTTACTGACAACAATATCAGTGCAAGAATTCAGTTGAGTCTCCTCTGGAGTTGCTTCTGGAGGAGTATCTTGCCAGACTACTTCAGTATCTTCATCTGAGTCATTTAATTCACGATTTGCATCATGAAATTCTTCATTTGAAGGCATTTCTTGAAGTACTGGTTCAGTTTGGAATTCTTCATAAGAAGACATTTCTGGTCTATTCTCAACTGACACTGATACTGGGGGAGTGTCAAGGGCTGGCTTCTTGTTGATTGCAGCATTTGATTCATCAAATGTGACATGAATTGACTCATGGACCTTCTCCAGTCTCTTGTTGTAGACTCTGAAGGCCTTGCGAATGGCTGAATAGCCTAAGAAATACCCTTCATCAGCTTTGGCATCAAATTTGCCTAACTGACTGGAGTCGTTCAGGATGTAAACTGGACATCCAAAAACTTGAAAATAACCAATATTTGGTTTTCTATTTCTTAAGACTTCATAGGCTGTCTTTTTGTATCTTTTGATGTACACTGATCGATTCTGGGTGTG
This sequence comes from Erigeron breviscapus, assembly GCA_034093135.1. Lineage (NCBI taxonomy): Eukaryota > Viridiplantae > Streptophyta > Magnoliopsida > Asterales > Asteraceae > Erigeron > Erigeron breviscapus. Next base: position 70,972,796 of record CM067170.1, read on the forward strand.
GCAAGCAGTTGCAATTGCTTCCGCCCAGAAACTGGTAGACAGACCAGATTCAGCAAGCATAATCCTGGCAGCTTCTATCAGCGTTCGATTCTTCCTTTCCAACACTCCATTCTGTTCTGGAGAGCGGGCTGATGAGAAATTCTGGGAGATGCCAGTGTCAGTACAGAATGACTCCAGAGTTGCATTCTGGAATTCTGTTCCATTGTCACTTCTTAACTGACACACTTTTCGACTGTACTTGAGCTCAATTTGCTTGATAAGACTGATGATTTCAGCAGCAGTTTCACTTTTAGACCTCAGAAAGATCACCCAACAATATCTGGAGAATTCATCTATGATCACCAGGGTGTATCTTTTACCAGCACGAGTCTGAACGTTCACTGGACCAAAGAGGTCCATATGAAGCATATGAAGAGGTTCAGATATGCTGAAATTCTGTCTGGTCTTGAAACTGGTACGTTTTTGCTTACCCATCTCACATCCTGGACATGGCCTTTCCTTTTTGAAGGAAACTGAAGGTATCCCATCTGCAAGTTGTTTTCTGGACAACTTATTAATATTCTTGAAATTTAAATGGGATAACCTTTTGTGCCATAACCAGTTTGTGTCTTCATCAACTTGAGTATAGAAACACTGCTCTGAAGGAGAGCTTTCCATATCCATCACGTACACATTCCCTTTTCTGGGAGCAATCAACACTACCTTCCAGTCTTTGTTGAATACGATACCCTGAGCAATATTGAATAGAACTTGATAGCCATCATCACACAGTTGGCTTACACTGATCAGGTTATATTTCAAACCATTCACAAATGCAACACGTCTGAACTTGACTTGTCCATTGTTCAGAACACCGTATCCCTCAGTCTTTCCACAACCATCATTTCCAAAAGTAATGGAGGGTCCATCAGAAATGGTGAACTCCTCCAGCAGGGTCTTACATCCGGTCATCGTCCTGCCAGCAGCACTGTCAAGATACCAGATATATTTCTTCGATCGCCCTGCACATACACCAGATACTTATCAGTTAGATTTGGGAACCCATCGACTGATAGGTTCACTGGACCCTCCCTTATAAGTCCCTGGGGCAATCTGGTTTAGTTCACTTTCTTCAACAGTGGTCTTAGTTGAAAAGACCACTGGGTTGATAGTTTTGAAACCTTTTTCTTTTTCTCAACTGGAGAAATAGATTTAACTTTCTTTGCAAAAGGTTTTGTATTTTGTCTAGGGCCAGATGAAGTACCCTCAATAAAGTTTAATCTTGCATTAAAACTTTGAGATTGACGAGTCAGTGTTTGAATCTGGCTCTCTAACCTGGACAAAATATTTTCTTCAGATGACACCTTAGCCTTTCCAGTCCTAGGATTAGGTAGGGGATTGGTCTGAGGCAAAGGTTTATTCCGATAAACCTCTTTAACTGGAGCAGTCATCTGGAATGCTCCAGTCTTGACCTCTGGGGATTGAACTGGGTAAATATTGGTCTTGGGAGTTACAGGCTCATCATAAACAGTGGTGGGCCTAAACCCCTCTGGTAATCGATCGATTACTGGTATTAATGATGCTACATGAGTATTTCCATCTAAGTATGCACGTTTTTGAGTGGGAAATTGATTTACTCCAGCATCATATGGCTTTTTGGTTTCTAGCCATGATTTAATTACCAGTTTTTCTTTCTCTAAAATGACTTCAAGATCTTATTTTTCTTGAATCAATTGTTCAGTTACCAGAACCTGGGCTTGAAATGCCAGTTCAATGTCTTGAAGTTCTTTTAACTTTGATTTTAAAGCAGTTATTTCAGAAGAATCTGTTTCTAGACCATTTACACAATCAGATCTAACAGTTTCTACAAATATCAAATCAGAATTAAGAGCTTCAGCTATGTCCAATTTTAATTCTTGGTCAGTTGCACAATCATAATCACTAACCTTCTTAATAACAATGTCCACCCATCGTCCAGATGTGACATCTTCCTTCACCAGGTGCTCATCGTCTGCCAGAGCCATGTAACAGCAATCTCTTTCTTCTTTTTCATCAGCAGATGATTCATCAGAAGGAACCCACTTCTCTTCAGTTGTTGCAATCATGCACTTATTATTGTTTTAATTTGTTGTGCCATGAGAGCAATTTGGGCCTTAAGCTTTTTATATTTCAGTTTATAGCTATCATCAGGCTTATTATTTGAAGAGAATGGACCAGGCTTGGATATAAACTGGCTGGACCTGCAATCTTTCATGAAATGACCCTTTTTGCCACACTTAAAGCATGTCAAATTGGTCTTATCAGTTGAAGAACTGGATGCAAATTGTCCAGATAGCCTATTTGCTCTTGCTTTGAAACGGTTAAACGTTTTAGCAATCATTGCAATGAGGTCATCATCTTCAGTTTCATCACAACAGTCTGGAGAGATTTGACTTGACTCTCCAGAATCCATGAGTTCAGACACCATCTTCTTCATAGAAAATACATTCTCAGAAGATATCAGTGCTGTACTTTGTGGTTCAGTATGACTAACCACATTAGGACTACTGGAGGCATGGTTAAAAGCATCTTGTTCTGCCACCACTCTCTGGGCTTGATTTTCTTCAGTGTACCTGAAAGCTCCATATAAAGTTGAGAGAGTGTGTGTGTCAGAGTTTTACCTTGTCGTAAGACCAGGATCATGTGAGACCATTTGGTGGGTAGAATATCACAAAATTTCTCCAGAAGTATATCCTTGTCCTTCTCAACCCCAAGACCACTCAACTGGTTTATGATACTCATAAATCTGGTGTAAGTACCAGTGAGAGACTCATTAGGCTGAGCAAAAAATGACTCATACCTCTTGTTTAAGGAGACCTTTCTGGTGACAATGGTGTCATCTCCTCCTTCATGCTGGTTTAAAAGTTCATCCCACATGGTTTTAGCACTAGGAAAAAGAACTAGTGTGGGAATTAGGGTTTCAGGAACGGCCCCGAGGATCATGTTTTTGAGAAGGGTGTCTAGATTCACCAATCTCCTCTCCTCTTCAGACCAATGTTCCTCCTCTTTTCCCTTCCTCTTCTAGATCCAGAAGGATCAAGAAGGGGATTGAGAGGTGATGTAGGGACATAAGGACCTTCATTTAAAATTTTCATCATGTTCCTCTCATTACCAGTGATATGCAAAACCATCCTAGCCTTCCACGTACCAAATTCATCACTGTTCCCACTGAATTTAGGAACACGATTATTTGAGTAGTGCACATGCACGTGTGGAGAAGCAGGAGTAGGAGGAGGAGGTGGATTAGTGTTATTAACAATAGGTGGTTCATTTTGATCATTAATATTAGCATTAGGATCGGGACCAAGATTAAAATACAACAAGTCTAATAATCACTAGAATGGACTAGTATTACTTGTAAATAAATGCAAGAGTATATAAACAAAGTAATACAAGACTTAAAGCAATAAACAAGTAAAGTGGAACATTATGTATTTTTCAATGGTGTATTTTATTTATGATGTTAAATAAAATACAAGTTTGTGCGGAATCAAGATAATACAAATAAGTATGTATCCTAACAACCTATGAATTACAAATGATCTATATTTGTCAAATAACTCTTTTGGATAGAGATACTTAAAGTTGTGAAGTATCCCAGTTTAAGATCGAGAGTATTTAGACAAATTCACTTTAATGCAAAATGAATGCTTAAAAGTATTTATGTCAAGGAAATGACTTTGTATTTATAGGCAACAAAATTCACTAGTGAATTTTGTGCCGTACAAATATGGTTGCATGCATTTAATGATCCGACAAGAACATTAAATGCATTGGATAAGGAATAAGGATAAAGTCACATCAAATGACTTTGTATCCTTTTATCCAACCACCTTTACACGCATAGACTTTGGTAAAGAACAAGTGGATTGTTCTTTGGAAAGTGTGTAAAGGCAAAAGTCAATCCTCGATATCAGTGTTCAGACTTGTAAGGTCTAGAATACTGACAATCCTCCAGTGTACAGATCTGGTAAGACTTCCAGTGGACTCCGCCATTTGTAAGTCTTCTTTATTCTGACTTCAGTATTTGACTTCAGTGAGAATGTCTTCAGTAGAGTTGATCTGGACTGGGGTGAAGTCCAGTGAGCTAATCTGGAGAATAATCCAGATTTCCTATACAAGTATTTGCTCACTGGTCTTCCATTATTTCTGGACAAATCTTCAGAGGGACTCAAGATTCCAAGTCTGGAGTAGGTCCAGTAGAACACGTTTCTGGACAGATCTTCAGTAAGGCTCCAGTAGTCGAGTCTGGAGCGAGTCCAGTAAATCTGGACTAAATCTGGACTAAATCTGGACCTAACAGGAACTAAATCTGATAAGAAAAAGGGGAGCAAGTATCAAATACCAATCGTTTTTACTCCTGCACCTGGATCTGGTGAAAAAGATCCAGATGTAGTCTTCAGTTTACCACCACAACAATCAAATGTGACTTCTGTAGAGAAGTCCAGTGAACCCATCAAGAAAAGATGGGTTCACAAAAATAACTGATGATTTTTGTGGGCGTGCAGGGCGATCGAAAGAAGAATTCACTGTCCAAGATGGACCGGCAGTGACGTTTGGTAATGATCAAAGTGGAAAGACTGAAGGATATGGTGTGCTCAATAACGGACAGGTCGAATTCAAAAGAGTTGCATTTGTGAATGGTTTGAAATACAACCTGATCAGTATCAGCCAACTTTGTGATGATGGCTACAGAGTTTTGTTCGATATTGCTCAAGGCACCATATTTAACAAGGATTGGAAAGTGGTGATGGTTGCACCAAGAAAAGGAAATGTGTACATCATGGATATGGAACCAGCTCCAAAAGAACAGTGCTTCTATACCAAGGCTGATGAGGACACCAACTGGCTGTGGCATAAAAGATTATCCCATCTTAATTTCAAAAATATTAACAAGTTGTCTCGCAAACAACTGGTTGATGGGATACCACAGATTTCTTTTAATAAAGAAAAGCCATATCCAGGGTGTGAGATGGGCAAGCAGAAAAGAGCCAGTTTCAAGACCAGGCAAAACTTTAGCATCACTGAACCTCTTCACATGCTACATATGGATCTCTTTGGTCCAGAGAATGTTCAAACTAGAGCTGGAAAGAAGTACACTCTAGTTGTGGTCGATGAATTCACCAGATACTGTTGGGTGGTATTCCTCAGATCCAAAAGTGATGCACCTGCTGAAATCATCTCTCTCATCAAAAGAATTGAACTCAAGTATACTCAAAAAGTTTGTCAGTTGCGAAGTGATAATGGTACTGAATTTCAAAATAAGGTACTTGAAACATTTTGCAATGACACTGGCATCTCTCAAAACTTCTCATCAGCACACTCTCCAGAGCAGAATGGAGTTATGGAAAGAAAGAATCGCACACTGATAGAAGCAGCCAGAAGTATGCTATCTGAATCAGGTCTTCCCACCAGTTTCTGGGCTAAAGCAGTTGCAACTGCCTATGAAGTACTCAGGAATCGTAAACCAAATATTGGATACTTTCATGTATTTGGTTGTCCAGTTTATATTTTAAATGATTCCAGTCAGCTTGGAAAGTTTGATGCAAAAGCTGATGAAGGGGTATTTTTAGGTTATTCAGATATTCGAAAGGCCTTTAGAGTTTATAATTATAGACTTCAAAAGGATCATGAGACAATTCATGTCACATTCGACGAATCAACTGAAGCAATCAACAAGAGACCAAGCCTTGATATTTCTCCAGTCATTCCAATAAATTTTGGTGAAACTGACCAAGTTCATCAGTCAGTTGTTTCACCAAAAGATGTTTCTAGTTACAACAAATTGGAACCAGTTAAGAAGAAGAGCACCACCAGTGACACTTCATTCTATCCCTCCATCAATTTCAATTTACCACAGAAATTGGCGATTGGATCTGATGTACGTGCCACTCCAATATCAGCACCAGTTCAAACTCCAACTTATCCAGTTCTTCAAGAAATGCCTTTTAATGAAGAATTTCATGATGCAAATCGTGACCTCATTGACTCTGATGAGGACGTAGAAGTAGTTTGGACAGATCCTCCTCCAGAAGCTGCTGCAACTGAAGAAGATCGCCAGGTGACTTACACTGATATTGTAATTCACCAGCCTAGTCAATACACTAGATGGACTCGAGCACATCCAATTGAACAGATTGTAGGAGATCCAAATAGTGGGGTTCAGACTAGAAGAGCCACCAGTGAGCAATGCTTAAACGTCACCTTCTTATCACTAATTGAACCAAAGAAGATTGACAAGGCTATGGCAGACCCAAGCTGGGTGGAAGCTATGCAAGAAGAGCTCATCCAGTTTGAAAGGAATAATGTGTGGGAGCTTGTTCCTTGTCCACCAGGGTTAAAGAAAGAACCCATTGGTACAAGATGGGTCTACCGAAACAAGATGGATGAAGATGGCCATGTTGTAAGAAACAAGGCCAGATTAGTTGCCCATGGTTATTGTCAAGCAGAAGGCGTTGATTTTGATGAAACTTTTGCTCCAGTTGCAAGACTTGAAGCCATCAGAATATTTCTGGCTTATGCAGCCTATCTGCAGTTCAAAGTCTTCCAGATGGATGTCAAAAGTGCGTTCCTTATATGTTAAGTAGACTCCAGGCTTCATCAATGAGAAGCATCCCCACTGGGTATATAGACTGAACAAAGCTTTGTATGGTCTTAGACAAGCCCCAAGAGCCTGGTATGATACTTTAACTAAACATCTTCTTAAAATGGCTTTCAAAGAGGTGCAATAGATAATACCTTATTTATCTTGAAAGAAAAAGGTAATATCTTATTGGTACAAATTTATGTTGATGACATTATATTTGGTTCAACTGATGATGCAATGTGTAAAAAGTTTTCTAAAATCATGTCATCTGAGTATGAAATGAGTTTAATGGGAGAATTAACATTTTTCTTAGGTCTTCAGATTAAGCAAACTGAAAATGGAATATTCATAAACCAAGGAAAATATGTTAGAGATTTGTTAAGAAAATACAAATATGATTCAATCCCATCAAAAAACACACCTATTGCAGCACCATTAAATTTGGACTCTGACCCAACTGGCAAACCAGTGAACATCACTGAATATCATGGTATGGTTGGTTCACTGATGTATTTAACTGCCAGTCGACCAGATATAATGTTCGCAACATGTCTATGTGCCAGGTTTCAGGCTAACCCTAAAGAATCACATTTACACGCTGTTAAGCGTATCTTCAGATACCTGAAAGGGTGTCCTAATCTTGGTCTCTGGTACCCCAAAGGCTCAGGGTTAGATCTAATGGGTTATTCAGATTCAGATCATGCAGGTTGTAAGATAGATAGAAAATCAACAACTGGTGGTTGTCATTTCCTTGGAGGAAAACTGGTAAGTTGGACCAGCAAGAAGCAGACGTCAGTCTCTATGTCCACTGCTGAGGCAGAGTACATTTCTGCGGCCAGTTGTTGTGCCCAGATTCTCTGGATCAAGAACCAATTACTAGATTATGGTCAAAAGTATACAAGGACCCCAATCTTTTGTGACAACACCAGTGCAATTGCTATATCTCACAACCCAGTGATGCACTCCAAGACAAAGCATATTGACATCAGGTATCATTTTATTCGTGATCATGTTATGAAAGGAGACATTGAATTACATTTCATCCCCACTGACAAACAGCTCGCTGATGTTTTTACAAAACCTCTTGATGAGAAAACCTTTAAAAATCTCATCAGCGAACTGGGAATGTTAAATCCTTAAAACTGGAGATTTTTGTTATGAACGCGTCAGTGACACTGATGAAGTTCTCCAGTTGAGGAGGTCCAGATAATCTTTGCTCACCAGGCTATCGAACGCCTTTGTGATACTATCCTGGCACTAATCGATTTCTGGATCATCATTTTAGGGGAAAGACTCAAAATAATTTTCTGACTAAAATTCGTTTTGTTTGAAAATGGCAACTGGAGAACTCTCCAGTTGGAAACTGGCGCTGGACTAATCCTCCAGTGTCCAGGTTCAGTCTTGTCTTAATTTTTCATAACGTTAGAAAATACTTGGTCAATATCTGAGACACGTGATGGTACTCGAGTGTTTTAACCCACTTGATATCGTCATCTGACGTGTTAATAGACATTTTGGTAAATGACAACTGTTTTTATTGGGAAAATGAAAATTAGTGGGCGCGTGGGTAAGTTAAGCCGTCGTAGCATTTAATGCTGACACAGTGAATTATGTTTTTGATTCAAAATTCAAACTTATTTTGTAAAAATATCTACAAAATTGATTTTGTTAATAAAATATGATTTTTGGTATTTCATTGGGATCTTGAATTCCTTATAAATACCCTTATTTACTCCGATCACATTTACTTCCCTTTACATTCTTTTCATTTACTTCCCAATCATCTAAAATTGCTTTTTTTCTCTCTCTGCTTCATAAATCAAGAACCCTAATTCCAAAGTTTCAATTTCATTTTCAAATGGCACCTAAATCATCCCGTTCTAGAGATGTAAATCTCTTATCTGTCCCATATGCTCCTTCACTAGATGTCAAACAGGCATCTGGTGCTCCTGGTAATACTACGCTCATCAAACTAAATCCAAATAATCCGATGGCTAGTTTACAAGGAACCCAAGGGTCCGATACCCTTATTGGGAGAATCCAAAGATTTTTGAGGGATTCTCCAATCGGACCCTCATTCTCCTTAAACCCACGCAAGATGTTTCACGACTACTTGTGTGAGTTTTGGTACACCGCTTCTCTTTCTTCCGACTGCTCCTCCATCAATTTCACATTAAAAGGTGGAACAGTCCGGTGTACCTTATCAGCAGATGTATTAAGGGATGCTCTACACCTCAATTACTGGAGACAAGGAGAGTCTCCTGTTGTCATCTCCCCAAATATAAATTTTCGCCAGGTCCTCCTTGATATGGGACACAAGGAGTGCCTCGAAAAAGGGGTTTTGAAAACAAAGGGTGCGATGACCATGAAGGGCCTTACACCTTCATGGAGGTACTTTTTCATCCACCTTGTGGAAAGTATGGGTGGGAGTTCTGGTGGACTTGACCAGATTAACTCCGCACAGGCAGAAATGGCATACTGCCTGTGGAATGGATTGAGAGTGGATTTTGCTGATATCCTATACAGAAGCCTGGTTCAAAAACTGAAGGGCACCAGGGGACTATGTATCCCCTTCTCCAGATTTCTCTCTCTTTGTTTTCTACAAATTCTGGGCAGTGAAGCTTATTTTAGCACAGATTCACTTTACACTGTCCCAGATTTGTTGAGGAATCTTGACTCTCTAGTATCTGAAGCTGGAGAGGTCGAGATTCCAGATAGAATGCGGCTGGCATTCGCAAAAATCGATGCACCAGTCCAAGGTGAGTCGGAAAGACAACTGGGCGGGCCTCAAAATAATGAGGGACCCACCAGTTCGTCTGCTGGAATTGTGACCATTGCCGAACCCGGGCAACTGTCTAACCCCTCCAGTTCCACCGTGTCTATCCCCACAACCATTTACCCTGGAGACCTCCCAACAGGTCTTTCAGGAGTTCCAAAGGCAACAAGAACACGTCGCATTAGGACTTTGTCAGCACTTGCCACTGACAGTAGAAACCAGACCAGCCCTCCAGTTTCCTCCCAACAGGAACCTGGAGATAGTCAAACGGGACAACCGCAAGCAGCCACCCTCGCAATTTCTGTAGGAGAGGGTGGTGAAGATGAAACTGGGCTACCCCAACCCAGAATAGAGTTTGAGTCAGCACAAAGTGTCCACGGCCTATCTTCTGACACTTCTATTACACGAACTGACGAAGTCTCTGGCCAGTCACTACTGGAGACTGAGGTTCCAAACTCTGCGGCTGATGATGTTATGGTTGTGGATAGAGCAACTATAACTGAGGCAACCCCAGTGACCTCTATCCCTGGTGAAGATACCTCGGTATCTGATCCTCCAACAGATGCAACCTTCCAGGAAACTGGAGAAGGTCATCTGGAGACTGACCCATCTGGTCAGCCCTCAGTTACATTCATGGATCTGGACATGAATGTTAATGACGAGGAAATCCTTATTGAGTCTTCGGATTCAGAAGGTACTGCATCAGACTTGGAGATTTTTGAGTCTTCTGTACAAGATCAAAACCCTTCATCTCAAGTCTCGCTTCCAGATGCTTCAATTTCAGTTTTACCATCCCAAATAAATGAGCCTACTGATATTCCATTTCCCACATACAACTATATGTCTGGAAACAGACGTATGACACCATCACCATCTGGGCAGTTCTCACTCCTTCGAGAAATGCCACCCCCACCGCCGCCGTTGTTCACACCTGAGCATTCTCAGCATGAACAACACATTGTTACTTCAGTCCCTTCTTCTTCTACCACTCCTATTACTACTTCCTCAACTGTTACGACGTCAACTGGGGAGGCTTCCCTCAATTTGCCTCCTCCAGTTACTCCAGTGGTAACTGTTGCTGGTCCAGTGACACCTTCTCCTCCGTCACTGGACAGTCAATTTGTGTCTGTTCAAGCCGATATCCAAAACCTTCTCACCAGGGTGGAGGATATTCAAAAGACACTTGACAAAAACACCAAGTCTTTCTCCAGATACCACAAGGATCACTTGACCAATATTAAAGTGGTTGATCTGGGGATTAACAAGTTTTCAGCAAATGAAGACTTGGTGTTCAACAAGCTTAATGAGTTGGTCACTGGCTGCAACTATCTGGCGACATCTTTAAAAGAAGCCTTTGACCTTACTCAAACCAAAGTCACAACCTCAATCTCAAATCTGCTGGGTAACACTGTTAGAAGATCAGAAATTATTTGAAGGAGATTGAAAAACAGGTGAAAGAGTTAGTTGAAAAGCCTGGGTTGAATGTGACTGAGCTTGGGCAGCAGTTGATGGTTTCAGTTGGTCAGAAGATCGATGATACGCTGGGTGTAAGGGAAACACAATTGATAGAAAAGGTGATGTCTGAGATCACCAAGCTGGCCACTCCTCAGGTTGATCTGGCCCACTCACTAATGAGATCAACCAGTTGAGAGGCAGCATTGATAATTTGAGCACCCAGGTATCTAATCATACTCAGTCTATTGACAATCTGACAACTGAAGTAAATAATTTGAAACAAAAGGATGAAGAGGTTAAGAATAAGGTGGTTTCTGGTCTGGATGAAGATTCCAAGATTTTGAATGAACTGAAAACTGGTCAGGAACAGGTTACAGCAAATGTTCTGACCCAGTCAAAGGAGACCAACCATCTGTGGAGGTCTTTCAGGATGATGTGTGGAATTTTCAAAGAATGCAAGGACATGCAAACATGGCAGCCTCTTGACCGGTTGCCATCTCACCCCTCTGAATGGGAAGCTATAAGGGCAGGTCTAGATGCTGCCAAGGGGGAAAGAAGTGCAGTCCTTGCACCAGTTGCACCTGGAAGAACTCCATCTGAAAGTCAATCTGGTGGTGAAATGATTGTGGCTGCCAGTACTGAAGCTGGTGAGCAAAGGGTAGAGGAGACCGATGTGATTGAAAGGGGAATGTGGATAAGGGTAAAGGCTTAGCATCTGATGTAGCCCAGCCGGCCACTGATATACCAATGTTGGAAACTGGCAATGCTGATGTACTTCCTCCAGTTTCTGAAAGTGATAGCAAACGTCTGGCAAGGATTGGTGATCAAATTAAAGAAAGGAAGAAAATGAAACAAGCAAACCAAGCTGAAGCCAGACAACATCTGGCCAAGATAAAATTGCTTGATATTAGTGATGCTCACTTGTTGGGAATCACTAAGGAGGAGTATGCTAGAGTGAAAGATGATGCCAGGATAGTGGGTATGTTAAAAAAAATGCTTGACATTGAACTGGACAGGCACTATCCTGATGATGAAGCTGAGCATGATGCCAGAAATTTAAATATATCAGTGGAGAAGGCAAAGGAGAACAGGGCCAGCGGGATTCAGAAAAGAATTGAAAATGTAAGAAAGGTTGTGAAAAGGGTATTGAATCCACCTAGAAGGAACCCTCAACCAAGAAAACCACTGCATAGAGATGCTGATCTTAGAACTTTCGTTGAACCAACTGGCGATGTATCAAATGATGACATCAAGAATGTTGTGCTGGCTGCTGGAGCTGGGAGTATTAAAATATCAAATGAATCTGAAGCCAGAGAGTATTATTCCCAGATCATGGCAACCAGAAGACACAGTGGGGCAATCAATGGTGTTCATGTAACAATTAAGCCAGGCACCAAGTACTTTCATGTTGAAGTCAGTTATGCCAGAGGGCCACTGGTTAGAACTGACAATCCTGGTGCAATGCAATATGGGTTCTCGGAATGGGTGGAAATGGTGAACTTTTTGGAAGCAAAGGCACAAAAGAATAGGTTTGAGAAAGCTTGGGTTAACTTTTTGAAGGGCAAGATTCAACACAAAGAGAATCTGGAGCTTAAGTTGAATATTGATCCTGAAGACTCTTAGCCTATCTCTTCAGTGTCAAAGAGAAGGAGAACTGGCGAAGGGCCATCTGATTAAGTTCTCTCTTCAGTTTATCTGCTTGTAATTTTGTTTACATTCTGTAACTTATGTATATTTCATTTCCTTGTATAAATGAAGTTACCAGTTTGTAACCACAAGATAGATAATAGATTAGATCTAACAAACTTAAAAGAAAAACCCAAGGCATTTACTGATCTATAAAAATGCCTTGGAAAACTTAGATAGATTTAATCGAACAAGTCTCCCCAGTTCACACTTGTATAGATACAAGAACTGAAAAAGACTTGGTAATATTTCAGGACAAATAGGGGGAATTTGTTAGGACCAGTTTCAGTGAAACTGGCCAGTCTCCAGTTGCACCTGGAGACTAAAAAGATTTGTCCAGAAATATATTGAAGTCCAGTTGCATCGTACAGTTAACGCAACTGAAGACTTCCTCCAGTTGAGATCTGACCAGATGAAGAATCATTCCAGTTGAAGTCGAAGACAACAAGTGGAAGATAAAGAATGACAATGGCAGCGAAGCCCAGTTGACATTCTCCTCAGGTACAAACTGGAGAGCATCAGTGTAAAGTACTTACAAAGCTTTACACTGATTACGAGGAATTGACTTTTATGCTTTATGTGCTATTACACGGATAATAAGATTTATCTATGTATAAAGTACAAAAAGGTACATAAAGCTGGTTGAGTAAAGTTGCTTTATATTGCAACTTTACACAGCATTTTAAGGAATTAAATGCTATTCCTTAAATGTTCTCAACCATATTTGTACGGCCAAAGTTAAGATCCCAATGTTAACTTTGCCTATAAATACAAGTCATTGCACAACAAGAATAACAGACATACTTTGCAAACCTGCAATATTCTTGGTGAACTTGTGCAATATTCTCTCAATCGCTAAAAGGAACATTTCACAACTCTAAGTGTTTCGATTGTTTAGAGAATTTCCAAGTGTAGATCAATTGTAGTTCATAGGTTGTTAGGATATTTACACACTTTGTATTATCTTGGTTCCGCAACAACCTTGTAATTTATTTAAAGTTAATAAATAAATTACACTTGAAAATTACATATTGTCTCACCAATTTACTTTACAAGTATTTTATATTATTGCATTGTTCTTTACTTATTGTCACTTAAATAAGTAATCTATCTAGAACTTGGTATATACTCACTGTAACTGGTCGTCTCCAGTTCAGCGCTTATATTGCAAAGTAACTCCACCATCGACATAGAGGTATCTTCAGGTAGTACCATCTATTGAGTTGGGACTTACAAGTTGGTATCAAAGAAATGGTTTAAGTGAACCAATGACTATAAGTGTGGCATAGGAATTGGACTTAAACCGATTGACGACAAGTTAGGCTTAAGTAGGTATGCTTAGCTTTGAGATGAAATGCCTTAGGACGGGTTTGGGATGACTGAGAGTGTAGGAATAAGGCTATATGATGATTGTTTATTGATATGTGAATATGTGTTTTAGCCTTTATTCTTCCGTTTCTCGCTTCTCCGTCGCTAAGTTGTGTTATTGCTACGATAGACGGTCCTCGAGGTGATCTTCTATTCCTCTAACTAAATTTGATAAACTTGTGCTTTATATTATGTGAGAAGTTGTTGAGATGGACAAAGGTTGGAGGATTAGGTGAGATGGTGTTCCATCAATGTTGCCTAGCCCATGGGGTTAGTGACAAGGACCGCAAAGGATATGAGATGTTGTATGTGTGCTGAAAATCATGTGAATTGGAATTGATGGGAAAAGAGGCGATACACAAATGTGGTAACGAACATGCATGTGAAAGGATACAATTACAATTATGGTCCGGAACATAATTGCAAGTGTATCACGACGCGAGTGTGTTTGTATGGCCATGCTTGTGTTGACCGGTGTACAAAGTAATGAAGCTGGAGAGATTTCTATGTAGTGAATCTTTATGTGTCGAGAGTCAACATCGTGTAACAACTTTAATGACGTTGATGCCTCGTGTGTGTGGAAATGTGTGAAGATCGGTGAAAAGTTATAGCCGGTTAAATGTTTATGATAATTATGAAGTACATGAAGTTAAATGAAGTCTAAAGGTACGTGAGGAATGAAGTGGTTGGTAGACAATGTTGTTGAGTCTACTAGTTCAAAGGACATGGACTTGAAGTTGACAATTAGAGTTAATGCTGGATATTTGAAGGGTGATAAGCAGGTGATGCACAGAAGGGTTACCGGGTACACGTATGGAAGGATACAGTTACAATTCCGGTCGCGAACGTAATTGTAAATGTATCACGACATGTGTGTGTTTGTGAGACTGTGTCTGTGTTGATCCGACTGAAGAGAAGATGGGAAAGATGGAATCACTGGTTGGTGGCATAATTAACCATGTGAAGAGTAGACATGTATCTATAGATTAAAGAATGATGAAGCTGAAGCAAGTAAAGAAGATAACGCTATGGATGATTGAACCTTTTAACCATGAAGCTCTTCCATTCGATGAACACCATGTTATGATGTGAGGTTACCTTCGAGCTGCGAAGTCTTAAAGTTGTGCTTGGGCGTAAGGAAGACGCTTAGATTTTGTTTGAAATTATCTTTCCTGGTCATAGATGGTATGCGGCGCATATTCTGAGTTTTTA
The DNA here is from genome assembly GCA_034093135.1 of Erigeron breviscapus. Taxonomy (NCBI): domain Eukaryota; kingdom Viridiplantae; phylum Streptophyta; class Magnoliopsida; order Asterales; family Asteraceae; genus Erigeron; species Erigeron breviscapus. The sequence continues at coordinate 70,987,897 of CM067170.1, forward strand.
AGTTTATGCGGGGCATGTGCAAATGCATGAAAGTTACTGTTCAGAAATGCTCGAGTTATGAGGCGCATGCACCATCCATGCGGTGCATATTTTGGTCTGTTTTGGATTTACGACTCGCTCAGTTTAGATTTCGTTACGGGATGATATATGACGATTGGAACGAGTATTCATAGCTGGAGATTCTTCCTTATATTGCATGAATGTGTGGTGAACTAACACGTGAACCTTTTTAGCAGTTCTATCGCTTACTGCCTTCGTCGGTGTGACGTGAAGGTGTTGTTGATATCCTATATTTGTACAAGATTTTATGTTTGGCCGCTTCTCAAAGATAATGATTTTTTCCCTTATGAAAAGTTAAGAGGTTGGATGACGGAGTTAACTATGGATCCTTAAATCACAAGAAGTAGAAGTTTTCAAGAGCATTCGGTTCCGAATTGATCATGTTTCTCACCTATGTGATTTACTCATGTAAGGCAAAGGTTGTGTATTTCTAAAGTCGAGGTCACTCATAGTTTTGAGATGTTCTATTAATGTTCTCGGTTTCATTGCGATCGTGAGGTCAAACCTTCTGTTGATGTGTGACGAGTGCTACTTTTATTCAAAGACACCTTTTGTTTTGTTCTCACTTATAGGAAGAAGTTAATGTTTTCGATTGTGGGATGTATTTCTTTCTATAAGATGGGTTTACGATTGGTACTACCATATGATGAAGTTGATGATGAAAGTCCTGTTTAAGTTAATTATACGCTCATTATGACTCTATTGAGTTTCTTGAAGTCCTGCATGTTAACGAATGGTCCTTACCATGTCGTGAACTTAAGGGATAAAGTTTAAAGTTTCTCTAGACCGTTCAGTCATTACATTCGGTGATGACATTATTATCTATTCTAAGTATGACAAAGAACATCATGTTGTGTAAGGAACGTTACTACGATTTTCTATAAGTAGAGGCCTAATTTTAAATTCGTCCAAAGTGAGTAAAAGTTAAAGTAGAAGCTGACGCGTAGAATTGAAAGGAACAAGGTTCCATTTAATGTTTAATTCCATGACTATAAGGTTAGGGTAAGAAATTGTCTACAATGAGCCAGTCCAAGGTGATGTTTCTAGAGACGAAGATGTTGGTATTATGTGGGTGGATTCTGAAAATTCATAAATAACCAGCGTGGAACTATAAGTCTAAAAGTAAGATTTCGGTATCCGAGAACGAAATGACTAAAAGTTGTACTTGAGGAAGTTTATGAACCGTGGTGACATGCTCATTTGGATGTTGCCTGAAGTGTGATACGACCTATTATGATACGAGGTGTAGTAAATTTTATATGTTGACGTGTGATTGGGTTAAAAGCCAAGACTAGATACCGAAAGTTTGGTAGCAATACAAAGAGTTTAACGATCCTTTAACGAAAGTGAGGAGTCATGTCACCGTGGACTAAGAGACAAAGTTGCGTGGGAAGCGAAAGGTAATGATAAGTGATGTGTCATATTCTATACCATTTCCCACGTGAATTTAGTACCATTTATTCGTCGTTTTTATAGTTTTATTTCCAACTTTCGATGCTTTGAGGTATGTTTAGTGTTTTCAGGTTGGAAAATGATTATGCGGATGAATTGGTCGATTTTGATGACTTATGGAGGACTCGGGAGAAGGATTCGGTTGAAATCGAGTGAAAGAGGAAGAAGACGGATTCTGGAGGGCATAACGGCCGTCACAAATGTGACGGGCGTTATCTAGTAACTTTTGGTTCTTACTGTTACGGGTTCCTTACGGCCGTATGCTTTTCAAAGGAGGTGTGACGGGCGTTATCTAGTAACTTTTGGTTCTTACTGTTACGGGTTCCTTACGGCCGTATGCTTTTCAAAGGAGGTGTGACGGGCGTAACAAACATGACGGCCGTTATGGTTGATAATTCACGAGTTACTGTAACGGGTTCCTTACGGCCGTATGCTTTTCAAAGGAGGTGTGACGGGCGTCACAAGGGTGACGGCCGTTATGTGTTTCGATGGTTCGTAACGGGCGTTACCATTCGTAACGGGCGTTACGCGACTAATTCATATAAATAGCTGGCCAAGTTTCTGAACGGCCAGTGACTTTTGGGGGAGAATTTTCCTAAGGGTTTTTGATCGACATATCTTTCTAGGAGCTGCACTTCAAGGGATACTTCAAGGGTCAATTCAAGATTTGATCGTCTTTCGATCCATTGAAGATTCACGTGCACCCATCTAGATCGTATCTACTTACTGTCTTGCAATTTCCATTTCGTCAAACAATTGGTACTTTATGTTCTTTCTTGATTCTTATTGTAATTTCAATTTGGTCATGAGTGGCTAATTCTTCTATTGTCCACCTTGATGAAACTAGACGAATGATGTGATTGCTTTATATTTTAATTCAAAGAGTTGATTTCAATTATCGTTGTGTCGTGATCTTGATGATTTAATCCCTTTATTTGTATTAATTTGATATTGGTGGCATGTGTGTTCGTCGTTAGTGGTACTAGTCGAATGCATATGTGATTTTCTAACGGTCGCTTGTCTATGAGCGATTATCACTAGTTCATGGTATGATAGTGAATGTCAAATTAATAAAAGGAGTCATTTTGTCAACGTGTTTAGAAACGGTTGGTGGTACCACGTTTTAATTCACATAGGCGCAATTGGTAATTTGGATAATCAAACAAGCTAAGTGTTGGTAAGATTGTCTAGGCGTTGGTGGTACCGGCTTGGGTAATTAAACTAGCAGTTAGGTGTTTGGGTGACTTGTGAGCGGTTGGTGGTACCACGCGAGCATTTCATTCTCTCACGTTTATCGTGTCAACTCTTAACGAATTTGGTCTTAACTGAAAGCAATCATGTCTGAAGTCTAGCGGAGTCAAGGTGGATGATATTTACCATTATTGTTTGAGACTTACCTTTACTTATACGCATTTGTCTTTTAAAGTTATTGTCAGAGTGAGAATCAAAGTAACACCCTTTTTCCAAACCCCTTTACTAAACAATTAATTCAAACCAATCCCCGCGAACGAACCTGGACTTACCTTTTTACTATATTGCATACGATCGGGTCCACTGCCCGATAGTGTGTAGTAGTGAGTTTTTAGGTATTTCTTGTTTATAAATTTTAAACTCGATTTAGCACATCAAGTTTTTGGCGCCGCTGCCGGGGATTGTGCGCTGTTTTAGTTGTTAATTTAGTGGTTTGATCCTTCCTCACGCGTGAGGAAGTTATTTGCTTTAATAGTTTAGTTTTTCTTTTCTTATCTTATCACAGGTGCAGTTGACGTGTTTGGTTAGTTGTGTTTTGCAGGTCTACTTTTTAGTTGATGAACTTGAGGTCTTCGGGTTTACCACTTAATAGTCCGTTGAGAACACCATCTAGACGTAGATCTAACCTCACAACACCAACACCATTCTCACCCATTGCTAAGCCTACTCCTGATTCAGACGAGGAGGGGTTTAATTTGGACGAATTTTTTGATCTTGAGGTTAAGGTAGAGGAGAAAATGGCAGACGAAGATAGGGACCCAAATGATATACGGTATGGCGAAAGGGTTCGCACTATTCCCGCAAACCGGGGTAGCCCTATTAGACCTCCTCAAATTGCTCATGACTTCAACCTAAAGGGTAATCATCTTAAGAGCATTGAGGAACAACAATTTGATGGTAAGAGGAAGTGGGATCCGTATCAACATCTAGAAAGATTTGAGAAGTTGGCTAGGTTATACCAATACGGGCAGAATCAAATGAATGCCGTAAAACTCGAGACATTTCCTATGTCTATTACCGGCGATGCTCTTGATTGGTTCAATGACCTCCCGGAAAATTGCATTACGACTTGGGACCAACTTAAGCAAGCCTTTATTGGTGAGTTCTACTCACTTAGAACCCAAAGAAAGTTGGAAAACTTGATAAGGTCGTTTGCCCAAGACGAAGATGAAGATGTTGTTGATGCGTGGATCCGATTTAAAGAGATGTTGAGAAATTGCCCGGGTCATAATATGACTAGAGAGCAATATGTTGAACTATTCTTTGATGGGCTCGATAAGAAGTCCAAACGTGAGCTAGGTTATGCTTTTGGTGGTGGGTTCAATAAGATCACACCAAATGAGGGCTTTGAAATCTTGGAATCCATGGCCAAGGATAATGCCAACATGGATGATGATCGGTTTTTAAAGAATGAGAGAAGATTGAAGAAGGGTACTAGCCAAGGCCGGGTAGCAAAAGCGGAAGCTAGTCATGATTCGGGTATGATAGGAGAGATTAGAGCGCTATCGGAGCGCATGGAAAAGGGCTTTGCTATGCAAGAGAGTCGATTTGGGGCCATTGAAAGGGATGTGAAGGTTGTTGCCGATGGATGTGACTATTGTGGGAATATGCATTATTCGGAAGATTGTCCAAGTCGGGGACCCGAAGATGTTAACTACATCCAAAACCAACAACAAGGAAGCTACCAACGCAATACCGGTTACCAAAACCGTCCTTCAGGTAATCCCACTTATAACTCTTCTTTTCCTACTAACAACTCTCGTTTTTCAGGAACTCGATGGCAAAGGGATAATTTCCAAAGTCAACCTCAACAACAACCTCAACAAGGACAAGGATCCGGTTCTTCTTCCTCTAATGCCGATCCTAATGCCGAGTTGAGGGAAATGATGAAGCAATTGGTAAATAATCAAGCCGAAACCAACAAGAGCATACAAATTATTCGGGATGATACCAAGGCGTTGAATGAGAGGTTAGATAGAATTGATGGCAAGGTTGAGATAAACATGAAAAATCAATGTGTGAACTTCAAGGATCTTGAGAGTAGGATGGCTGCCCTTTCTAGGCCACAAGGTACTTTACCTAGCACTACTCAACAGAATCCTAAGCCTCAATTCAGCATGGGGCACAATCAGGGGCAGAAGTACACACCGCCTCCAGCTCGCCATGAGGAGGCCAAAGCCATTACAACCCGTACAGGTAAATCTTATGACCCTCCTTCTATGCCTAATGTGGTTGTGTCGGATGTACATGATTCAGGTACTATTGATGATGAGATTGATGAGGAGATTGAGATGGAGGAGGATGCCCAGGTACCCCTTATTCTTGGTAGACCTTTCCTAAACACCGCGGATGCTATCATCCGTGTGAAGGACAAGGAGATTTCTTTGGGAGTGGGTACTGATAGGATTGTCTTTAATGTCGAAAGGTCTATTAAGCATACTTATTCTAATGATGAGTCATGTTTCAGGATTGACGTGATAGATGATGCTTTGGACCAAGATTTTCAGGAGTTGATGGAGGCAGATATGGGAGATGAGGAGATAGATGGAGGAGGATGCCCAGGTACCCCTTATTCTTGGTAGACCTTTCCTAAACACCGCGGATGCTATCATCCGTGTGAAGGACAAGGAGATTTCTTTGGGAGTGGGTACTGATAGGATTGTCTTTAATGTCGAAAGGTCTATTAAGCATACTTATTCTAATGATGAGTCATGTTTCAGGATTGACGTGATAGATGATGCTTTGGACCAAGATTTTCAGGAGTTGATGGAGGCAGATATGAAAGAAGTGGTAAAAAAGGAAGTGATTAAATTGTTAGATGCGGGAATTATTTTCCCTATAGCTGATAGTCCTTGGGTTAGCCCTGTCCATTGTGTACCCAAAAAGGGGGGTATGACTGTTATTGAAAATGAGAATAGGGAGCTTTTGGCTACTAGGACTGTTACGGGGTGGCGGGTGTGTATTGACTACCGTAAGCTAAATGATGCCACCCGTAAAGATCACTTTCCATTACCTTTCATTGATCAAATGTTAGAGAGATTAGCAGGTAATGAGTACTTTTGTTTCCTTGATGGGTTTTCCGGGTATTTCCAAATACCCATTGATCCAAAGGATCAAGAGAAGACCACTTTTACGTGCCCCTTTGGCACTTTTGCTTATCGGCGAATGCCGTTTGGTCTTTGTAATGCCCCTGGCACCTTTCAAAGGTGTATGATTGCTATATTCCAGGACATGCTTGAAACCTCCATGGAGGTTTTCATGGATGATTTCTCGGTATTTGGGGACTCATTTCGAACCTGTTTGCATAACTTAGATAAAATGTTGGAAAGATGTGAAAGAGCACAACTTGTGCTAAATTGGGAGAAGTGTCACTTCATGGTGACTGAGGGTATTGTGCTTGGTCACAAAGTGTCTAAGGCCGGGATAGAGGTTGATAGGGCCAAGATTGATGTGATAGCCAAACTACCCCCGCCTTCCAATGTGAAAGGGGTAAGGAGTTTTCTTGGGCATGCTGGATTTTATCGTAGGTTTATTAAAGACTTTTCCAAGATTACTCGTCCTATGACCCACTTGTTGGAGAAGGACACTCCTTTTATATTTGATGATGCTTGTGTAAGTGCTTTTCAGGTTTTGAAAGAGAAATTGACCAATTCACCCATTATGGTTGGGCCGGATTGGGAATTGCCCTTTGAGCTAATGTGTGATGCTAGTGATTTTGCTGTGGGAGCCGTACTTGGGCAAAGGGTTGAGAAACATTTCAAGCCCATATACTTTGCTAGCAAAACTTTGAACCCCGCTCAGCAAAATTACACCACTACTGAGAAAGAGTTGCTAGCTGTGGTTTTTGCTTTTGATAAATTTAGATCATATCTTGTTTTAAGTAAGACCATAGTTTTTACGGACCATTCAGCCCTAAAGTACTTGTTTTCCAAACAAGATGCTAAACCCAGACTTATCCGTTGGATCTTGTTGTTACAAGAATTTGATATTGAGATCAAGGATAAGAAAGGGGCTGAAAACTTGGCTGCTGATCATTTGAGTAGATTGGAAGATCCTCACCGGGAGGAACTTCGTGATGGGGAGATCAATGATCACTTCCCTGACGAATGCTTAATGTTTATATCTAATTCTGATAATGTTCCTTGGTTTGCTGACATTGCAAATTATTTGGTTACAGGTGAGATTCCCAATGACTTCACGCATCAACAGAAGAAGAAGCTCATTTCAGATGCCAAACACTATTTTTGGGATAGCCCATACTTATTTCGAGTTTGTGCAGATGGGATGGTGAGAAGATGTGTGGCTGGAGCCGAGACTAGAGAGATTCTGGATGCTTGTCATTACGGTCCAACTGGAGGTCACTATGGTCCTTCGGTTACTGGTAAGAAAGGTATTTGATGCAGGTTTCTATTGGCCCACAATTTTCAGGGAGGCTCAGACCTTGGTAGAAACTTGTGACATTTGCCAACGACAAGGGAACATCACCAAGCGGGATGAGATGCCCCAACAAGGAATTCAGGTATGTGAAGTGTTTGACATTTGGGGTATAGACTTTATGGGACCATTCCCACCGTCTAACAAGTTCCTTTACATACTTGTTGCTGTTGATTACGTGTCTAAGTGGGCCGAAGCCAAGGCTTTGCCCACGAATGATGCTAGGGTGGTCATTGACTTTCTTAAACAGTTGTTTAGCCGTTTTGGTTGTCCTAGAGCTCTAATTAGTGACCGTGGTACCCACTTTGCCAATCACCAATTAGCTAAGGTTCTTAAAAGATATGGTGTTTGTCATTACTTTTCTACTTCCTATCATCCACAGACCAGTGGTCAAGTGGAAAACACCAACAGGGCTTTAAAAAGGATTTTGGAAAAAATAGTCGGGGATAACCCCAAGAAAGAAAAAAAAAAAAAAAAAGAAAAATAAAAAAAAAAATAAAAAAAAAATAAAAAAAAATAGAGTTTTAAGTTGATGCTCTAAAAAAAAAAAAAAAAAAAAAAAAAAAAAAAAAAAAAAAAAAAAAAAAAAAAAAAAAAAAAAAAAAAAAAAAAAAAAAAAAAAAAAAAAAAAAAAAAAAAAAAAAAAAAAAAAAAAAAAAAAAAAAAAAAAAAAAAAAAAAAAAAAAAAAAAAAAAAAAAAAAAAAAAAAAAAAAAAAAAAAAAAAAAAAAAAAAAAAAAAAAAAAAAAAAAAAAAAAAAAAAAAAAAAAAAAAAAAAAAAAAAAAAAAAAAAAAAAAAAAAAAAAAAAAAAAAAAAAAAAAAAAAAAAAAAAAAAAAAAAAAAAAAAAAAAAAAAAAAAAAAAATTGGGCATGCTGGATTTTATCGTAGGTTTATTAAAGACTTTTCCAAGATTACTCGTCCTATGACCCACTTGTTGGAGAAGGACACTCCTTTTATATTTGATGATGCTTGTGTAAGTGCTTTTCAGGTTTTGAAAGAGAAATTGACCAATTCACCCATTATGGTTGGGCCGGATTGGGAATTGCCCTTTGAGCTAATGTGTGATGCTAGTGATTTTGCAGTGGGAGCCGTACTTGGGCAAAGGGTTGAGAAACATTTCAAGCCCATATACTTTGCTAGCAAAACTTTGAACCCCGCTCAGCAAAATTACACCACTACTGAGAAAGAGTTGCTAGCTGTGGTTTTTGCTTTTGATAAATTTAGATCATATCTTGTTTTAAGTAAGACCATAGTTTTTACGGACCATTCAGCCCTAAAGTACTTGTTTTCCAAACAAGATGCTAAACCCAGACTTATCCGTTGGATCTTGTTGTTACAAGAATTTGATATTGAGATCAAGGATAAGAAAGGGGCTGAAAACTTGGCTGCTGATCATTTGAGTAGATTGGAAGATCCTCACCGGGAGGAACTTCGTGATGGGGAGATCAATGATCACTTCCCTGACGAATGCTTAATGTTTATATCTAATTCTGATAATGTTCCTTGGTTTGCTGACATTGCAAATTATTTGGTTACAGGTGAGATTCCCAATGACTTCACGCATCAACAGAAGAAGAAGCTAATTTCAGATGCCAAACACTATTTTTGGGATAGCCCATACTTATTTCGAGTTTGTGCAGATGGGATGGTGAGAAGATGTGTGGCTGGAGCCGAGACTAGAGAGATTCTGGATGCTTGTCATTACGGTCCAACTGGAGGTCACTATGGTCCTTCGGTTACTGGTAAAAAGGTATTTGATGCAGGTTTCTATTGGCCCACCATTTTCAGGGAGGCTCAGACCTTGGTAGAAACTTGTGACATTTGCCAACGACAAGGGAACATCACCAAGCGGGATGAGATGCCCCAACAAGGAATTCAGGTATGTGAAGTGTTTGACATTTGGGGTATAGACTTTATGGGACCATTCCCACCGTCTAACAAGTTCCTTTACATACTTGTTGCTGTTGATTACGTGTCTAAGTGGGCCGAAGCCAAGGCTTTGCCCACGAATGATGCTAGGGTGGTCATTGACTTTCTTAAACAGTTGTTTAGCCGTTTTGGTTGTCCTAGAGCTCTAATTAGTGACCGTGGTACCCACTTTGCCAATCACCAATTAGCTAAGGTTCTTAAAAGATATGGTGTTTGTCATTACTTTTCTACTTCCTATCATCCACAGACCAGTGGTCAAGTGGAAAACACCAACAGGGCTTTAAAAAGGATTTTGGAAAAAACGGTCGGGGATAACCCCAAGGTTTGGTCTAAGAAGCTTGATGATGCCTTGTGGGCGTTTAGGACCGCCTTTAAGACACCGATTGGCACCACGCCATACCGGTTGCTCTATGGTAAGACTTGCCATTTACCCATTGAGATAGAGCATAAGGCTTATTGGGCGTTGAGAAATTTGAACCTTGACATGATGGAGGCCGGTGAACTAAGAATGTTGCAGCTCCATGAGCTCGATGAGCTTCGATTGGGAGCTTATGAAAATTCTAGGCTCTATAAGGAAAAGACCAAAGTTTATCATGACAAAAGGCTCCGTAGGAAGGACTTTAAGGTTGGGGCAAAGGTTTTGTTGTTCTTGTCAAAGTTTAAAATCAAACAACCCAAGTTGACTTCTAGGTGGATAGGACCTTATGTGATTAAGCATGTGTATCCATCCGGTTATGTTGAATTGTTCAAAAGGGATGGAAATGGGTCTTTCATTGTCAATGGTCATAGATTGAAGTTGTATTTTGAAGAAGAGCAGGAAGAGGGGGCAATTGAGGAAGTCCCTTTGTTTGAACCCGAAACTTGAAAGGAGGTCGAGTCTAGCTAATGACTCGGTAATAATCTTAGCGCTTCTCGGGAGGCAACCCGTGTGTTTCATTTGTTTTTATTGCATTTCGTTCTACTTTTCATTTAGTTAGATTTGATTTTGTTTTGTTGAGAAATTGCAGGTCCGAAGGTCGCCTCGAGTGTTAAGTTCAGTAATTCGGCAAAGGTAAGTGCAGGTGTCGTTAGTATGTGGTCACGATCAGTCCTGTCGTCAGTTAAGTCCTTGTGTTCGTTAAAAAAGTAAAATTGATTGACTTTGAACTGGCAGTGTAACGCCCGTCACCCTCCTAACGCCCGTTAGGAGGGGAATTTTGGATCTTACTGTAACGTGCGCGTTACGGCCGTCATGCTTCATTTAGTTTTGTAACGCCCGTTATATGTGTTACGGCCGTTACGCTCTACGTTGATTGGTAACGCCCGTTGCCACTTGTGACGGCCGTTACGAGGAATTTTATGTGGATAAGAGGAATTTTATGTGGATAAGAGGGCCGAATTTTATGCAGATCTCACAAATCTTATCTCAATCTCACACACACATCGGCTAAAGAACATAAGGGAACTAGTTTTTTTTTATTCTTCTTTCATCTTTTCTTTTAATTTTTTTTTTTTTTTTTTTTTTTTTTTTTTTTTTTTTTTTTTTTTTTTTTTTTTTTTTTTTTTTTTTTTTTTTTTTTTTTTTTTTTTTTTTTTTTTTTTTTTTTTTTTTTTTTTTTTTTTTTTTTTTTTTTTTTTTTTTTTTTTTTTTTTTTTTTTTTTTTTTTTTTTTTTTTTTTTTTTTTTTTTTTTTTTTTTTTTTTTTTTTTTTTTTTTTTTTTTTTTTTTTTTTTTTTTTTTTTTTTTTTTTTTTTTTTTTTTTTTTTTTTTTTTTTTTTTTTTTTTTTTTTTTTTTTTTTTTTTTTTTTTTTTTTTTTTTTTTTTTTTTTTTTTTTTTTTTTTTTTTTTTTTTTTTTTTTTTTTTTTTTTTTTTTTTTTTTTTTTTTTTTTTTTTTTTTTTTTTTTTTTTTTTTTTTTTTTTTTTTTTTTTTTTTTTTTTTTTTTTTTTTTTTTTTTTTTTTTTTTTTTTTTTTTTTTTTTTTTTTTTTTTTTTTTTTTTTTTTTTTTTTTTTTTTTTTTTTTTTTTTTTTTTTTTTTTTTTTTTTTTTTTTTTTTTTTTTTTTTTTTTTTTTTTTTTTTTTTTTTTTTTTTTTTTTTTTTTTTTTTTTTTTTTTTTTTTTTTTTTTTTTTTTTTTTTTTTTTTTTTTTTTTTTTTTTTTTTTTTTTTTTTTTTTTTTTTTTTTTTTTTTTTTTTTTTTTTTTTTTTTTTTTTTTTTTTTTTTTTTTTTTTTTTTTTTTTTTTTTTTTTTTTTTTTTTTTTTTTTTTTTTTTTTTTTTTTTTTTTTTTTTTTTTTTTTTTTTTTTTTTTTTTTTTTTTTTTTTTTTTTTTTTTTTTTTTTTTTTTTTTTTTTTTTTTTTTTTTTTTTTTTTTTTTTTTTTTTTTTTTTTTTTTTTTTTTTTTTTTTTTTTTTTTTTTTTTTTTTTTTTTTTTTTTTTTTTTTTTTTTTTTTTTTTTTTTTTTTTTTTTTTTTTTTTTTTTTTTTTTTTTTTTTTTTTTTTTTTTTTTTTTTTTTTTTTTTTTTTTTTTTTTTTTTTTTTTTTTTTTTTTTTTTTTTTTTTTTTTTTTTTTTTTTTTTTTTTTTTTTTTTTTTTTTTTTTTTTTTTTTTTTTTTTTTTTTTTTTTTTTTTTTTTTTTTTTTTTTTTTTTTTTTTTTTTTTTTTTTTTTTTTTTTTTTTTTTTTTTTTTTTTTTTTTTTTTTTTTTTTTTTTTTTTTTTTTTTTTTTTTTTTTTTTTTTTTTTTTTTTTTTTTTTTTTTTTTTTTTTTTTTTTTTTTTTTTTTTTTTTTTTTTTTTTTTTTTTTTTTTTTTTTTTTTTTTTTTTTTTTTTTTTTTTTTTTTTTTTTTTTTTTTTTTTTTTTTTTTTTTTTTTTTTTTTTTTTTTTTTTTTTTTTTTTTTTTTTTTTTTTTTTTTTTTTTTTTTTTTTTTTTTTTTTTTTTTTTTTTTTTTTTTTTTTGGGCAGTGTTGGTTGTATGGTAGTTTTCATTGTGAAGTTTGATGTTGTTGAGTTGGATTTTTGGCCTGATTAGTTATTTTTGGTTTTGTAGATGGCTACTAAGAGACAACGTGAGATGAGAGCAAACAGGGCTGCTGTAGCTGAAGGTTCAGGTTCACAAGCAAGGCAACCTGAAGCCCCTATCATTCGCACTCCCGAGCAGGTACCTGCTGAATATCAACCTAAGGTTACCCGGGAAATGTTACGGACTAGACCGTTTGTAGCCAACCGTAGGTTAGACCTTGATAATTTGGAAGAATTGGGTTTGGATATTGATGAGTTGAATAGTTTGTTGACACCCCAATGGAGGGTTTTGTTTTCCATCAATACTACTATTTGGAAGGAGTTGTGTATAGAGTTCTTTAGCTCTTTCAGGTTGAACACCGATGAGACTAGGTGTAAGGCCACAGTTATGACATTCACTTTGGGAGCTAGGGTTCACTCTATGTCATTTCAGGAGTTTGGGGTTGCAATGGGATTATATTCGGAGGAAGAGGTGAGAAGGACCTCATTTACCAAGGGCATTGTTCAGTGGCCTGCAGGTATGACTGCTGCTCAGTTTTGGAATTCTGAAGACTTGAGCGATCAAGCGTATCATAATACTATTAAGCAGTCTGCTGTGAGAAACCCTGTGTATAGATTGGTGCTGAGGATGATAGCCGAGACCATTTCGAATAGGAACAACTGTCCTAACAATGCCACCAACACAGATTTGTTTTTCTTCTACTGTATGTTGAAGAAAGTTCCTTGTAACCTGGCTAGGTGCGTTGCTTATTACTTGTATGAGCGTGGACATGGTAAGGCTAGAGGGTTTATTGCTGGTGGGCACTTTGTTTGTCACTTGGCTAGGCGCATGGGGTTGATTCAGCCGGATCCATTTGGCCATATTCCGGGATTTCAGGGTGTTTGCCATAGTATGTTACTTGACAGGGCAGCTTTGATTCGGATGGGTATTCTGCTGCAGCATGTGAGTAGTAGTAGTGAGGAGGATGATGACATGGATGCTGATGATGAGGGTGCTGGGGAGCCAGTTAGAGAGACTCCTAGTGCTTCGGTACCTACTGGAGGAGTTGGTTCCAGTTCCTCTGTTTTTGATTTTTCAGGTCTAGGGCAGCGCATGGATGACATTTATCACAGTATGACAGGGCTGCACGATAGGATGGACCGTCAGGATGATTGGTCCCGTTTCATTGGC
>CM067170.1:71005982-71080677 GCA_034093135.1 Erigeron breviscapus
GTATCTTGTTCATCCTCCTTTAAACATGATAAGACATTCTTACAAAACTCCAATGTTCCATCAGAATAAGAAGCAAGTTCATCCATGCGAATGAAAATCTTCTTCTTTCGGCTATTCTGTAACACCCAAACTTTAAAAATACCGGGTTCCAAAAATTTTTATTCATCTATAGACCACAATGGCGGAAAAGGTCTATTTTATATTTAAACAACTGTCAACCTTAATCAACCATCAAGGTTGCCCCTAAATTATTTAATGGTGTTACTAACGTACTAATCCTTTTTACAATGAAACCCAATATTCGTATCCTGCAGGCCTACACAAACCTGAACTAGGAATAACAACATAATATGTAACTATCGGCTAAGGGCACTTCTCAAAAACTATAAGCTAATAGTCTACCCATTCCTCACCGCATGCACCTTCATTCCTTGCTACTCTGTGAGACACAACCGACAAAGTAGACACAAGTGTCAGCTTATAAAGCTGAGTAAGATAAGGTTAATCCAAAATATACATGTTAAACAAAACTGATTATCAAAACAGTTACATATATAATTACCCATCCAATTGGTCATGATTCCATACCTGCACAATTAGGTCAATACATACCAATAATAGGATATCACCCGCATATCCTATATTTATATCATTCCATTCATATATACCAAATATAGAATATAAACCGCATATCACATACATATATTATTCCAATATTATCATATATATAGGTTTCCTAATAATCAATAGAAACCTATCTCGTATCTCAATCCATTATCATGATAAGATTCTTAAGCACAAAGAATCCTATTTCCATATTTAAGGATCACTATATTATCATATAGTTTACACATATCCTTAAATACTATAGGCTAGTGTCCATCAAACCACCTATCGATCCATTAGTCAACATAACCCAACTAAAACAATTAATATCATATAAGCAATTAATACTAATTATAAACATTCAAATATCACATAACAACCAATCATCTAATATATTCACAAGTCCCAAACACCCCCGCATAGTTCATAAGCTTTATGTGAACTTAGGGTATCTATCATCCCAAGGACAACCAATCGATCATAAGCCTGTACAAATGACATCAATATACACAAACAATAGGATTAAATCATGAAATCCTAAATGTGCCTATCATATATAGGGTTCCTAAACAACAATAAGGAATCCTATCGTAAATTTGGGAGAACATCCACATACAATATGGACTCTCCGAAATCCTCAGAATATGTGCTATACAACGAATAGGCAACTAACCTACACACAAATTCTCAGAGTATGTGCTATACATCGAATAGGCAGCTATCTTATACACATATTCAATCATTGAGAATATCCATTTAATCATATGGACCATCGAATCCTCAGAATATATGCTATACAACGATTTGGCAGCTAACCTACACACATATTCTCAGAGCATGTGCTATACACCGAATAGGCAGTTATCCTATACGCATATTCAATCATTCATATTCTACTTTGGCTTATACCCGTGCAACTCGTAAGTCATAGTGCCAATTAAATGATACACTATAGGATAAGCTTATCACTCAATCTTAGTTTATACTCGAGTTCATCGTCTATAGGCTAGCTAAATCCGAAGCTACCTATAATAACATATCAGGGCCCCTATTAACGTGCACAAGTGATCATACAATCCTATGATTACTAGTATCACTATCATTCAACTCATCAACACAAGAGCTAAATCAACTATCATGCAATTAATCTCAACAACATGCCAAGTTAAATAAGCATAATAACCATATCATTTTTACCATTTTTACAAGCATACTAACGGCCCATAATCACCCTCCCAACATGGTTCAATCAATCAAATAAACCTTAGGGTGTCAACGAATCCAATGATAATTAACAATCATTCCATTCAACCCGTAATAGATTAATTAACATAATTAAGCTACGGTTGAGTCTTTAGCAATCATAATGGATAAGCAACAATCCCACCCACATGCATATATACAATACAATCCCCAAAGTATCCCATAGTAGATTAAACCCTTCCCCCAATGCCCATTCCAACATATAGGACATGAAAGTCTGTTTAAGCTACGTTTTGACACTTTTAAAAAGGACATTTTGATTGTGTTCGCAGGGATAACCAATATCTTACCTCAATGCAAGCTTATAGTCAAGCCATTAATGATTTTCAGTTCCAAAGTCTCCATCATACTCATCACAAAAGGATCAGAGATAAGACATAATCGGCATATAAGCAATAGGAGCATCTCTGGTATTATCAAAACTCAATTCCTCAAAACAATGAAATTATCCTTATTATTATATGTATTATATATTGATCTTGAACCAAACAAAGAAACAAATCTTTCCTTTGCATTCTCGACAATCAAGAAAACAATAAAGGGATAATTTTTCTTTTTCTCAACACTTTCGGCTACAACTCCAAAACTAATATTGGTTCAAAGGTTGATTAGTGTTTTGCTTCTTTTTAGGAGAGTTTATTGTAGCTGATGGGATTAAAAAGGAGTAATGAGGAATCCTCCTCTTTTTGGCTGTGCTATCTCACGAACTAAACAAAGAAAAAGTAAGGCAAATGCCTTTTGTTTTCTCCAATATATGATAATATATTTATATATATTATAGATAGCTATTTGATAGATTTGGGGCCAAGAATGTCGATGGATATCATGCATGTATATTCCAAGTTGCTTCCTTTTTTTGTCAACAAAGTGACCAGGAAACTCACTCATTTGTTTGTTTGATAGATAGATATGTATTCATGTTTGTTGTATATGCATGTAGTCTAGTAATGTAGATTCCTTTTGTCTCTTATATTTGCACTTTACAGGAGGATTGCACTAAATAACATGCATCTATAATTTATATATTTGTGGGTTCTTTCATTTGTCACAAAGGTGGCATAACCACTTTCCAGCTAATAAAGTTCGTGAAAGTTAGCTAGGATATTTATTTAAAGCATGCATGTCGACATTAGTTATAGGATTATATTTTACAATTACTAGATATTTAGTTTAAGTAGATATTTAGGATATTTAGTAGTATAATATACCCCCTTATTTACATACTTATATTGACTAATTATTTTACTAGCATTTATATAATTTGCACAATATATCTAAGTAGTTATATATTCATATATATACAAGCAAATGACTAACCAAAATGTATACCCATATATACATATGATTAATCATATATTCACATAATAATATTTCATTTATATAATTACATTATATTTAAATTGATTCGTAAAATTAAGTGAAATTAGACGAGTCAAAGCATGGTCGACTAGTAAGTCAAAGTCAACAAATAAATGAACTAAAGATTTAGGATGTTACAATTATCTCCCCCTTAAAAGGATTTTGTCCCCAAAATCACATCTAACCATACATTTGGGAATAATTATCTCTAACCTTAGTTTTCATTTTCGCGTCATGCTCTCGTCTTGATTATTCTACCACTTAACTAATACAAGGTCAATCAACCTATAACACATTTTCACATAAGCTGTTGTCTTCAAAAGCACTGGGAAATTTAACGAAGGTTATAGCAAGAAGTAAGGAAAATAAGGCTAAACATCACAATTATGCATATAAACAATAAATACATAAAAGCCTTAATCATACTCTCACACTCAACCCATCCCAGTCCTAAAAGCAATCTTCTTAAGACTAAGGCCCATTTACCTAAGCTTAATTTCACAACAACGTTACTAGTTTAAGTCCTTGACCTACACCTATGGTCAATGGTTCACTTTAACTACGTCTCTGATACCATCTTGTAACACCCAAACTTTAAAAATACCGGGTTCCAAAAAATTTTATTCATCTATAGACCACAATGGCGGAAAAGGTCTATTTTATATTTAAACAACTGTCAACCTTAATCAACCATCAAGGTTGCCCCTAAATTATTTAATGGTGTTACTAACGTACTAATCCTTTTTACAATGAAACCCAATATTCGTATCCTGCAGGCCTACACAAACCTGAACTAGGAATAACAACATAATATGTAACTATCGGCTAAGGGCACTTCTCAAAAACTATAAGCTAATAGTCTACCCATTCCTCACCGCATGCACCTTCATTCCTTGCTACTCTGCGAGACACAACCGACAAAGTAGACACAAGTGTCAGCTTATAAAGCTGAGTAAGATAAGGTTAATCCAAAATATACATGTTAAACAAAACTGATTATCAAAACAGTTACATATATAATTACCCATCCAATTGGTCATGATTCCATACCTGCACAATTAGGTCAATACATACCAATAATAGGATATCACCCACATATCCTATATTTATATCATTCCATTCATATATACCAAATATAGAATATAAACCGCATATCACATACATATATTATTCCAATATTATCATATATATAGGTTTCCTAATAATCAATAGAAACCTATCTCGTATCTCAATCCATTATCATGATAAGATTCTTAAGCACAAAGAATCCTATTTCCATATTTAAGGATCACTATATTATCATATAGTTTACACATATCCTTAAATACTATAGGCTAGTGTCCATCAAACCACCTATCGATCCATTAGTCAACATAACCCAACTAAAACAATTAATATCATATAAGCAATTAATACTAATTATAAACATTCAAATATCACATAACAACCAATCATCTAATATATTCACAAGTCCCAAACACCCCCGCATAGTTCATAAGCTTTATGTGAACTTAGGGTATCTATCATCCCAAGGACAACCAATCGATCATAAGCCTGTACAAATGACATCAATATACACAAATAATAGGATTAAATCATGAAATCCTAAATGTGCCTATCATATATAGGGTTCCTAAACAACAATAAGGAATCCTATCGTAAATTTGGGAGAACATCCACATACAATATGGACTCTCCAAAATCCTCAGAATATGTGCTATACAACGAATAGGCAACTAACCTACACACAAATTCTCAGAGTATGTGCTATACATCGAATAGGCAGCTATCTTATACACATATTCAATCATTGAGAATATCCATTTAATCATATGGACCATCGAATCCTCAGAATATATGCTATACAACGATTTGGCAGCTAACCTACACACATATTCTAAGAGCATGTGCTATACACCGAATAGGCAGTTATCCTATACACATATTCAATCATTCGTATTCCACTTTCGGTTATACCCGTGGAACTCGTAAGTCATAGTGCCAATTAAACGATACACTATAGGATAAGCTTATCACTCAATCTTAGTTTATACTCGAGTTCATCGTCTATAGGCTAGCTAAATCCGAAGCTACCTATAATAACATATCAGGGCCCCTATTAACGTGCACAAGTGATCATACAATCCTATGATTACTAGTGTCACTATCATTCAACTCATCAACACAAGAGCTAAATCAACTATCATGCAATTAATCTCAACAACATGCCAAGTTAAATAAGCATAATAACCATATCATTTTTACCATTTTTACAAGCATACTAACGGCCCATAATCACCCTCCCAACATGGTTCAATCAATCAAATAAACCTTAAAGTGTCAACAAATCCAATGATAATTAACAATCATTTCATTCAACCCGTAATAGATTAATTAACATAATTAAGCTACGGTTGAGTCTTTAGCAATCATAATGGATAAGCAACAATCCCACCCACATGCATATATACAATACAATCCCCAAAGTATCCCATAATAGATTAAACCCTTCCCCCAATGCCCATTCCAACATATAGGACATGAAAGTCTGTTTAAGCTACGTTTTGACACTTTTAAAAAGGACATTTTGATTGTGTTCGCAAGGATAACCAATATCTTACCTCAATGCAAGCTTATAGTCAAGCCATTAATGATTTTCGATTCCAAAGTCTCCATCATACTCATCACAAAAGGATCAGAGACAAGACATAATCGGCATATAAGCAATAGGAGCATCTCTGGTATTATCAAAACTCAATTCCTCAAAACAATGAAATTATCCTTATTATTATATGTATTATATATTGATCTTGAACCAAACAAAGAAACAAATCTTTCCTTTGCATTCTCGACAATCAAGAAAACAATAAAGGGATAATTTTTCTTTTTCTCAACACTTTCGGCTACAACTCCAAAACTAATATTGGTTCAAAGGTTGATTAGTGTTTTGCTTCTTTTTAGGAGAGTTTATTGTAGCTGATGGGATTAAAAAGGAGTAATGAGGAATCCTCCTCTTTTTGGCTGTGCTATCTCACGAACTAAACAAAGAAAAAGTAAGGCAAATGCCTTTTGTTTTCTCCAATATATGATAATATATCTATATATATTATAGATAGCTATTTGATAGATTTGGGGCCAAGAATGTCGATGGATATCATGCATGTATATTCCAAGTTGCTTCCTTTTTTTGTCAACAAAGTGACCAGGAAACTCACTCATTTGTTTGTTTGATAGATAGATATGTATTCATGTTTGTTGTATATGCATGTAGTCTAGTAATGTAGATTCCTTTTGTCTCTTATATTTGCACTTTACAGGAGGATTGCACTAAATAACATGCATCTATAATTTATATATTTGTGGGTTCTTTCATTTGTCACAAAGGTGGCATAACCACTTTCCAGCTAATAAAGTTCGTGAAAGTTAGCTAGGATATTTATTTAAAGCATGCATGTCGACATTAGTTATAGGATTATATTTTACAATTACTAGATATTTAGTTTAAGTAGATATTTAGGATATTTAGTAGTATAATATACCCCCTTATTTACATACTTATATTGACTAATTATTTTACTAGCATTTATATAATTTGCACAATATATCTAAGTAGTTATATATTCATATATATACAAGCAAATGACTAACCAAAATGTATACCCATATATACATATGATTAATCATATATTCACATAATAATATTTCATTTATATAATTACATTATATTTAAATTGATTCGTAAAATTAAGTGAAATTAGACGAGTCAAAGCATGGTCGACTAGTAAGTCAAAATCAACAATTAAATGAAATAAAGATTTAGGATGTTACATATTCAGAAAGACAACTCCAAAGGATGGTTTTTCAAGAATATGACCAATACTGAGTTTTTCGATGTCTTCGGTGTATAGAGCTTGATCTGGGTATGGAACATTGATCTTTCTCTTCACAACTTCAAAACAAATTTGAAAATCTTCCAATGAAGCATATTGGATGCAGCTTGACATATATCTTTTCACAGCTTCAAAACCAATAACGTCTTCACGGTATCTTTGCATTGCATTAAGAAAATGGTCGTGGAGAAAGATAATGTAATCAACAGGCAAAAGTTTGAACTGTGCTTCAGTGAATCTATAAAATTTGTTGTTTGATCTCTTCACATGAAAGCATGGCACAGAAATGGTCTCCCTTCTTAACAAAATCACTCTGATCAGCACCAAAGTCTTGTTGTTTCTTTGTTCCTCGAGAAGTTTTGGGTTGTATTTCTTTGTGAGTTGAAGAAGCTGTTTGTATTCTTCAACTTGTCTAGGTTCTTTAAAATTGTACATCGAATCCAATTCTGGCCTCTCAGTTTTGGTAACTTTGGTAGCACCACAGAATATTGGAAACGCCCTTTCTTCTAAAAATCTAGACTTCTTAGCAGCCTCCTTTGGTTTGACGCCGAGAGTAACCATTCTTTCTTTATCCCTCAGGAAATATCCTCTATCAATGAATCTTCTTTGCTCTTCAGTCAATTCAGTTGGAAAATAATCGATAGGGACTTCTTCGGATCTGATAGCCTCTCTTAGCACTTGCTTATGTGTTGATTTCTTGAAGTTTTGTGCGGCAGCCTCAGGAGTCTTTCTCAAATCATCAAAGCTGTTGAAGTCTTCAAAATTGTAATGCTGTGGAGTCGTGGCAGCAGGAATAGATGATTCTCCAACTTCAATTTTTCTTGTAGAACCTGTTTCAAAATAATCAAGATCTGGAAACTCTTCAAATATAGGTTCCTTAACAGCTTCTACATTAACAGGTGTTTCAACTATCTCTGGCTCATCCAAGATTACATTGTCTTTTCTAGCTTCAGCATTTGCTTCTTCTTCAGCAAATTCCATAACATCTTCATCAATAACATAATCTTCTTCCTCTTCATTTACCTCAATATTTTCATCTTCTTCATCTTCTTCTTCTTCATCATCAGAATCAATTCCAAACACTTCTTCTACTTCTTCATCTGTATCAATTCCAAACGCTTCAATCACTTTTCTTTTAGCTTCTTCCATCCTTTCAATCTCCTCAGGGTCATTCACAACCACTATTTCAGTAAGATCAGTAAGTTCTTTCCATCTTCTAGCATTTTCAGCTCTCACAGCAGCTAATCTTTCTATTTCAGCTTGATCTTCTTCAACCACTTCCTGGTTTCCACCCTCAGCCCTTTCTTGCATCACTACATCCTCAACATTTCTTTCATCTCTTGCCGAATTATTTCCAATATTCAGTCTGACCTTCTCCTTGGTTCTCCCCCTCGGGGTGATCATCAGAATCAGGATCATCCCGTTGAGAAGCAACTGAGGCCGGTCGGCAAGATTCCAACGCTAACAAACGTAACTCGAATGCAGCAAGTTTCGCATCATATTCAGTCTTTTGTTTTTGAACTTGATCTTCAAGATGCTTGACTTGTTTTGCATGAACAATCTCCCTTTCTCTTACCTCCAAAGCATTTAACACCCCTCTTTCAGTAACTGTCAACAAATCTCCCTCCGAACGTAGTATGCCAAGTAAAACTTCACATGCTTGATCTTTGGTTGGATTTGTTGAGGTTGATGATATTTGAATGGGTGTTTGTGTTCTTTGTGTTTGTGTAGGAGGTGGAGTAACCAACCCGGGGGTTGTTTGCACACCTGTGGTGTGACCTAAATTCAGCGGAGCTGATTCAGGATTTCCTGCGGATCCTCGGGTTAAACCCTCACCAGCAGTTTCAGATTCATGGGCTTTCCAACCCGAATCAAGTTGTGTCCTAGACTGTGATAAATCACTGTCATGGACTTGTTGTTGGGCAATACCACTAACAACACCGGGGTCACTGAGAATGCCCGTTAATACAGTCTCTGGTTGATCCTAAGGAACAGCAGTGTCACCTAGGCGTTCATACTGTCCCCCAGTCTCGGTTAGAGGACTGTTGCCTGCGGCTAAAGCTGGCATAATGTTAGCTAAGGCAGGACTTCCAAGCTGTCCTTGAGGGTCACACAAAGTGGGTCCCTCTCCGCTTGTTCCGGCACCAGTACTCAACTGGGCTTGCAGGTTCGTGTCCCTAGGAGATCTAGACTCTTGTGCATGGAATGAAGGCGAGAGGTGGGGCTGGTCCTCTCTTATTTCAACACTCTCATCCTCCAAATAAGGAGAGTGTGGTGAACATGGCTGTTCCCCGTGCATTTCTGAGACTAACTCCTATTGTGAGGAGTCAGAATGGTGAGGTGAGGTTGGTGCAAGCGAGAATGGGCAGTTCCCGACTTCTATCCTAGGGTAAATAACCCGGCTAGACTCAGTAGGTTGAACTATCGGAGGGCCAATGTTTTCTTTATGCCCTTGTCCTAACCCGGACCGCACATCCTCTCTTACATTTTCAACTCCTCCCTCAATTCCGCCTTGTTCCTCCTGCACAACATCATCTCCTGTGCTAACATTTTCAGCATTCAACTCAGATATGACAGTATCAACAATTTGAGTAGCTTGCTCAACATCAACATCTGCAGAGGTAGAAGGGATATACTTTCGTTTGGATTTCTTCTTATGCCTCTTTAGCAAACCAGATGGGCCTTTTCGAGCTTTCATTTTGAGACGTCTACCAGGAACTGGATGTGGTTCACCTGGTAGAGTAGAAGCAAGCGGTGTCGGTGAGAGAATTGGTGAAGATTGTAAAGGTGAAAGAATCGGTGGATTTGGTGAAACAACTGAAGGAATTAGTGTGGAAGGTGAAGATTGAGTTATTTGTACGGCAGGTGGAGTCTGTGTTGTATGAATGGATGGTGTAGATTGTGAAACAGGTGATGAAATAGGTTCAGGTGTAACTGATTCTTATGCAAAAACAACTCTTTTCGATTTTTTTCTCCTCTGCTCAGAAGTTCCCTCGCCACTATCCCCTCTTTTTTTTTTTATAATCCTAGGACCCTCACTTGGTGACCTATGCACAGCTTGGGTAGGAGTCTGTCGGCTTTCAGACCCCATCGCTGTGGCTAACCACTCTCTATATGTCCTAAGATGGGAACTCTGAACAGGAACCAGATTAAGTAGAAATGGTGGAATCGGAAAAGGTCGAGCAACTTCACTCCTAGTGCCTCTCATGTTAGATTTATACATTGCAATCACACATTGAAAGCTATCATCCAACTTTGGTATATCTTCTGCATTATTAAGAACATCTTCAATGATCAGTGTGAAGAATCTGATAAAGGGAATGTATTTCCTGTCTTGTGCATTCTTTCCCTTAACAACTTGAATCATCTTATCCCATATAATCTTCGCAAAGTCACACTGCACATTGTGAGTGACTGCATAGTAGATGGATAAAGAATGCTTTGTCATCAGATCAATTCCTTTTTGAGATGGCATCAAACATGTTGTAAGAATGTTGTACATTGTATGCCAGAGAGTTGCAATGTTCATTCTTTTAAACTCTCTCATTGTTGCCAGTTCTCCTTCATACCCCAACGAATGAACTCCAGCCAACATTTATTCTACTGATGGGAGTTCTTCATATTCATCAAACTCAGGAAAGCCAATCATATTTCTAAACTCATCAAGAGTGAATCTACAGTTGAAGATTTTATCCTCTGACTCTAAGGAATATTTGAAGTAATCTGCTGTGTGATGTCTTTTACTTCCTTTGACATATTCAATAGATTCCCACAACTCAAAGATATATTTTTCAGGAACAATTGCAGCAGCAGTCAATGCATTTTTCAGAGGATGATGGCTTAGAATCTCTGGAATGATCGGGAATTTGCAAGTGAATGGAATATGCAGAGCTTGATTTGCTTGCATTTTCATAGAATCTCCTTCTTTGAACATGGCCATCTTTGAAATTTATAATTGAACAATTAAGACACAATGACCAAAATTTGACCAGGAAAATGCATTTAAAATACATAAAAATAACAACACATACCAATATTTAAGAAACACATTTATTACACACAGACAATGTTTCGCATATATATTAAAAATGAGATAACACAGGTAGTACACAAAGGCGTTCGATACCTTGCTTCTCACTCTAATATATATAAGAAACATGACGAATATATGGAATCACATAAGCATTAAAAGATAAGACAACAAAGGTAGTACACAAAGTGTAACACCCGTCGTTTAAAAATATGGGTTTTCAAAAACTTTTCACCTAACGGTGTCATATTGCGGAAGAAAGGACCTTAAAAGTCAAAACCAATAAAACATTTTGGTTTCTGCATTTAGTTGGTGTTACTTGCGACATCATAAAATAGTTCAAATGAAAACCCAACGGTTGCCCAACATAAAACAACCGTCCAAACGTCATTACATAGATTCGACATTAAGTACTGAATGTAAACAAATGTCTAAGCAAAGCGTCTATAGGGTAGCTAAGGTTCCTGCATTGCATCTACCCAAGCCTCACTCGTTCTGCATCTAGTTCCTTCAAGCTAAACCTGAGGGAACAACCACATTAAAAGAAACAAGTGTTAGCTATAAGAATAGCTAAGTAAGATAACACTTAGTTAAAAGCATTTGTCCAATTAAAACAATCTTCATTATTAGACAAGTTTCATTAGGCACAACACACATCACACGTTCACACATATACTGCATCTCAACTTTGTATCAATTAGGATAATCATCCTAAATGTGCCTATCCTGCATTAGTTCCTACATTATCACACATATCTTCGTTATCTGCATTATTAATTCACACATTGTCACACGTATCTTCGTTAACTGCATATAAGTGTGCCCTGCATCACACCCGACTAGATGATCAGTCAAAAGACTACTCATCATACGTCGTTAAGGAATGGCAAGCCAATCCTTGAGTAATCCGTATATGGAAGTTGGTCAAACTCCCCCGTATTACTCGCCCTGCGTTATAAAGACCACGTTGCGAGGAGCCACCCAAGCAACAACTGCATCTACGCACTTGCCCGGCTAAGGCTAGTACGGGTTAAGCTTAACACTTTTCACTGCATCTGTTTTATGAGCTCAATTTCACACGTATAGATTTGGGTCCCTGCATTCCCAAACATTCACACACTTTAACTTCATTACGTTTGGATCCTTAAACGTGCAAGTGACATAGTAACCTAGCAAGTCTAGTGAACTAGGCGTACAAGTCAAACATGCATATCACATATCAACTTCATTTCTACATATCATGCATATCAAGATACTTCATTAAACTACATCAACTGCATAACCCATAATACCTCCCAGGTAACCCATATGCCCACATGCAATTTAAAGATACCGTATGGAAGTATTTATGATTTGAAACCATCTTTTAGTTGATCCCCCAGCGTGTCAAAGTAGTGTATCTTACCTGATAGAAGTATACGTGCGCAAACAAAAGCTAGTATTGCATATAGGTAACCTCCGACACCTATCGTACATCAACATAATGAATATAAGTCATTTAGGACCTTAAATGGACCCTCGTACGAACTTAAACTTCGTTCGTTCTACTTTACGAAAATGGATTCTTACAAATTAATCCTTCTTACGAATTTAGCATGAAAACCTTCTTACGAACTTGGCCAACGAAAATGGCATTAAAACGAACTTAACATAACTTACGAAGATAACTCAAAAATCATTCTTACGAACTTAAACTTCGTACGAACTTTATCTTCGTTTGGTTTTACTTACGAAATTAATCCTTCTTACGAATTTAGCATGAAAACCTTCTTACGAACTTGGCCAACGAAAATGGCATTAAAACGAACTTAACATAACTTACGAAGATAGTCATAAACTTCTTACGAACTTGGCCAACGAAAATGGCATTAAAACGAACTTAACATAACTTACGAAGATATCAAAAACCTTCTTACGAACTTGGCCAACGAAAATGGCATTAAAACGAACTTAACATAACTTACGAAGATATAAAAATTAACTTCTTACGAACTTGGCCAACGAAAATGGCATTAAAACGAACTTAACATAACTTACGAAGATATCAAAAACCTTCTTACGAACTTGGCCAACGAAAATGGCATTAAAACGAACTTAACATAACTTACGAAGATATCAAAAACCTTCTTACGAACTTGGCCAACGAAAATGGCATTAAAACGAACTTAACATAACTTACGAAGATATAAAAATTAACTTCTTACGAACTTGGCCAACGAAAATGGCATTAAAACGAACTTAACATAACTTACGAAGATATAAAAACTTCTTACGAACTTGGCCAACGAAAATGGCATTAAAACGAACTTAACATAACTTACGAAGATATCAAAAACCTTCTTACGAACTTGGCCAACGAAAATGGCATTAAAACGAACTTAACATAACTTACGAAGATATCAAAAACTTCTTACGAACTTGGCCAACGAAAATGGCATTAAAACGAACTTAACATAACTTACGAAGATATAAAAATTAACTTCTTACGAACTTGGCCAACGAAAATGGCATTAAAACGAACTTAACATAACTTACGAAGATATCAAAAACCTTCTTACGAACTTGGCCAACGAAAATGGCATTAAAACGAACTTAACATAACTTACGAAGATAGTCAAAAATCATCCTTACGAAGATAGCCTTCGTACGAACTTAAACTTCGTTCGTTCTACTTTACGAAAATGGATTCTTACGAATTTAATTAGGTCTTACGAAGATAACTCAAAAATCATTCTTACGAACTTAATCTTCGTACGAACTTTATCTTCGTTTGGTTTTACTTACGAAATTAATCCTTCTTACGAATTTAGCATGAAAACCTTCTTACGAACTTGGCCAACGAAAATGGCATTAAAACGAACTTAACATAACTTACGAAGATAGTCATAAAACGAAGATTAACTTCGTTCGAACGCTGGTTCGACTGCTTTTCAAAAACGACTGAGTTCTTCGATTTTCCAGAAAACGATCGACTTAGGCTTCACCCAAAACATGTTTTTGACACAATTAAACACATTTTGATCATCCGGATCGATTACAAACTCGTTTGACACCATTTTGTACGTTAACTCACCAAAACGCTTCTTTAACCTTAATCCTTTGACAAAACCTTTTGAAATCAGATTTGACTCACAATAAAACAACCCTAAATCTGAAAATATGATCAACAAACCGATCATTACCTGCAATTAACAATGGCCGATCGAAATCTAGCCCAAAAGACACCAACAATTCTACGTAAAACTTGAAGAGATGCTTTAGAATTTCAAGAAGGATTGAAAGGTTGTTTAGGTTTGTTCTTTGAAGTGATTATGGCTGCAAAAAGGAAGAAGATTAGGCTAATCCTAGCCCTAATCCCGTTTTTAGATTTCAACCAATGTCAAAATCAGCCCTCGGGCTTCTATATCCTTCATTATTGGTCACAAACTGCATTATTGACCATATACAACATTAGTTCTTCATTAAAAGGCACTACATAGCCTTTAAGCGACATTAATCACACTTTTATTCGTCATTAGTATTTAGGCTCTCAAACCTAACTACTTTATCTACGTTAATCACACATAACTACATTCAAACATTAAGTAAGGACTTAACAACACCCCACATTGACTTAACGGCATTAGTCAAACGTTAAATAAAAGTTCGGGATGTTACAATTACCTCCTCCTTAAAAGGATTCCGTCCTCGGAATCTCATCAGATAGGAACAACTCGGGATATTTCTCCTTCATTACTGCTTCAGTTTCCCAAGTCAGACTTTCTCCATGATTATGCTTCCACTTTATCAAAACAAGATCTATCACTTTCCTGCGTAACTTCTTTTGCTTTCTTCCAAGTATCGCTACCGGTTCGTCTACTATTTTCTTCATTGGGTCAATACTCACGTCTTTAATAGGAATCACACTTGACTCCTCAGCTAAACATTTCCTTAAGTAGGATACATGGAAGGTGTTGTGAATTCCATCCAATTCTGGAGGTAATTCCAACTGATATGCTACATCCTTAATGCGTTTCAAGATTTTAAAAGGTCCAATAAATCTTGGACTCAACTTTCCCTTCTTTCCAAATCGGATTACTCCTTTCCATGGTGACACTTTCAGCATCACTAAGTCACCTACATTAAACTCCATTGGTCTCCTTTTCTTATCTGCATAAGTTTTCTGCCTTTCTCTTGCCACACGTAATGCTTCTTTAGCTACATTAACCTTTTCAGAGGTAATTTCAATAATTTCGGGACCCGTCAACTGCTTTTCACCGGGCTCCATCCAACAACTTGGAGTCCTACATCTCCTTCCATATAACATTTCAAATGGTGGCATCCCAATACTTGCATGGTGACTATTATTATAAGCAAATTCAATCAACTTCAAGTGTTCATCCCATGCTCCACCGTATTCGAGTACACACGTTCTCAACATATCCTCCAAGGTTTGAATGGTTCTCTCACTTTGCCCATCGGTTTGGGGATGATAGGCGGTACTCAAATTTATTCTACTACCCAACTCCCGTTGAAGACCCTTCCAAAAGTTTGACACAAACCTCGAGTCTCGATCCGAAACAATAGATAAAGGAACTCCATGTTTCGCAACTACTTCATCAATGTACATCTTTGCCATCTTCGTTAAAGGCACATCTTGTCGGGTAGCTAGAAAATGAGCACTCTTCGTCAATCTATCTACAATCACCCATATCATATCATTCCCTTTCGGCGTTTTAGGTAACTTCGTTACAAAGTCCATGGTAATATGATCCCATTTCCACTCGGGAACGTCTAATTGATGCAACAAACCATACGGCTTTTTATGGTCCGTTTTCACACGTGCACATGTCAAACACTTTGCTACAAAATGAGCTACTTCACCTTTAATATCCGGCCACCAATAATTCGGCTTCAAATCTGCATACATTTTGGTGACACCGGGATGCATCGAATACCTACTTCTATGGACCTCTTCAAGGATCAACTCCCGGTTACCACCAAGCAGTGGCACCCAAATACGACCCTTGTATGTTTTAAACCCACGGCTATTAGTCTCCATCACAAGACGTTTCTTCTTTCCAAATCGGATTACTCCTTTCCATGGTGACACTTTCAGCATCACTAAGTCACCTACATTAAACTCCATTGGTCTCCTTTTCTTATCTGCATAAGTTTTCTGCCTTTCTCTTGCCACACGTAATGCTTCTTTAGCTACATTAACCTTTTCAGAGGTAATTTCAATAATTTCGGGACCCGTCAACTGCTTTTCACCGGGCTCCATCCAACAACTTGGAGTCCTACATCTCCTTCCATATAACATTTCAAATGGTGGCATCCCAATACTTGCATGGTGACTATTATTATAAGCAAATTCAATCAACTTCAAGTGTTCATCCATGCTCCACCGTATTCAAGTACACACGTTCTCAACATATCCTCCAAGGTTTGAATGGTTCTCTCACTTTGCCCATCGGTTTGGGGATGATAGGCGGTACTCAAATTTATTCTACTACCCAACTCCCGTTGAAGACCCTTCCAAAAGTTTGACACAAACCTCGAGTCTCGATCCGAAACAATAGATAAAGGAACTCCATGTTTCGCAACTACTTCATCAATGTACATCTTTGCCATCTTCGTTAAAGGCACATCTTGTCGGGTAGCTAGAAAATGAGCACTCTTCGTCAATCTATCTACAATCACCCATATCATATCATTCCCTTTCGGCGTTTTAGGTAACTTCGTTACAAAGTCCATGGTAATATGATCCCATTTCCACTCGGGAACGTCTAATTGATGCAACAAACCATACGGCTTTTTATGGTCCGTTTTCACACGTGCACATGTCAAACACTTTGCTACAAAATGAGCTACTTCACCTTTAATATCCGGCCACCAATAATTCGGCTTCAAATCTGCATACATTTTGGTGACACCGGGATGCATCGAATACCTACTTCTATGGACCTCTTCAAGGATCAACTCCCGGTTACCACCAAGCAGTGGCACCCAAATACGACCCTTGTATGTTTTAAACCCACGGCTATTAGTCTCCATCACAAGACGTTTCTTCTTTCCAATACTTTCATTGTCAATGTTATCCTTCATCAATGCCCTCACTTGTGCTTCTTTAATTCGTTCAAGTAGCCCCGACTTGGCTTGAACTTGCATGCTCATCAACTTACAAGAAGAACTTTGCACCTTCCTACTTAGTGCATCCGCCACTACATTGGCTTTACCCGGATGGTATTTGATTTCACAATCATAGTCTTTAAGTAATTCCATCCACCTTCTTTGTCTCACATTCATCTCCTTTTGAGTAAACATATATTGTAAACTCTTATGGTCGGTGTAAAGTCTGCATTTAGTACCATATAAGTAATGTCTCCATAATTTCAATGCAAACACAACCGCCGCTAGCTCAAGATCATGGGTAGGGTAATTCTTCTCATGAGGCTTCAACTGACGTGATGCATAGGCAATCACTTTGTCTCTCTGCATTAAAACACAACCCAAACCCGTAATAGAAGCATCGCTATATACTACTAAATCATCAGTACCTTCAGGCAAGGCAAGGATAGGAGCTTCACACAACTTCTTTTTCAACGTTTGGAATGCATTTTCCTGCTTTTCAGTCCACTCGTACTTCACACCCTTCTTTGTTAATTCCGTCATAGGCTTGGCTATTCGGGAAAAATCCTGAATAAACCTTCTATAATACCCAGCCAAACCAAGAAAACTCTTAATCTCGGTAGGTGTCTTTGGCTGCTCCCACTTTGAAACAGCTTCAATCTTTGAAGGATCTACTTTAATACCTTCTGATGAAATAACATGGCCAAGAAACTGCACTTCTCGGAGCCAAAACTCACATTTGGAGAACTTTGCGTACAACTTCTTCTCCCTCAACACCTCCAAAACTGCTTTCAAATGCTCACGGTGTTCATCCTCTGACTTAGAATAAATCAAAATGTCGTCAATAAACACAATAACAAAATGATCTAGAAAGGGGCGGCATACCCGATTCATTAAGTCCATAAACGCGGCTGGAGCATTGGTCAACCCAAATGGCATGACCAAGAACTCATAATGAC
Source organism: Erigeron breviscapus (assembly GCA_034093135.1). Lineage (NCBI taxonomy): Eukaryota > Viridiplantae > Streptophyta > Magnoliopsida > Asterales > Asteraceae > Erigeron > Erigeron breviscapus. Next base: position 71,024,201 of record CM067170.1, read on the forward strand.
CATATCTAGTCCGGAAAGCTGTCTTTGCTACATCTTCCTTCTTTACCTTTAACTGATGATAACCGGACCGCAAATCAATCTTCGAAAAATACGAAGCACCATGTAGTTGATCAAAAAGATCATCAATTCTCGGGAGAGGATACTTATTCTTGACCGTTCGTTTGTTCAACTCACGGTAGTCAATACACATGCGCATTGATCCATCCTTCTTCTTAACAAAGAGTACCGGAGCTCCCCAAGGCGAGGAACTAGGTTGAATGAACCCCTTGTCAAGTAACTCCTGTAGTTGCGTCATTAATTCCTTCATTTCCGTAGGAGCTAATCGGTAAGGTGCTTTAGCAACGGGTGTAGCACCGGGAATAAGATCTATCTGAAAAGTAACTTCACGATCGGGAGGAATACCAGGTAGGTCATCGGGAAACACATCGGGGAAATTGGATACTACCTCAACACTAGCGATTGGGGACTTCTCCTTTCTTGCATCAATGATATAAGCCAAGAAATGACTCTTGTTTTTCCTTATACACTTAATAGCTTTCATCATGCTAATAATCTTTATTCCTTCTCTCTTCTTGTCCCCATACACCGTCATCACTTTACCCTCGGATATAGGCAATCGAATTATCTTTTGGGAACATAAAATACTAGCTTCATTTCTAGCCAACCAATCCATACCAATCACTACATCAAAACCACCTAAGGTGGTAGGTAATAGTTGGACTGGAAAAGAACGACCTTCAATCTCAATGTCACAATCGTCATATCCCACACGTATATTATTAACCGTACCATTAGCAATTTCTACCTCTAATGAACAATCTAAGGGAGTAGTGACTCTTTCTAACTTAGGAGCAAATAATGTGGACACAAACGACCTATTTGCACCTGAATCAAATAAAACAGAGGCAGGCTTTGAATTAACAAGGAAAGTACCACTTACCACTTCATCGTTGTTCCTTGCGTCATCAACCGTCATTTGAAGAGCTCTCACTTTTGTTGCTGTCGTGGCGGTCTTCTTTCCAGCATTCTTCATCTGTGGACAATCGGCAATGAGATGACCCGTTTCTTGGCACTTGTAGCAACGAGTCTTGTCCCTACATTCAGTGGCAAGATGTCCCGACTTCCCACACTTATGGCACCTTCTTGTCTTGTCGGTACAATGCCCTTCATGAATTGTCTTGCAAAATGTACACCATGAACCGTTCTTCTTTTTATCCTTGTCACCGCTTGAGCTAGGATTTCCACGGAACTTCTTATTATTATTATTGTTATTAGAGGACCAGTTTGATCTTCTTTTAAATCCCACTTTCTTGTCGTCGACTTTCTCAACTACATTCTTGTCCGAAGCAAAATCATCGTCAAGCTTCTTAGACTCCTTGATAGCTTCAGTCAAAGTCTTGTGCTGCCTGCAGATACCTCGATAACTCGGAGGCAAACCGTCAACATAGCAAGCAACCTGATCCGCATCAGTACGGAATAAATGTCCCACGAACTTCATCTTCTCCATGAAGGAACGAGCATACCCGTTGACCTTCCCGACTTCAGCCGTCAAGGCACGAAATTCCTTTTCCATCTTACGCTGCTCATGAACTCCAATATACTCCTCAATGAATTTCTGTCTGAAGTTAGCCCACGTAATAGCAGATACCATAGCTGGAGTCATCGAAATAGTCATGCTCTTCCACCAGTCTCGAGCTCCTTCTTTCAACATTCGACTAGCGCACAACACCTTCTTATCCTCGGGACAGTCACAGGCTTCAAAGACCATCTCAGTATCATCAAGCCATTCCATGCAACCTACTGCATTAAGGGTTCCATCAAACTTCTGTCCTCCACACTTCTGGAAGCTTTCAAACTTAAATTGAGGGACTTGAACGACATTAGGAGGAACCACATTAACATTAGCATGGGGAATAACAACTTCATCGACTAGTGGCTCTGTGTGGTGGGAAGGCACAGAGTGACTGTTACCAGTTCCTTCTGCGTTAGCTGCCAACGCCTGGTTCAACTGTTCTTGCGTTTGGGCCAACTGGGCCTGAAGAGTTAACACAAGATTATACATCTCCATCTGATTGGGAATATGATCCACCACTACATCGTTAACTCTCGGAGGATTGCCAGGTGGTGGAGGCATCGGACCCAATGAGCTTGGTTGATTAACACGGCGGGGGTTCACACAATTCACATTAGCATTAGCAGCAGCATTAGCAGCATTAGAAGCACCTGCACCCGGATGGACAGGTGGAGTAACGCTAGCAGTAGTTCCGTCGCGTTGGATGTTGCGGTTGCGAGTGTTAACCATTTTCCTTCAATAAAATGGTGGAGTCGATAAGCGCAAAATAAAACAAAAAGCTCGTCGAGATAAGGCTAAAACATATCATCGTAACGTAAACATCTCGTAAGCCCTATCACACTCGCACTCATCCCAACCCATCCTACATCACATGTCATCTCTAGCTAAGGCATCCTACGAGTACCTAGCATGCACACCTTAAGTTTAAGTCCAAATCCTATGGTCAATAGGCCTTGGTTCACTTAAACTACTGCTTTGATACCAACTTGTAACACCCGTCGTTTAAAAATATGGGTTTTCAAAAACTTTTCACCTAACGGTGTCATATTGCGGAAGAAAGGACCTTAAAAGTCAAAACCAATAAAACATTTTGGTTTCTGCATTTAGTTGGTGTTACTTGCGACATCATAAAATAGTTCAAATGAAAACCCAACGGTTGCCCAACATAAAACAACCGTCCAAACGTCATTACATAGATTCGACATTAAGTACTGAATGTAAACAAATGTCTAAGCAAAGCGTCTATAGGGTAGCTAAGGCTCCTGCATTGCATCTACCCAAGCCTCACTCGTTCTGCATCTAGTTCCTTCAAGCCAATCCTTGAGTAATCCGTATATGGAAGTTGGTCAAACTCCCCCGTATTACTCGCCCTGCGTTATAAAGACCACGTTGCGAGGAGCCACCCAAGCAACAACTGCATCTACGCACTTGCCCGGCTAAGGCTAGTACGGGTTAAGCTTAACACTTTTCACTGCATCTGTTTTATGAGCTCAATTTCACACGTATAGATTTGGGTCCCTGCATTCCCAAACATTCACACACATATAGTCCAGGTAACACACATTCCTAGACATTCACACACTTTAACTTCATTACGTTTGGATCCTTAAACGTGCAAGTGACATAGTAACCTAGCAAGTCTAGTGAACTAGGCGTACCAGTCAAACATGCATATCACACATCAACTTCTTTTCTACATATCATGCATATCAAGATACTTCATTAAACTACATCAACTGCATAGCTACATACTACATTAAGCAATACTACACTACACTACAATAGGGACTGCATCTCAACTTTGTATCAATTAGGATAATCATCCTAAATGTGCCTATCCTGCATTAGTTCCTACATTATCACACATATCTTCGTTATCTGCATTATTAATTCACACATTGTCACACGTATCTTCGTTAACTGCATATAAGTGTGCCCTGCATCACACCCGACTAGATGATCAGTCAAAAGACTACTCATCTTACGTCGTTAAGGAATGGCAAGCCAATCCTTGAGTAATCCGTATATGGAAGTTGGTCAAACTCCCCCGTATTACTCGCCCTGCGTTATAAAGACCACGTTGCGAGGAGCCACCCAAGCAACAACTGCATCTACGCACTTGCCCGGCTAAGGCTAGTACGGGTTAAGCTTAACACTTTTCACTGCATCTGTTTTATGAGCTCAATTTCACACGTATAGATTTGGGTCCCTGCATTCCCAAACATTCACACACATATAGTCTAGGTAACACACATTCCTAGACATTCACACACTTTAACTTCATTACGTTTGGATCCTTAAACGTGCAAGTGACATAGTAACCTAGCAAGTCTAGTGAACTAGGCGTACCAGTCAAACATGCATATCACACATCAACTTCTTTTCTACATATCATGCATATCAAGATACTTCATTAAACTACATCAACTGCATAGCTACATACTACATTAAGCAATACTACACTACACTACAATAGGGACTGCATCTCAGGTCTCATGGTCAACTGCATAACCCATAATACCTCCCAAGTAACCCGTATGCCCACATGCAATTTAAAGATACCGTATGGAAGTATTTATGATTTGAAACCATCTTTTAGTTGATCCCCCAGCGTGTCAAAGTAGTGTATCTTACCTGATAGAAGTATACGTGCGCAAACAAAAGCTAGTATTGCATATAGGTAACCTCCGACACCTATCGTACATTAACATAATGAATATAAGTCATTTAGGACCTTAAAAGTCAAAACCAATAAAACATTTTGGTTTCTGCATTTAGTTGGTGTTACTTGCGACATCATAAAATAGTTCAAATGAAAACCCAACGGTTGCCCAACATAAAACAACCGTCCAAACGTCATTACATAGATTCGACATTAAGTACTGAATGTAAACAAATGTCTAAGCAAAGCGTCTATAGGGTAGCTAAGGCTCCTGCATTGCATCTACCCAAGCCTCACTCGTTCTGCATCTAGTTCCTTCAAGCTAAACCTGAGGGAACAACCACATTAAAAGAAACAAGTGTTAGCTATAAGAATAGCTAAGTAAGATAACACTTAGTTAAAAGCATTTGTCCAATTAAAACAATCTTCATTATTAGACAAGTTTCATTAGGCACAACACACATCACACGTTCACACATATACTGCATCTCAACTTTGTATCAATTAGGATAATCATCCTAAATGTGCCTATCCTGCATTAGTTCCTACATTATCACACATATCTTCGTTATCTGCATTATTAATTCACACATTGTCACACGTATCTTCGTTAACTGCATATAAGTGTGCCCTGCATCACACCCGACTAGATGATCAGTCAAAAGACTACTCATCTTACGTCGTTAAGGAATGGCAAGCCAATCCTTGAGTAATCCGTATATGGAAGTTGGTCAAACTCCCCCGTATTACTCGCCCTGCGTTATAAAGACCACGTTGCGAGGAGCCACCCAAGCAACAACTGCATCTACGCACTTGCCCGGCTAAGGCTAGTACGGGTTAAGCTTAACACTTTTCACTGCATCTGTTTTATGAGCTCAATTTCACACGTATAGATTTGGGTCCCTGCATTCCCAAACATTCACACACTTTAACTTCATTACGTTTGGATCCTTAAACGTGCAAGTGACATAGTAACCTAGCAAGTCTAGTGAACTAGGCGTACAAGTCAAGCATGCATATCAAGATACTTCATTAAACTACATCAACTGCATAGCTACATACTACATTAAGCAATACTACACTACACCACAATAGGGACTGCATCTCAGGTCTCATGGTCAACTGCATAACCCATAATACCTCCCAAGTAACCCGTATGCCCACATGCAATTTAAAGATACCGTATGGAAGTATTTATGATTTGAAACCATCTTTTAGTTGATCCCCCAGCGTGTCAAAGTAGTGTATCTTACCTGATAGAAGTATACGTGCGCAAACAAAAGCTAGTATTGCATATAGGTAACCTCCGACACCTATCGTACATTAACATAATGAATATAAGTCATTTAGGACCTTAAATGGACCCTCGTACGAACTTAAGACTGACTACGTAAAAATCCAGATTACACCTTACGAAGATGCATGAAAACCTTCTTACGAACTTGGCCAACGAAAATGGCATTAAAACGAACTTAACATAACTTACGAAGATAGTCATAAAACGAAGATTAACTTCGTTCGAACGCTGGTTCGACTGCTTTTCAAAAACGACTGAGTTCTTCGATTTTCCAGAAAACGATCGACTTAGGCTTCACCCAAAACATGTTTTTGACACAATTAAACACATTTTGATCATCCGGATCGATTACAAACTCGTTTGACACCATTTTGTACGTTAACTCACCAAAACGCTTCTTTAACCTTAATCCTTTGACAAAACCTTTTGAAATCAGATTTGACTCACAATAAAACAACCCTAAATCTGAAAATATGATCAACAAACCGATCATTACCTGCAATTAACAATGGCCGATCGAAATCTAGCCCAAAAGACACCAACAATTCTACGTAAAACTTGAAGAGATGCTTTAGAATTTCAAGAAGGATTGAAAGGTTGTTTAGGTTTGTTCTTTGAAGTGATTATGGCTGCAAAAAGGAAGAAGATTAGGCTAATCCTAGCCCTAATCCCGTTTTTAGATTTCAACCAATGTCAAAATCAGCCCTCGGGCTTCTATATCCTTCATTATTAGACAAGTTTCATTAGGCACAACACACATCACACGTTCACACATAGACTGCATCTCAGGTCTCATGGTCAACTGCATAACCCATAATACCTCCCAAGTAACCCGTATGCCCACATGCAATTTAAAGATACCGTATGGAAGTATTTATGATTTGAAACCATCTTTTAGTTGATCCCCCAGCGTGTCAAAGTAGTGTATCTTACCTGATAGAAGTATACGTGCGCAAACAAAAGCTAGTATTGCATATAGGTAACCTCCGACACCTATCGTACATTAACATAATGAATATAAGTCATTTAGGACCTTAAATGGACCCTCGTACGAACTTAAGACTGACTACGTAAAAATCCAGATTACACCTTACGAAGATAACCTTCGTACGAACTTAACCTTCGTTCGTTCTTCTTTACGAAAATAGATTCTTACGAATTTAATTTGGTCTTACGAAGATAACTCAAAAATCATTCTTACGAACTTAATCTTCGTACGAACTTTATCTTCGTTTGGTTTTACTTACGAAATTAATCCTTCTTACGAATTTAATCCTTCTTACGAATTTAGCATGAAAACCTTCTTACGAACTTGGCCAACGAAAATGGCATTAAAACGAACTTAACATAACTTACGAAGATAGTCATAAAACGAAGATTAACTTCGTTCGAACGCTGGTTCGACTGCTTTTCAAAAACGACTGAGTTCTTCGATTTTCCAGAAAACGATCGACTTAGGCTTCACCCAAAACATGTTTTTGACACAATTAAACACATTTTGATCATCCGGATCGATTACAAACTCGTTTGACACCATTTTGTACGTTAACTCACCAAAACGCTTCTTTAACCTTAATCCTTTGACAAAACCTTTTGAAATCAGATTTGACTCACAATAAAACAACCCTAAATCTGAAAATATGATCAACAAACCGATCATTACCTGCAATTAACAATGGCCGATCGAAATCTAGCCCAAAAGACACCAACAATTCTACGTAAAACTTGAAGAGATGCTTTAGAATTTCAAGAAGGATTGAAAGGTTGTTTAGGTTTGTTCTTTGAAGTGATTATGGCTGCAAAAAGGAAGAAGATTAGGCTAATCCTAGCCCTAATCCCGTTTTTAGATTTCAACCAATGTCAAAATCAGCCCTCGGGCTTCTATATCCTTCATTATTGGTCACAAACTGCATTATTGACCATATACAACATTAGTCCTTCATTAAAAGGCACTACATAGCCTTTAAGCGACATTAATCACACTTTTATTCGTCATTAGTATTTAGGCTCTCAAACCTAACTACTTTATCTACGTTAATCACACATAACTACATTCAAACATTAAGTAAGGACTTAACAACACCCCACATTGACTTAACGGCATTAGTCAAACGTTAAATAAAAGTTCGGGATGTTACACAAAGGCGTTCGATACCTTGCTTCTCACCCTAACACTTATGAAAAACTATATAGACAAAAACAGTACACACATACATAAACAAAATCAACACAAAAAAAATTTGATAAAATTGTACTGTTTGCCGAGCTCAAAGCTATGCAAACAGTTCATTTAAGACTTTGAAGAAATCAATTTGCACTGTTTACCGAGCTCAAATCTCGGCAAATAGCACATTTTACAAATTTGCCCAGAACATGACAAGGACCAAAAAATTGTTTTTGGAAAAAGTTTTATGATTTGCACTGTTTGCCGAGCAAACTTGCAAACAGTTCATTTAAGACTTTGAAGGCAAATTGTACTGTTTGCCGAGCTCAAAGCTATGCAAACAGTTCATTTAAGACTTTGAAGAAATCAATTTGCACTGTTTACCGAGCTGAAAGCTCTGCAAACCGTTCATTTAAGACTTTGAAGACATCAATTTGCACTGTTTGCCGAGCTCAAAGCTCTGCAAACAGTTCATTTAAGACTTTGAAGAAATCAATTTGCACTGTTTACCGAGCTCAAAGCTCTGCAAACAGTTCATTTAAGACTTTGAAGAAATCAATTTGCACTGTTTGCCGAGCTCAAAGCTCTGCAAATGAATGATTTAAGTCTTAAAAAAATTTGAAAATCCAATTTGTACTGTTTGCCGAGCACATAGCTCTGCAAACAGTTCATTTAAGACTAGAAATCAATTTGCACTGTTTGCCGAGCTCAAAGCTCTGCAAACAGTTCATTTAAGACTTTGAAGAAATCAATTTGCACTGTTTACCGAGCTGAAAGCTCTGCAAACCGTTCATTTAAGACTTTGAAGAGCAAATTGTACTGTTTGCCGAGCTCAAAGCTATGCAAACAGTTCATTTAAGACTTTGAAGAAATCAATTTGCACTGTTTACCGAGCTGAAAGCTCTGCAAACCGTTCATTTAAGACTTTGAAGACTTTTGAAAACCAAAAAGGTTTGTTTGCCGAGCTCCAAGCTCTACAAACACTTGAAGTTAAAAACATGGATTCATTTTGAAAACCAAAATGTCTTGAATGCGGAGCAAAATGCTCTGCATCAAGTTGTTGTAATGACATGTTGAAACCAACTTTGGTTTTGTTAAAAATAAGTATTTGCCGAGCTAAAAACTCTGCAAATACTACTTTTGATCCAAAAATTTGTTCGAGGAAAATAAGAACATGTTATCCAGAAGTTATGAAGTTTTGAAGGTTTTCAAGAACAAAACATGGCATTTGCCGAGCTCAAAGCTCTGCAAATGGCACTTTTGATCAAAAACTTTGAAAATTTCCCAACCCTCTAAAAAATCAAACCCAGAAACAATAAACATGAACAGATCAAAGCATGAAATACATATAAACAATAAGTGATAACCCTAATCATGCAACTAAAATCCTCAAAACATACATCAAATCATTCCAGAAAGCGTATTAATCACAATCATCTCATATAAACATTTCAACAAACACTTGGTGAACAAAATTAAGGTTGAGATTATTACCTTATAAACGAATGATATGATTGATGTACTGATGATTAACAATCCAACATTGACAGAAATCCCAGCCCACGATGATTCTTTCTCGATAAATAAAACTTTTGATTGAATGATTGGATTTTTGATCAGATTTTTTAGAGAGAAAAATTATTATGATTTGAATTTGAAATGAATGAATCGGACAGCCCATTTTCTTTTTAAACATCAAATGCGGGTCGCGGGTATGGGCAAGACCCGCGTGTTGACCTTGATTTCAAACAAACTTGGGCTTATAAGTCACTTTAGGCTGAAAATATTTTGGATTCTTTTTGGGTTTTACACAAAACTAACAAACAAAGATTAAAAATAAAATAAAAAAAACAGAAAAAAAACTTTATATAAAAAAAAATTAACAGTTTTAAAAAAAAATCTTTTTATCCTTTTAAAATTTTTATAATTTTGTATTTGGTTTTTCAAATTTAAAACAAACAAACATATAAAAAAAAAAAATTTCACACTAGAAATTCACACAAACAATTTACATGCATTTGAACACTCCCCTTCGAATAAAGCATATATATATATTTACAAACTCCCCCTAAAATCATGCATTCTACCCTTTTTCTCCCCCTCAAACATTGCATATAAACACAAGTAAAACACATCAATGTTTGAAACAGAAAATGAACATAGAATACATGTCATGAAAGCATTTAAGTTTGTAAATCTAGCATTCCCAACTTGGTTTTCAGAAAGTTAAACCTGGTTTCATCCAGAGGTTTGGTGAAAAGGTCAGCAAGTTGGTAGTCAGTTGGGACAAAATAGAGTTCGATGTTACCTTTCTCGACATGATCTTTAAGAAAATGGTACCGAACATCTATATGCTTGGTCTTTGTGTGCTGTACAGGATTGCAAGAAATAGCAATAGCACTCTTTGAGTCACAGTAAATGGGAATTCTGTTGAATTGAAATCCATAATCAGTCAACTGTGTCTTCATCCAAAGAACTTGTGAACAACAGCTTGCTGCAGCTACGTATTCAGCTTCTGCAGTAGATGTGGATACACAGTTCTGTTTCTTTGAAGACCAACTGACTAATCTATCCCCTAGAAACTGTACACTTCCAGTAGTACTCTTTCGATCAAGCTTACAACCTGCATGGTCAGCATCGAATATGCAGTTAACTGAAACCCGGTATCCCTTGGATACCAGAGACCAAGGTTCACTGTGCCTTTCAGGTATCAGAAGATCCGTTTAACGACCTGGAAATGACTTTCCTTGGGATTGGCCTGATACCTGGCACACATGCATGTGGCGAACATAATATCCGGGCGACTTGCAGTCAAGTACATGAGTGATCCTATCATACTGCGATATTTCTTTTGATCAAAAGTTTTCCCATTTAAATATGCATTGATTTTCGTTCGAGCTTCCATGGTTGTACCAATTGGTTGACAATTCATCATATCAAACTTTTTCAACATGTCAAGAATGTACTTAGATTGACAAATAAAAGTACCAGTTGACAATTGTTTTACTTGTAAACCAAGGAAAAAGTTTAATTCACCCATCATGCTCATTTCGAATTCCTTGATCATTAAAGCAGAGAAATTCTTGCAGTATTTAGGATTAGTTGACCCGGAAATTATGTCGTCAACATAAATCTGGATTAGAATGAAGTCACTCCCTTGTCTTTTGATGAATAAGGTAGTGTCTATCGAACCTTTTCTAAACCCAGATTGCACAAGATAAGTAGAAAGAGCATCATACCATGCACGAGGCGCTTGTTTTAGACCATATAAAGCCTTGTCTAACCTGTAAACATAGTCCGGATGTTTAGAGTTCACAAAACCTTCTGGTTGTTCAAAGTACACTTCTTCTTTGAGAATCCCATTTAAGAAGGCAGTTTTGACATCCATCTGGTAGACTGTGAATTTCTTGTAGGCAGCATATGCAAGGAACATCCGAATGGCCTCAATTCGTGCAACTGGTGCGAATGTCTCATCATAGTCAATTCCATCTTGTTGACAGATCCCTTTGCAACCAATCATGCTTTGTTTCAGACAACAACTCCAGTTTCATTCTTTTTGTTCTTGAAGATCCATTTGGTCTTGATTGGTTCCTTATTCTTGTAAGGATTAGGTACCAATTTCCACACTTCAAGTCTTTCGAACTGATTAAGTTCTTCTTGCATTGCTTTCACCCAATCTGGACAACTTAGAGCTTCATTCACTGTCTTTGGTTCAACAATGCTTAGAAAATTCACAAACAGACATTCATTCGCGGAAGCGGATCTTATCTGAACTCCAGTTGTTGGATCACCAATGACTTGAGAAATTGGATGAGTTCTAGTCCATTTGGATGTATGTGGTATTGGGTCAATTGGATCACCAGATTCTTCGGAATCAATAAAATCAGGAGAATGTTGTACATTCAATTGTTCAAAAGAGGTAGCAATTGGTTCAACAAAGTCATCAGTATCATAAACTTCTGGATTGGTTGACGGATTTGTCACTTGAGTGATGTTACGAGATTGAGTATGCAACTCTGAATTATTAGCAGGTGGAGGAGAATCAGATGAAGACGAAACATCTGATGATTGTGATGGTGAAGACTCATTGGGATTGCTAACTGGAACAGAATCATTTGTATGGGAACTTTTGGACGATCATAGTAGAATTCTTCAAATAAGATATCCAAATCTTCTGAGGTCGGAGTAGGAAATGAAGATTTGACAGAGGAAGCAGTTTTACTTGCGGAAGCTTGTGGACTTTGAAGTTCGGGTCTTGAACTGTGTTGTTCAAGAACCATTCCCGAGAGTTCATCAAATCTAACATTCATACTCTCTTCGATTCTCTTGGTTCTTCGGTTATACACACGATAGGCTAATGATTCTCTGGAATAACCGATAAAGTATGCCTCATCGCCTTTTGGTTCAAACTTGCCCAGATTATCTCGATCATTTAGAACATAACAAACACATCCAAATATGTGTAAGAAGTTCACATTGGGCTTCCTTTTGTTGATCACCTCATATGGAGTTTTATCAAACCTCTTGTTTATGATGGACCTATTCTGAGTAAAACAAGCAGTAGCTACAGCCTCGGCCCATAGATTCGGAGGCAACTTCGAATAAGCAAGCATAGTTCGAGCTGCTTCAACAAGAGTTCGATTACGACGTTCAACTACTCCATTCTGTTGAGGTGTCCTGGCAGCGGAAAATTGATGAGTAATACCCATGGACTTGAAGAAAGAATCAATAGTAGAATTCTTGAATTCAGTTCCATTATCTTAGCGAACAATTCTAACAGATGATTTGAGATTTACTTGGGTCTTCTTGATGAAATCAATGATCACATTCGGAGTTTCACTCTTTGCATGAAGAAAGAATACCCAAGTATAACGAGAATAATCATCAACGATCACAAGAATGTATCGCTTGCCATGGATACTTTGAACTTTCATAGGGCCACACAAATCCATATGAAGAAGGTGCAAGGGACCTTCAGTACTCAAATGCTTCTTTGGTTTGTATGAGGCTTTCTTCATCTTTCCAATTGCACAAGCCGGACAAACATGTTCACTTTCATACTTGTATTCAGGAAGACCTTCAACAAGTTGTTTATCCACAAGAGCATTTATCGTTTGAAAGTTAAGATGAGAAAGACGGCGATGCCATAACCAAGAGTTTTGTGCAGTTGCTTTCGAAAGAAGACAAATGTCTGAAGAATGAGGTGGAATGTTGTTGAGATCAATCGTGAACAAATTACTATCCCTTGTTCCAGTAAGAATATCCACACCCTCTTCAGTCTGCACTTTGCATTCAATCGCTTGAAAAGTACTTGGAGATCATTATCACAGAATTGTCCTACACTAAAGAGATTGTGTCCCAATCCTTCAACATATGACACTCTCTTGATAGTGACTCCATTTTTGACAATATCCCCATATCCAAGAATAGGAGCGATATGATCATTACCAAATCTGACGTTTCCCATAAACTTCTCAACAAAATTCGTGAGAATGGACTTGTTTCTAGTCATGTGACGAGAACATCCCGAGTCAACATACCATACACAAATTAGAATTTCCTGCAAGGACAAGGAATACGGTTTAGGTACCCACATGTACTGGGTCCTTGCAGGTTAGAGGGATAACATGCAAGTTCACAAATACACACAAAAATTATCTACTGAACAGATTAAAAATCACACAAACACAAACGAACATTTTATTCAAGAAACTAACAAGCACACACACAAGTTTTAAAACAAATACGAATTACAGACAAAGAAATGTAATGTTTATACACAAGTTTTGAGACAAGTTGGACTAGTCCTAGATGTATTAGCACTATATAAAGAATTTGATCTACGGACAATCCACACTTGTTTGACACTTGTTGTATTCCCATCAAGCTTGACTTTACTAGAAGCATGTAAAAATCTATCTTTAGGAATCCATCTACTGCTACTAGTTAAGCACACGTCACCTGAAACACGAACATTCTTTGAGTTAGAAGACAATTTTTGATTTATGTTCTTGACTGGTTTCTTCTTGATGGTTTCTGTGGTCTTGTTTACTTTATTGATGTTATTAGGTGACAACCAACCATACTGATCTCTGTATTTAGTTGTTCCTAAAACAGTATCTCTAACCTTCTGTAAAGTGCACTTAGAAGTCGTCTAAGAATACCTAGGAAAACTAGAACTCTTAACATTCTTTGGCTGTTTGTTACCTAATGAGAAAGATTCATTATTGATAGTCTTTGGACCACTATTTGTTTTAACTTCCTTTTGGGACTTAGGTTTTAATTTCACCTTAGTCATTTTTGAAGTTTGAGAAGTCTTTGGAACATTTTCAGAGGAACTTTTGGTTGTCTTTGGTCTTGATTGAGTCTTTAGGTTTTGGGTAGTCTTAGTTCCTTTGGTGGTCTTTGGTTTTCAATCAGTCTTGGGTGATGGATTGGTTTTTGGTTTTTGGAACTTGTCAAATGGGGAAGGTTGTGAAGGTTGTGACTTTGGAATCTTCTTAAGATAAAATTCTTGTTTTTCTTCTTTTTGATCAAAATGTTTTTCAAATTCAGGATCAAATTTATGATTTCCTTCCAAAAAGGTTGACATTTCATCTTTCTTGTCTTTGAAAAACTTTGGATCATTTTCCAATTTCACACTTCCTACGGTTATCTTTACAGGACAAGAACTTCGCTTGAGTGAAATTGATGCCTTTTCTTTTTCAACAAAGGATTGAAGTTTTAGTTTCTGACATTCAAATTCCATTTTGAGTTTATTCAGTTCTTTTGTAACATTCAATTTTTGTTTTTTTTCTTTTTCCAACTTTTTTTTTAAAGCATCAACTTCATTCAAGTAAGTTTGAGTGTCATCAGAAAATTTGGAAAAAGACTCAGTCGGAAACAAATGATCATAGGCATTAAGGTCATCATTCACATCATCAAAATCACAATCAGTTTGCATAGCAATATGAACAGTGGACTTGGTATCTTCACTTACATTTTCAACAGAACATGAATGATTTTTAGCAAACCCATTTGTTTTCTCTTTCATGGATAAAATCTTCACATTGATTTTCTCAATGGATTCAGAAAACTTTTTCACAGACACATCGACAAATTCACAATCAGAACAATCAAGTTTGGAGTCTGTCTTGGGTGGGTCAATGAGACAGTGATTTTGAGTTGTCAGATTATCTATCAAAGATTGCTTTTCATCAAGAGATTTTTTCAAATCCTCTATTTCCTTTTCCAAAACTTTTTGTGGAACATAAGGTCTCAAATTTTCCGGTTTTGGAATTTTAATGGCTCTTCTAAAGGTTTTTCTTTAAAACACTCTAGAATTTCAGGGATTTCAACCTCAGGATCATCTTTTTCACTTTTATGCCCAGGGTGACTGAAAAAGTCATATGAATCATCCATTAACTCGTAGTTAAAATAGACTTTAGTACCCTTTTCTAGAAAATCATCAGCCTCAAAATCACCATCAGTTGGTCTCACAAACTGGTCAGTCATCCCACATCTCATATGATATTCCTTGTACAATGGTGGGACTTCTTCTTGTGCTTCGAGCAAATGATTTGGATTGACAAAACCCAACCCTGAAGTGAATATTGTTTTAGAATTTCTTGGCCTACTCAAAAAGATTTGTTGATATGATCGATTAGTCTTATACAATTTGTCTTGATAAGACTTGATTTCAGCTTTAAGCTCATCATTTTCGTTCTCAAGTTTTTGTTTAAGAGAATCTTTTATACAACATTCATATTTTAGGTCAGAAATTTTATCTTCAAATTCCTTCAAATCAGGGATTGATTCTTTCAATTTCACATTTAAAGCCTCAATGTCCTCACCCAATGCATTTGCTCTAAGCATCTCATTGGTCTTTTCAACTTCCAACTGCCTGACCATCTTGCTCAAATCAAGAACTTTGGATTCAAGTTCTTGTTTTTCAAGAAGCAATTTAGAGTTTGGAGTAAATGTGACTGCTGCTTTTTCAGATTTCAAATTTTCAAAATCCTTTTGAAGTAAATCAAATTTTGTTTGAAATTCTTTTTCTTTGTTTTCCAAAATTTGTTTTACTTTTAGATTTTCTTCAGTCAATTTAACCCCATCTCTCATTGCCTTCTCACTTTCATCCATATAGAACTTTAACACGGATTTGGAAATAGAAATTACGTCATCCTCGACCTCAGAAGAGCTTTCATCATCCTCATCTAACTCCTTTGACTTCTTGATCTTTGTCATGAAGCACACATTTGCGGCAAGTTCGTCAGTCTCTTCATCAGAAAGACGTAACCACTTGTCATCCTCAGCGAGAAGAGCAATTCCACTTTCCTCTTGTCTTGCCAGCAGCAGTTTGTACTTGTAGTACTTGGAGTTCTTTTGTCGAGATTTGGTACAGTTGATGGCAAAGTGTCCAGGAAGACCACAGTTGTAGCAATTCTTGTCTTCACTTCTTTTCTCTATTACCTTCTTCTCAAACTTCTTCTGATTGTCAAATTTCTTCTCACCACCAACAAATTCTTTCTTTGAATCAAACTTAGGAGCATTTGCATTCTTTGCATATGAAGAAACTGATGAATTCCTAAGCTGATTGTTTGTTGGTTTCTTCTTGAAGAATTTCTTTTTGAAAGCCTTTGTGAAATAAGCGAGTTCCTTATACATCTCTTTCTGCTTCTCATCTAGATCAGAATCACTCATCTCACTCGAATCAGAATCAGTTTCAACTTCAACAAAGCTGTGTTTAGACACCCTTGAAGTCTTCTTCTCAGCAATTAAGGCCAATGGATTAGATTGGACACTTTCTTCTTTCTTCTTTTGGATTCTCTGAACATCATCCACATTCAGCTTCAGCTTCTCATACAATGTGTGAACGGTAAGTTTCCCAAAGTCGGATTGTTGGTTGAGTTGGGTTCCATACACTTGCCATTCTTCTTCCAGATTTTTGATGAATTTGATGTTCGGTTCCATATTGGTTCTCTTCACATCATTCTTTCGAAGCTCATTGATCACATTGCAGAATCTGATATAAACTTCATTCAAAGGTTCTCCTTTCTGTTGCTTGAATGTTTCATACATGTTCAGAACAGTCGACAATCTAATTGTGTTTGACACATCAGAACCTTCCATCTGCTTCTCAACTTCATCCCATATGTCTTTCCCGGTTTCATAAGAGTCCACATTGCAGTAAATGTCATCTGGTAGTGCTTGATACAAATAAGCAATGGACATTTGATCTGCCTTTACTCTATTTCTTTGATCAGCATTCCAACTTTCTTCAGGCAAGGCTTCTCCACTCACTGGATTCTTTGGAATTTCAGGACCATCTTTGTATGATTTCCTTAGAAGTTTCCCATTTTCTTGTCTGTCTATCCAGTTCAGAAATCTTTTCTTCCATTGTAGATAAGAACCTCTAAACAAGACAGGAGGTCTTCCTTATGAACCAAGTGCTAAAGCTTCCCTTGAAGCCATCTCAATCAATGCTCAAAAGACTAAAAAAAAATTTGAAATTTTCTATTTGTGAAGAATGCCGAGCTCAGATCTCGGTAAATAGAACAAGTAGAAATTGAAGATTTCTAGAACAACTAAGTGCCGAGTTAAATCCTCTGCAAATGGTGCAATTAACCAAGTCACAACACAAGTACTCTGTTCAACCAACAATTACAACTGAATGCCGAGCTTAGATCTCTGCAAACAGCACAACTAGAAAAGTCACTTGGTCGAAGAATTCAAATCAACTATTTGCCGAGCAATAATCTCTGCAAATAGCACAATTAGAAATTGTACTTACTCGCAACACACAACAACCCTTGTTTACCGAGTTTAAACCTCTGCAAACTGAACAAGTAACACCAGTCTCAATCAATAAGTCTCAAAACAACTATTTGCCGAGCAAAGAGCTCTGCAAACAGAACAAGTAACCACAATACTTAACCAAAAATTCTTGAACCACCTATTTGCTGAGCAAGGAGCTCTGCAAATAGAACAAGTAGAACCAACACTTAATCAAACTTCCTTGAAACAATTATTTGCCGAGCAGAGAGCTCTGCAAATAGACCAAGTAAGATCAAACTAAGCCAAAATTTAGCCACTGAACACTGCAAACACGAGATATCACTAGAAGACAAAATAGACGGTTACTGTTCTTCTTCTTCGTTCAGCAAACTACTCAAATGCAGAGATAACACAAAATCATCAAATTCTTCTTCATTTTTGTGAATTAGAACTCGAATTTTATACCAAAATGCTCAGAAAACAATCGCGAACAAATCCTTGAACAAATTAACAACTAATTTCAAGCAGAATCAAACCCTCGCAAACCTTCATTTGCCGAGCACAATCAAATTCGAATCAAATGTTGAAATTAGCTTTTGAAATTGAGAACGAAGGATAATATGATGATAACAAATTGATCGGTGAACAAAATTCGAATAAAAACGCACTTAATTTGCAGAAATCACTCAAACAGTGATCTCGGCAAATGAACCTTTCAGAATAAGCCAAATTCGTGAAAAATAAGCACAAATCAAGCTTCAATGAAGCTTGTGGATCGTTCAGCAACTCTGATTGTGCTCTGATACTGTTAGAAATCCAAAAATAGTGATAAATTGTAATTTAGATTTTAGGACTTTTCTTGTTATTAAGTCATAGATAAATGATCACTAAGGTTGAGGGGCTAATTGTAACAATTAGCATAATTGTAGAACTAGACTATAAATAGCCCTCTCATACCTTAGAGATCATAACCTGGTCATAATTTTCACTTTAATTCCAAATTTACACACAGTTACACAATTCTCTCTCAAAACACACACACAAACACCAAGAACACACACTATCCAAACCGCCATTGATGAATCGAATTCAGTAGTTAAAATCGTGTTATAACAAGTGGTATCAGAGAAAAACATCGATCTGATGACGATCCATACCTGAATTCAATCACAAATTCATCAAAATCAAATTTATTCACAAATTATGTTCGAATTTTTCACCGTCTGGTTCATCAAAATTCACACATCAAATCACATAAAATCACAATTATTTGTTCATCAATAGAATCGTGGTTATTGAAAACATAATCCTGTCAAGTTTCAAGTTCCAATTCAATCTATATCTCGAGATTGAATTTTGAGTTTTGGCGCGAATTTTGAGGGATTTGAATCTGTTATGTTTTGTGTTGAATTTTGTTCATAAACTTGTTGCGGACATGAATTCAAACAGTTTGCCAGTGATTTCGTGATATAACTCCTAGAAATTCAAAAGATATTGAAGTTTTAAAAAGTTTTTAATGGAGTTTTTCTGGAAAACTGTTGAGATGAAGAAGACGACCAAGACGATCTTCACTAGGACGATCCTCTCAAGATCGTTTCATTTCCTAGTTAACTCAAGATCGTTTCATTTCCTAGGTTAACTCAAGATCGTTTCATTTCCTAGTTAACTCAAGATCGTTTCATTTCCTGGTTAACACAAGATCGTTTCATTTCCTAGTTAACTCAAGATCGTTTCATTTCCTGGTTAACTCAAGATCGTTTCATTTCCTAGTTAACTCAAGATCGTTTCATTTCCTGGTTAACTCAAGATCGTTTCATTTCCTAGTTAACTCAAGATCGTTTCATTTCCTAGTTAACTCAAGATCGTTTCATTTCCTAGTTAACTCAAGATCGTTTCATTTCCTAGTTAACTCAAGATCGTTTCATTTCCTAGTTAACTCAAGATCGTTTCATTTCCTAGTTAACTCAAGATCGTTTCATTTCCTAGTTAACTCAAGATCGTTTCATTTCCTAGTTAACTCAAGATCGTTTCATTTCCTAGTTAACACAAGATCGTTTCATTTCCTAGTTAACTCAAGATCGTTTCATTTCCTAGTTAACTCAAGATCGTTTCATTTCCTGGTTAACACAAGATCGTTTCATTTCCTAGTTAACTCAAGATCGTTTCATTTCCTGGTTAACTCAAGATCGTTTCATTTCCTAGTTAACTCAAGATCGTTTCATTTCCTGGTTAACTCAAGATCGTTTCATTTCCTAGTTAACTCAAGATCGTTTCATTTCCTAGTTAACTCAAGATCGTTTCATTTCCTAGTTAACACAAGATCGTTTCATTTCCTAGTTAACTCAAGATCGTTTCATTTCCTAGTTAACTCAAGATCGTTTCATTTCCTGGTTAACACAAGATCGTTTCATTTCCTAGTTAACTCAAGATCGTTTCATTTCCTAGTTAACTCAAGATCGTTTCAATTCCTGGTTAACTCAAGATCGTTTCATTTCCTAGTTAACTCAAGATCGTTTCATTTCCTGGTTAACACAAGATCGTTTCATTTCCTAGTTAACTCAAGATCGTTTCATTTCCTAGTTAACTCAAGATCGTTTCATTTCCTGGTTAACTCAAGATCGTTTCATTTCCTAGTTAACTCAAGATCGTTTCATTTCCTAGTTAACTCAAGATCGTTTCATTTCCTAGTTAACTCAAGATCGTTTCATTTCCTAGTTAACTCAAGATCGTTTCATTTCCTAGTTAACTCAAGATCGTTTCATTTCCTAGTTAACTCAAGATCGTTTCATTTCCTAGTTAACTCAAGATCGTTTCATTTCCTAGTTAACTCAAGATCGTTTCATTTCCTAGTTAACACAAGATCGTTTCATTTCCTAGTTAACTCAAGATCGTTTCATTTCCTAGTTAACTCAAGATCGTTTCATTTCCTGGTTAACTCAAGATCGTTTCATTTCCTAGTTAACTCAAGATCGTTTCATTTCCTGGTTAACTCAAGATCGTTTCATTTCCTAGTTAACTCAAGATCGTTTCATTTCCTGGTTAACTCAAGATCGTTTCATTTCCTAGTTAACTCAAGATCGTTTCATTTCCTGGTTAACTCAAGATCGTTTCATTTCCTAGTTAACTCAAGATCGTTTCATTTCCTAGTTAACTCAAGATCATTTCATTTTCAAAAAGTGAATTTTCAAAACTTCTTGAAGAACACTCAAAATTACTTTTTGAACATAATACTATTAAACAAGATTTTCAAGCATACAAAGACAAGATGTTGGTTAAAGAATGTGAGATGAATGTCTCTCCTGATTCTAAGTTATTACAAAGATGTCAAAATCTTGAAAAGACCATTCATGATCTTGAAAAAGCCAATCAAGATCTTGAAATTCAAAAGACCAATGAATGGCTTCGGGCAAATGCAAGACAAATGGCTGTTGCTCACTGATGATGAAGATCAAGATCTCTCCGCTAATGTTTGCTATATGGCGAGATTGGCCAAGAACAAAGTCCTTGAAGCAGAAAGCACTGATGATGAAGATCAAGATCTCTCCGCTAATGTTTGCTATATGGCGAGATTGGCCAAGAACAAAGTCCTTGAAGCAGAAAGCACTGATGATGAAGATCAAGATCTCTCCGCTAATGTTTGCTATATGGCGAGATTGGCCAAGAACAAAGTCCTTGAAGCAGAAAGCACTGATGATGAAGATCAAGATCTCTCCGCTAATGTTTGCTATATGGCGAGATTGGCCAAGAACAAAGTCCTTGAAGCAGAAAGCACTGATGATGAAGATCAAGATCTCTCCGCTAATGTTTGCTATATGGCGAGATTGGCCAAGAACAAAGTCCTTGAAGCAGAAAGCACTGATGATGAAGATCAAGATCTCTCCGCTAATGTTTGCTATATGGCGAGATTGGCCAAGAACAAAGTCCTTGAAGCAGAAAGCACTGATGATGAAGATCAAGATCTCTCCGCTAATGTTTGCTATATGGCGAGATTGGCCAAGAACAAAGTCCTTGAAGCAGAAAGCACTGATGATGAAGATCAAGATCTCTCCGCTAATGTTTGCTATATGGCGAGATTGGCCAAGAACAAAGTCCTTGAAGCAGAAAGCACTGATGATGAAGATCAAGATCTCTCCGCTAATGTTTGCTATATGGCGAGATTGGCCAAGAACAAAGTCCTTGAAGCAGAAAGCACTGATGATGAAGATCAAGATCTCTCCGCTAATGTTTGCTATATGGCGAGATTGGCCAAGAACAAAGTCCTTGAAGCAGAAAGCACTGATGATGAAGATCAAGATCTCTCCGCTAATGTTTGCTATATGGCGAGATTGGCCAAGAACAAAGTCCTTGAAGCAGAAAGCACTGATGATGAAGATCAAGATCTCTCCGCTAATGTTTGCTATATGGCGAGATTGGCCAAGAACAAAGTCCTTGAAGCAGAAAGCACTGATGATGAAGATCAAGATCTCTCCGCTAATGTTTGCTATATGGCGAGATTGGCCAAGAACAAAGTCCTTGAAGCAGAAAGCACTGATGATGAAGATCAAGATCTCTCCGCTAATGTTTGCTATATGGCGAGATTGGCCAAGAACAAAGTCCTTGAAGCAGAAAGCACTGATGATGAAGATCAAGATCTCTCCGCTAATGTTTGCTATATGGCGAGATTGGCCAAGAACAAAGTCCTTGAAGCAGAAAGCACTGATGATGAAGATCAAGATCTCTCCGCTAATGTTTGCTATATGGCGAGATTGGCCAAGAACAAAGTCCTTGAAGCAGAAAGCACTGATGATGAAGATCAAGATCTCTCCGCTAATGTTTGCTATATGGCGAGATTGGCCAAGAACAAAGTCCTTGAAGCAGAAAGCACTGATGATGAAGATCAAGATCTCTCCGCTAATGTTTGCTATATGGCGAGATTGGCCAAGAACAAAGTCCTTGAAGCAGAAAGCACTGATGATGAAGATCAAGATCTCTCCGCTAATGTTTGCTATATGGCGAGATTGGCCAAGAACAAAGTCCTTGAAGCAGAAAGCACTGATGATGAAGATCAAGATCTCTCCGCTAATGTTTGCTATATGGCGAGATTGGCCAAGAACAAAGTCCTTGAAGCAGAAAGCACTGATGATGAATACCCAGATGATGAGGTAAATCTAGACTCTACTTTTTCTTTGATTAAGGACAAAGAGTCATGTAGATTAGCCTTATTAGACTTGACAACCCATATCAATTCTTTAGCCAACAAAAACAAAAAATTGAAAAGTAGTATTTCATTTTCAAAAAGTGAATTTTCAAAACTTCTTGAAGAACACTCAAAATTACTTTTTGAACATAATACTATTAAACAAGATTTTCAAGCATACAAAGACAAGATGTTGGTTAAAGAATGTGAGATGAATGTCTCTCCTGATTCTAAGTTATTACAAAGATGTCAAAATCTTGAAAAGACCATTCATGATCTTGAAAAAGCCAATCAAGATCTTGAAATTCAAAAGACCAATGAATGGCTTCGGGCAAATGCAAGACAAATGGATGTTGATATTCTCAATAAGAAGCTTCAAGAAGCTAAACCAAACAATGTTGAATTCGAAAGGAAGATTTCTGATTTAAATCATAATTGTTTTTTAAAAGGCATTGAGATTGAAAATCTTGAAAAACAAGTTGAGGAATTTAAAAAGAATATACTTTTCTATCAAGAAAAGTTATATAAAGTTGAACAAAATCCTCTCTTGAATTTCACTGCCTATTTTAACAAGTCAAAGATTGACAAAACAGATCTTCTTCTCGGGTTGGGATTTGAGAATATCACACCATTACAAAAGGCCAAAGAGGAAATTGAACCCCTGTATGATGAAAAATTTCTTCGCCTTGGTATGATACAACAATTTATTCGTCCATTGGATGACGAATTTGAGACTGATGAAGTTGAGAGAATACCAAATCAAGAATTTTTGGTTAATTATGATACAATAAATGATTCATACAAAACAAAGTACACCAAAGTGAAACTTCCGAAAGAATATTCAAATGCTTCTAAATCTAGCTCTCAATCTAGCTTTATACCTAAGGTGTCTAAGTCTAGCTCAGTTTTGCTAACTAAAGATGCATCAAATGGTACAACTAGATATAGGGATAGATATGGATGGTTTTCTCATGATAAACCAAAGAAGCAAGAAGTTTCCTCACCTCCAAAAGATTCTAAAAAGATGAAAGTGTTTAAAACTCCTAGTTCTAATTTTCAAATTGGAAGAAATTGAATCAAATTTTCAAAACCAAGAATCTGTTGATACTTCACCTAAACCAACGAAAATGTATTTTCCAACCACATTTTTGGAAAAACAGATAGAAGGTTTACAACAAAAGGTGGAATCTCAACAAACAGTTATTAATCATCTCAAGTCTCAAAGTCCGAATCTAGAGGATAAATGTATTGTTGTTAATACTAAGAAAGTTTGTGAGAATGTTTCTACTCAAACTGACCAGAATGCTTTCGTAGAAAATTCTTCCCAAACTACCTGTGTTTCATCTACCAATACCTCGACTCAGACCTTGACTGATTCTCTTGAATGTACTTGTCAAAATACTGCTACATTCATAGCTGATGATTATGTGCAATCTGATTTATCCAATGAAGAACTTGCACATAGTTTAGTTTTGATATGGTACTTCTATAGGTTTTTCACATGCAACAATGTTGATGAGTTAGTTGTTCACCCTAAGCCTAGTGCTAGTATAGGTGTTGATACGTCTACTCAATTTTCTTTTGATAAAGATTTCACAAAGGATGATTTTGATAAATTCATGGAGGGAGAATATGTTTTTAATTCAGAAACTGAGAAAAAGATTGAATCTACCAAAATCAAAGTTGAAACAAAAGAGGAATCTCTGGAATTTCAAAAACCATTGTCCAAAGCTCCAACTTCATATTACTCAAGGAAACGAGTTAAGACCAAACTCGTCAAGACTGAACCAAAGACCATTAAGTTAGAAACCTTTGTTGCTACCCCAGTGAAACATGTCAAAGAAGAAGAAGCTGAGATCCTACACAAAACAAAGTACACCAAAGTGAAACTTCCGAAAGAATATTCAAATGCTTCTAAATCTAGCTCTCAATCTAGCTTTATACCTAAGGTGTCTAAGTCTAGCTCAGTTTTGCTAACTAAAGATGCATCAAATGGTACAACTAGATATAGGGATAGATATGGATGGTTTTCTCATGATAAACCAAAGAAGCAAGAAGTTTCCTCACCTCCAAAAGAATTCAAAAAGATGAAAATGTCTAAAACTCCTAGCTCTAATCTTCTTAGTTTCAATTCAACAGGTGGAAAGAGCTTAACTAGTGGTGCTAAATGGGTTGCTAAGACATTAGTACCTAAGTTCACTAGTAAACAAAAGGATGTTGAGAAAAAGAAGAACAGAAGGAGGAAAAAGACTGTCATTAGGAGAAAGGGTGTTTTTGTTAATCAAAACAATTTTACTTTGTCAAATAATGTTGAAAATTCCAAGGCAAGACCTTGTGAGCTTGTAAACAATTTTAATTCTCGTGTGGTTGATGTGAATGCTTGTAGACATGTTACTTTTAATTCTTATGTGAATGTTCGTACATTTTATTCAAATATGTTTGTTGATAATGTGCTTGTTGATGCTTATGTTGATTCAATAACATGTTTGAATGCGCATCCTAAGTTATATAACCTGCCTGTTTTATCTAACCAAAAAGGACCCGTTTTCAAGTGGGTACCTAAAAACGGTTAAATTTCTTTGATTGCAGGAAATAACCATCTGTGTTTGGATACTCGATTCCGGGTGTTCGAAGCACATGACTGGAAATAAGTCTTTGCTGAAGAATTTCGTTGAACGATTCATGGGAACTGTTCGCTTTGGAAACAACAACTTCGCTCCTATCTTAGGTTATGGGGACATTGAACGAAATGGGATTATAATTAAGAAAGTTCACTATGTTGAAGGTTTAAGTCACAACTTGTTCAGTGTTGGACAATTCTGTGATAACAATCTTCAAGTTCTTTTTCGAAAATCTCTTTGCAAAGTCCAAACCTTAGATGGAGTTGATATTCTTTGTGGTGATCGTGACGATAACCTTTTTACCGTCAATCTCGATGATAACCAACCAACCGATAATATTTGTCTCATTTCAAAGGCTACTTCAAAGAATTCTTGGTTATGGCATAGAAGGCTTTCTCATCTGAATTTCCAAACAATCAATACTTTAGTCAATAAGCATCTTGTTGAAGGCTTACCTGACTATAAGTATGAAAGTGAGCATGTCTGTCCTTCTTGTGCTGTTGGGAAGATTAAGAGGGTTTCTCATAAACCGAAGAAATCTCCAAATTCTTTAGCACCTCTTCATTTGCTTCACATGGATCTTTGTGGGCCTATGAAAGTACAAAGCCGAAATGGGAAGAAATACATCTTGGTTATTGTTGATGATTATTCAAGATATACTTGGGTTAAGTTCCTAGCATCCAAAGATGAAACAACTCAGATGTTGATAGATTTCATCACCAATACTCAAGTAAATCTTCAACTTCCAGTTCGTTACATCCGTTCGGATAACGGTACTGAATTCAAGAATGCTGTTTTTGATGAATTCTGCAAATCCAAAGGTATTACTCATCAATTCTCAGCAGTTCGCACCCCACAACAAAACGGTGTTGTTGAAAGGAGAAATCGATCGCTGGTGGAAGCAGCAAGAACAATGCTTGCTTATTCCAAATTGCCATCCAATATGTGGGCTGAAGCTGTTGACACTGCTTGTCACACTCAGAATCGGTCCATCATCAATCAGCGTTTTGAAAAGACTCCTTATGAGGTTGTTAACAAACGCAAACCCAACATCAACTACTTTCATATATTTGGGTGTGTTTGTTACACGTTGAATGATCGGGAGAATCTTGGAAAGTTCGAGAAGAAAGGTGATGAAGGATATTTTGTTGGTTATTCCAAAACATCTATTGCCTACCGAATTTATAATCGTCGAACAAACACAATTCAAGAGACGATGAATGTTTGGTTTGATGAGATGTCAGGCATGATTTTTGAGCAAGAAAGCTTGCTACCAACAAGTATTGATCCAAGTGCTTCAAGTACTTCTACAAGGAATTCTACCTTAGCTTCTAAATTCAAGAAGTTTCCAACTCCAACCAGTGATGAATTAGATATTCTTTTTGAAGAATTCTATAAGTCAAAACCGATTCATGATCAAGAACCTCAAGACATCGTTGAACCAATTCAAAGCAATGAACCTCTTCATAACAACGATCCAGTTCCTGACAACACTCATGAATCGTCATCAAGTTCTTCTGAGCAAAAATCATCTTCAAATGATTCTATTCCACCATCCTCTCCTGATAATTCTTCTCAAGTGAATGTTCAAGAACAACCTTCTCAATTCACTCAGACAACAAATCCCCTGAACACTCCAAATGTGTATGTACCACTTGACTTTGATCATCCAGCATATGAGGAAAGGGTTATACCAAGTTATGATTCCATCTCTCAACAAACTTCAAGTTTCAATGATGGTGATGTTGATCTTCAACAACAAGATCCTCTTCCTCATGCTCACAAGTGGATACGCATGCAGAAAAACCATCCTACTGATCAAATAATTGGAGATCCACAAGCAGGAGTAACTACTCGTACTTCAGTGAATGAATGTCTTGTTGCACTTTCTCTTAGCAATATCGAACCCAAAACAGTATCTGAAGCTCTTCGTGATCCAGAGTGGGTTAAGGCAATGCAAGATGAACTCGCACAATTTGAAAGACTGAAGGTATGGAGATTAGTTCCAAATCCTAGAAAAGCTGATCCAATCGGAACAAAGTGGATTTTCAAAAACAAAAAGGATGAGAATGGAGTGGTAGTAAGAAATAAAGCTCGACTTGTTGCAAAGGGTTATTGCCAACAACCTGGTGTTGATTTCGACGAAACTTTTGCTCCAGTTGCAAGAATGGAGGCCATTCGAATCTTCTTAGCTTATGCCGCATTCCGAAACTTCACTGTGTTTCAAATGGATGTGAAGACTGCTTTCTTGAATGGTGACCTCAAAGAAGAAGTTTACGTTGATCAACCAGAAGGTTTTGTTGATCCTCAAAGGCCAAACCATGTCTACAGGTTAGACAAGGCTCTCTACGGTCTTAAGCAAGCACCCCGAGCATGGTATGATTCTTTAACTACTTTCTTACTTAAAGGTGGATTTACCAAAGGCATAATTGACCCTACCTTGTTCATTCGCAAACAAGGTAAGCATGTTCTACTAGTTCAAATATATGTTGATGACATTATATTTGGGTCGACCAGTCAAACATTTTGCCGAAACTTTTCATCTCTAATGGTCAATCATTTTGAAATGAGCATGATTGGGGAAATGAATTACTTTTTGGGTCTTCAAATCAAACAATTACCAACTGGTATTTTTATATCACAAGGTAAATACATAAATGACATGTTGAAAAAGTTTGATATGACTTCATGTTCTTCAATTTCTACCCCAATGGCTGCTCGAACAACAATTAATACTGATACAAATGGGAAACCATTTGACCAAAAGAGATATAGAAGTATGATTGGTTCGTTGTTGTACCTAACAGCATCTCGCCCAGATATAATGTTTGCAACATGTATGTGTGCTAGATATCAAGCTGCTCCAACTGATTTACATTATCAAGCTGTGAAACGAATCTTTCGTTATCTGAAGGGTACACCCGATTTAGGTCTCTGGTATCCAAGGGATACTGGATTCAATCTAACTGCTTATTCAGATGCAGATCATGCTGGTTGTAAACTTGATCGCAAGAGCACTTCCGGTACTTTACAATTTTTAGGAGATAAAATTGTGAGTTGGTCTTCCAAGAAACAGAACTGTGTTTCACTATCAACGGCTGAAGCTGAATATGTAGCTGCGGCTAGTTGTTGTGCTCAAGTTTTATGGATGAAGACACAACTAACTGATTATGGTCTGAAATATGATCATATTCCTATCTATTGTGATTCTCAAAGTGCCATTGCCATTGCAGTCAACTCAGTAAACCACTCTCGCTCAAAGCATATTGATGTTAGATATCATTTTCTCAAAGATCATATTGAGAAAGGTGACATCGAACTCTACTTTGTGGGTACTGAACTTCAACTTGCAGATTTGTTCACAAAACCATTGGATGAAAAGAGGTTTAACTTTCTTATCTCCAAGCTTGGTATGTTAAATCTTAAACCTTAATCTTTTTCCATTTGAAGGAATTCTTGACACATTCCAGAAAACAAAATACAAAATTGAAAAATTTCAAAAATAAACAAAAAGATTTTTTTCCAAAATGGCTTGCATATACTATGTATGCAACCCGTTCTTCAAAGATTTATTTATTTTAGAGTGTGTATACATTCTAAGATATTGTTATTATACATATAGATTGATATAAGAGTACAAGGAATCGAACGCCTTTGTGTACTTCCAAGTGTTCTTATATGAATATGTATGTGTAATAGCAATCAAGTTTTTTTTTTTTTTTCAATTTTGATATTTTTTTTTTATTCTTATTTTGTCATTTTCTGCAGGTTTTTTTTTTTGTGTTCTTATATGAATATGTATGTGTAATAGCAATCAAGTTTTTTTTTTTTTTTTCTTTCCAAACTCTCAATTGTTGATATGAGAAGCAAAGGATCGAACGCCTTTGTGTACTTCTTTGTTGTCTCATTTTGAACGATTGATTGGATTTTCATTTTGCTTAAATGTTTTAATTGCCTCCAACTTGTTGATGTAAGATGCGACGGATTGAACGCCTTTGTGTACTCCTTAGCGATCTTATTATGAACATTGTTGTTGATGCAAAATTTTGTTCTTTTTGATCTCACAAAAACAATTTTTGCTCTACCTTTCTATGAAAACCATTTTGATCTATTCTTGCATAGATTAAGGAGGAGTTTGTGATTTCAAAAATCCTCAAACTTCAAATGTGTTTCAAACTTTTTCATTCACACATTTGTTGTTTTTCAAATACTTTTCATTCAAAAGAAGTTCGGTGATTAGTGTGCACATGAGAGATAAGTTTTTCTCAAAATTTGCTCCATGAATTTCATCATCGCCGATGAATTCTAACCCCGGAGTATTCACTTCTTTCATTAGATAGTGAGGGTATTTTGAGTGATGTTGATTTCGTGCAACTAGAATGGAGGGAGTAAAGTCGAAAAGTGAGAGGTTACGGTGATATGATGATGTGAGAAAGGACTAAAAGAAACAAAAGTCCTCCCCAAATTCTCAAAAGCCGGGTAAAACACGTTTCTATCGGATGTCATTTGTTGATATCTCGATATTGAAGAAGTCTTCATGGACCCAGTGAAGCAATGCACATCATTCCTAACCACTCAAGTATTTCTTAACAAATGCTTGTTTCATTCCTCACAGAGATTTTCACATTTCTATTGACTCTTCATTTGGAAGATGTTGATATTGAAAAAGGGCGACATTCTGCTCCAGTCCCCGACTTCATTTGATCACGCTGTGTCTAGAGCTATCTTGATTGGTCATTAATTTGATCATCATTCATTTTTCTTGGAACACATTCGAGTCATATCTTTGTGATATTAATGCTTATCTTTGTGATATAGCCGGAACATTCGTAGTGATATCTTAATTGATATTCCACGATGATCGAATGGAAATCCTACCAATGCTAACATCTTTTCCAACGTTGAACGTAGGTCTCATAATTACATTTATGTGATTATTGAGTTAACGAAAAGTCTAAGTGACCTCGGTTTTCCCTAAAAAGTCTTTAAGGATAAAATTGTGGTTATCAAATGCTTCGGTAGTGTTAACCATGATTTATATTCTTTGAAGCAATCTCGTGGTTGAAAAGCCGTAGACCAAACTATGTTAGAAATTTGCTTTATGCATATTTCAAAGATACATAGGAAATCCGGAAAATGTTATACATTTTTATCGGTCATTTCATTAATCCTTTCGATTTTTGAATATGCTAACGGATCATTCTTATCCGGTTTCATTTCTTATCACACAAACTCAGAGTACACCAACACCTTACTACAATCAAAGTGAACATTAACCTTTTGACATTTAATCAATCAAAGTGAACATAATGACATTAGTTCCAACTTTAGTCATTATGAGGGGGAGAAAATATAAATATAGTGATTGATTGAGTAATTGTTAAGAGTAATTGTTAAGAAAAACAAGGAGAAAAGTTTGTGTTTGGTTGTTGTTTCAAGGTTTATCAAAGTTTGTATAGGGAAAGAAAATTCATTATGATGTATCAATAGTTCCTAGTATTCAGAAGAATTTGCACTCAAGATGCTTCAAAAGTTCAAAGATGCTTCAAAAAGTGTTTATACTCATGGTTTGAGGGGGAGCATGATTACTTCATAAGAATTTCATCCAAACTGCATTCAAATTCTTACTCTCCGAAGTGTTCAAGTTGATGTGAAAAAGATCAAAGCTTCATAAAGGTTGAAAGATTGGTTAGAAGATTCAAGTCAAAGGAGTCTTCATCAAACATATGTCATTCAAGATCTTCAATTCATACAAGAACATTTCATCAAGAAACTACAATGCATAAATCAAGGGGGAGAGTACATATTCATGAAATTTTGTTTCAAGAAGATGAATTTCACTCAAGAATCGAAGATTGAAGAATCAAAACCAAGATTCATCTCTTCTGCATTTCAAAAGACTACCTCGATTCATGATTCAACAACTCTCGAAGATTCAAGACTCACATGCAATCATAATTCTCTGTTCAAAAAGAACATTGAGAATCATCATATGATTTAACTTCAAGAAGTCCAAGACCAAGACTGAATCAAGTTTTTCAAAGACAAAAGAAAAAGCTTTGAAGACTTGTTTCAACACACCAATTGTCTTCACCATCGGGCTCATCAACTTCATTCCTACAAGACAAGATAACATGTACTTCATTCATTACAATATATCACTAAGGGGGAGAATGTTAGAAATCCAAAAATAGTGATAAATTGTAATTTAGATTTTAGGACTTTTCTTGTTATTAAGTCATAGATAAATGATCACTAAGGTTGAGGGGCTAATTGTAACAATTAGCATAATTGTAGAACTAGACTATAAATAGCCCTCTCATACCTTAGAGATCATAACCTGGTCATAATTTTCACTTTAATTCCAAATTTACACACAGTTACACAATTCTCTCTCAAAACACACACACAAACACCAAGAACACACACTATCCAAACCGCCATTGATGAATCGAATTCAGTAGTTAAAATCGTGTTATAACAGATACCACTATGTAAACAGCCCAGGCCCGTATTAGATATTGTCCGCTTTGCCACTTAGGCTCACGGTTTTCAAAACGCGTCTAATGGGGTAGGTAACTAGCCCCTTTATAAGCAAGCCTTTGTTCACCTCTCCAACCGATGTGGGATATATTCCTAACAATCCCCCCCCCCCCATTGGGGGGACCAGCTTCGCTGTACATCGGTCCGGCCTTGGCTCTGATACCAAATGTAAATTGTTGAATTCAAGCTTATGTGTGTGTTTCACTATGTGTTAATGGCGGTTTTAGTAAGAGAAAGTAGAGAGAGAACAGAGGGAAAGTTTGGATTGCATTAAGGGTGAAAGGTTACACATTACATAATGGAGGGGGTTTATATACATATGGCAAATTATACTATGCCCCCTTCCATATTAAGATGTTTACAATACAAGTACAAATTAACATAAATGTAAACAAATCAACTACAACATTTATATTTCTAACATTCTTGATAATAGGGTCAGATTGCACAGCCTTTGCATACGAGAAAGGTTTCTCCAAAGCAGCCCCATCAGTCAATTTACTTACTTCAGCATCTTTATTCTTATCATCCAATCTCAGCAAATTTCACTTGATTTTTACCATTATTAGATTTATCCTCTTCCATACCATCCTTTTTAGCATCTTTCTGTGTCAAAATTCACGTCTCTTTCTGCACTAGATAATCCTTACCCTCACCATCTCCCAATTTAAGTGGAACAGTGAAACCCTCAAAATGTGAAATCTGACTTACATCCTTTTACCATCAATAATTGTAACTGTTTCAGGGTAGCCAGGAGTTTTGTCAGTGAGAATTGAATCACTACCTGGAACAGAAGAACCCTCCGAGCTTGTATCTTTTCCAACAGAGTGTTTCACATCAGTTGTACCCTTTTTAGGGTTTGTGTTACGGGGAGCGCCACGAACATGAGCAATGGCTTTACCATCTATTTTCTTAATTTTACTAGCTAAACTACCAACAGGGACAGTACCCTTTGAAGTGTTCGATCCCTCCATTACTAATTAACCATGCAAACAAAATATCGAGAAACCCTAAAACCAGCAGCCAACAAGAGAAAAAACAAACAGGAAGAAAACCCTAGCACAAGCAAAAGGAAACCCTAAGTAACTTATCAGATCTCTTAATCGATTAACAAACTTAATTGATCTAGCTGGTCTAATCAAGTTAGCCGCGATCACAAGAAAGGTAATCAATCAGAAAAAAGACAAGAAAACTTAGGGTTTGGACGATCAATAAAAAAGAAAACCCTAAAAAAACGTAACACTAAACTAATCGCAGCAGATAATACAAATCAAAGCACCAGGAGGGCAACAATGATCGTAAGTCTCCACCATGATCAGCAAGTATGAACGAATTAGAAGGGATAAGAGAAGGGAACGGATCGCCATGGGAGCTAGGGAGAGAAAGATAGGGTTTTTTACCTCTAGGTTTTCGGCCTTAATAAATATAACTAGCAAGTAAGAAACTTGAAATTGTTATATCTATTACTTATGGTTATGGTCCCAAGTTCCAGATTATTCAACACAAAGTTATTTATCTCTGTAGATACACGTTCCGTGATCAGATTATTGTCCATCACACTGCATACTCATTTGATGTCATATCCTTAATGAAATTTGTCATCTGAAATCTGCACACTTAACAAACTTCATCAATGCATCAAAAATAACAAAACAACATAAACATGCAAAAAAAAACAAAATCTTAACCTAGCAAACAAAATTAAAACTAAGTCAAGTCTAATCTTTGTCAAGCATACTCATCAACCAAAATCAATTGAAAAATTAAAATTGTACCGAAACAAATCCAAAAGAATTTTGACTTTTCAATTTTCAAAACAAAATCATTTTCTAATCTCAAACAACTTATGTCTATATTAGAAAATCTATCTTTTAAACACAATTATACCAAAAGCAACAAGACTTATATAATGTAGTCTCCTACCCTAAACGCTCTATCCCTCTAAGACGATCATGGCGAATTCTTTTTTTCTTTTCTTCTTCTATTTTCTCGTCCTTTAATTCCTTGTTAATGTGTCCCTCTCATTAGTTCTTCAATTCTTTAGGGTTGTGGAACTGGTTGATGTGCATGTTAGAGGAGTTTACGTCGGTTTTTTAGAATTTCTTTTGCTGCCGCTTTTGATCGTTTTTAAACCCTAGCTTTCGCTTTTCTCTGATTAATTAGTAGGTAGCCCGATCACGGCTAATTATTTAGTTCAGTTAGATCACTGGCTACTTGTTAACTGATTAAGATTAAGAGTTGATTGTTTAGGGTTTTTAGGGTTAGGGTTTCTTTTGCGTCTTTTCTTATCTGTTTTGTGGATGTAATCTGCTTGCATGGGGTAGATGGTTAATGAAGAGAGCTGATCCATATATAGATTTTCATAGTTTACGTGCTACACATGATCGTCTTCGTACTGTTTCCTCTTCTTCTAAGTTTTCGGCTATGAGAAACCCTAAGATGAGTAGGGTTTCTGAATCTGGGCAAACTTCCGACATGCCACCTCCTCCTGGTGGTATGCCTCCTCATCCTGGTGATTTGAACGATGATAAAAAAGGAAACCAGGAGCATTATTATGGTCATGGGGTGATGGAGCCGATTCCAACAAACCCTAATTCTGAATTGAAAGAGCTGATTCCTTCAGAACCTAATGTTGCTGATGTTAATAAGGCTGCTGCAAACGATGGGATGACATATGCTTCTGCTTTAAAGAAAGACAATGTTCAAAATGATGTTACTGGTACGGGTAAGAAGGTGAATTTCAGCTCCCTTCCTTCTTCGTCGATTGATGGGGTGGATTTGATGATTCCTCTTAATAATGTTCTTGAGGTTAATAGTCGATTTTCAAATTCATTTTATGGGTATTTTCTAGTAGATAGGTTGGCTTATCCGGTGGTGGAAAATTATGTGAAAAACTCCTGGACTAAATTCGGTTTAAAGAAAGTAATGATGAATAATGCCGGTTTTTTCTTTTTTCAATTTGACACAAAGAAAGGGATGGAACAAGTGCTTGAAAAAGGCCCATGGATGATTCGTTCTATGCCAATTTTTTTGAATGAATGGACACCAAATGTTTCTTTGAATATACAGGAGTTCACTTCGGTTCCTGTATGGGTGAAGTTATATGATGTGCCTCTAGCTGCGTACACTGAAGATGGCTTGAGTATGATTGCTACAAAGTTTGGTAAGCCGGTTCTTTTAGATTCTTATTCAAGTAATATGTGTTTATATTCGTGGGGACGTCATAGTTTTGCGAGGGCTTTGATTGAGCTTGATGCTTCTTGTAACCTTATAACTGAGTTAACTGTGGGTATTCCCAATGTGCATGGGGGTGGCTTTACAAAAGAAGTTGTGTATGTTGAATATGAATGGAGCCCTCCTCATTGTGAGCATTGTAAGGTGTTTGGTCATACTAATGTGACTTGTCCGGTGCAAGCTAAAATGGTGAAACAAGTCCCAAAACTGGATAAGGATGATGATTTTGTAACTGTTTCACGTAAGAAAGGAAAGAACAAGCAACAGGATCGACATATTGAGAGAATTCGGTTTACAAAACCCAAACCCCATTTTAAGTATCGTGCTAAGCAAAATACTAGTGATGCTAAGGCGCCTAATCAGAACCATAATGATCCCAAAGCCCAGAAACCTGTTGTGACCATGGCTAGTACTTCAACTGTTAGTACTAGTAATCCTTTTTCTGTGTTGGGTAGAGATACGGATGTTGGAGATACGGATGTGCCTGGTTTGACTCATTCTGATCCATGGAAATTTAAAAATGCATCGAATGCTACATTTTTGGATGGGGGTTCAAATGATGATGTGTAGGATGATGTGGAAAATACTTATGGTGATTATGAGTTTCCTAAGTGTACTGATTTCAAAACAGGGGCAAGCACTCCTGCTGGATCGGTGCCCAATGTATAACATCGCTTCTTGGAATGTTAGGGGAATGAACCAAACCCCTAAACAAAAAGAGGTTCGACAGGTTATTTCTGATAACCAATTGTGTGTTTGTGCTGTTTTGGAATCGCATGTTTCTTCGGATAAGCTTGATGCTCTTTGTGCTAAAGTTTTTTGGAAGTGGCAGTGGGTTTCAAATGTTAGTTTGTGTTCTAAGGGTACAAGAATTATCTTGGGCTGGAATCCTGATGTTGTTAATGTCATGGTTTTGTCTCAATCAGATCGGGTTATTCATACTCAGGTTGTCTTTAAGAAGTCCAAAAAAGCTGTTTTGTGTTCGTTTATTTATGCTCATAATTATTACATAAATAGGCGACCTCTTTGGGATGATCTTCGCAAACACAAGTTATTTGTGAAAAATTGTCCTTGGGTTCTTCTTGGTGATTTTAATGTTGCTTTAAAAGTGGAAGATAAGGCAGCGGGATCGTCTTCTACTGATATTGCTATGCGGGATTTCCAGGATTGCGTTAATGTTTTAAATGTTATTGATGTAAAGATGTTGGGCATCCAATTTACTTGGGTTCAAAAACCTAGAGGCATGGCTGGTCAAATGAAGAAAATTGATAGAATCATGGCAAATTTGGAGTTTTTTGATACTTTTGTAGGCGCATCTGCTGTGTTTCAACCGTACAAAATCTCTGATCATGCACCTGCAGTCCTACGTATTCCTGCCTTTGCCAAGTTTAGGCCGAAACCTTTCAAGTTTTCAAATGTTCTTATTCATAATAAAGGGTTTAAAGATGTTGTTAAAGAGGCTTGGCAAATAGATGTTACTGGTCATCCCATGTTTTGTTTGGTTCAAAAGCTTAAAGCTGCAAAGAAACCTCTTCGTAAATTACTATGTTCTTATGGTAATATCCACCAGAAGGTCCTCCAGTTACGTAAAGAGCTTGATGATGTTCAGTTGGCAATGGATAAGGATCCGAATAACTCCTCTATTGCTGAGAAACATGTGGCTTACTTAAATGCATATAATGAGGCAGTTCTTGATGACGAGCGGTTCCTTAAGCAGAAAGCAAAAGTTGAATGGCTTAATGTAGGAGATTCTAATTCTGCATACTTTCATAGAGTGGTGAAAGCTCGTAAAGCTAGTAATAGGATTGACTCTATTATCGGCTCTGATGGAACCCATCTTGATGGTGAAGATGTTGTGAAGGCTTTTGAAGCGCACTATCTCGGTTTTCTTGGGCAACCTGGTATTGTTTCTGATTTAAATATTGTTGATCTCTTTACTAATAGGTTATCGTTTGAGAAGGCTGAAAGTAAGATTGCTGCGGTTTCTGATCAAGAGGTTAAATAGGCAATTTTTTCTATGGGTGATGATAAATCACCTGGTCCGGATGGTTACTCTGCGGCTTTTTTCAAAGGGGCATGGGATGTTGTGGGTTCGGATGTTATAAAGGCTGTCAAAGATTTCTTTGTGTGTGGTCGTCTCTTGAAAGAAGTTAATCACACTATTATTTCTCTTATTCCAAAGGTTTCTTCTCCTTCTCGCATTAATGACTACCAGCCCATATCTCTTTGTAATATTATTTTTAAATGTATTACGAAGATTTTGTCGAACATGATTAAAGGTTGTTTGGACGATCTGGTTAGCATCAATCAATCTGCATTTGTTCCTGGTAGAAGGATTGCTGATAATATATTACTCACTCAGGAGCTTATGCATAACTATCATTTGGATAGGGGTGTTCCTCGTGCTGCTTTTAAAGTGGACATTCAGAAGGCCTATGATACGGTGGACTGGGGATTTCTAAGAGTTATTCTTAAAGGGTTTGGATTTCCTGCTCTTATGATTCATTGGATTATGGAGTGTGTTTCTACTACCCATTTTTCTCTTAGTATCAATGGGTTGTTACATGGTTTCTTTCATGGTAGACGTGGCTTAAGGCAGGTGATCCATTATCTCCCTATTTATTTACATTAGTAATGGAGATTCTTACTCTTATTATTAATCGTAATATAAAAAGGGCTGATTATTTTGGGTTTCATCCTCTTTGTGATCGAATTGATGTGGTTAATTTATGCTTTGCTGACGACCTTTTCATTTTTTTGAGGGGTGATGTGGATTCAGCAAAGGTTATTCGGGACTCTCTTGAGGAATTTAAATCTGTTTCTGGTCTTGCTCCTAGTCTGCCAAAGAGTACAGCTTTCTTTTGTAATGTTCTTAATCATGTGAAGATTTCTATTCTTAATGTGTTACCGTTTGAAGAAGGTTCTCTACCAATGAAATATTTGGGTGTTCCTCTAATTTTGTCTAGACTTATGCTGCGAGATTGTAAAGTATTGGTTGAGAAGGTCAAGCAAAGGGTGTCTGATTGGAAGAATAAATTTCTTTCTTTTGCTGGGCGTTTACAGTTGATCAATTCGGTTATTTCTTCCTTGCATGTTTATTGGTCTTCTGTTTTTATTCTACCTGACCGTGTCATTTCAGAGATTGAGCAGATTATGAGGGGCTTCCTGTGGAGCCAAGGAACTCTCAAACGAGGTCAGGCAAAGGTTTCCTGGGATAATGTTTGTTTGCCAAAGGAAGAGGGTGGTCTTGGTATTCGAAAGATTGAGCCTTTTAATATCGCTTTGATGGTTGCTCATATCTGGAGATTGTTAACTCTTAAACAATCTCTATGGGTACGTTGGATTCATACTTACAAGATTCGAGATAAATGCTTCTGGTCAATTCAACCGACGGGGAGCCTCTCTTGGAGTTGGCGTAAGCTTCTTCAGATTCGCCAAGTCATTAGAAATCATTTTTGGAACCAGCTGGGAAATGGTGAGTCCACTTTTGCTTGGTATGATAATTGGTGCGTTAATAGTCCTTTAATTGATAAGATATCTCCAAGAATGATTGCAAATGCTGGATTTGATTTGAATGCAAAAGTTTCTGATGTTGTAATGGATGGAGATTGGTCGTGGCCACTTAGTTGGCATTCTCGTTTCTCTGCTGATGACCCCCCTGATTTAATTTTAAACAAGGGGGATGTGGTGTTATGGAGAGATCGCCATGGTAATTTGGATGAGTTTTCTGTTGGATTAACGTGGGAAGACATTCGTCCTCGTGATCAGATTGTACCTTGGTATCATATGGTGTGGTTTCCTCAATGTATCCCAAAGCATTCATTTGTATTATGGCTTGCGGTTAAGAGGAAATTAAAAACTCAAGACCTTCTTCAACCTTGGGATGTTGCGGCTGGTATTAATATCAGTAGGCTGTCATGTTTATTGTGTGGAACGACTCAGGATTCACATGCTCATTTATTTTTTGAGTGTCCTTATTCTATGCAGTTGTGGGATCTTGTTCGATTAAAGGCATATTTTCATATATCTTCATTCCGATGGGATGATATTGTTGATGAGGTATTGATGTTTGCCCATAAGAAATCGGTCAAAAGCATTGTTACGAAACTAGTTTTTGTTGCGGCTGTTTACTTTATATGGAAAGAAAGAAATGCAAGATTATTTCGCTAGAAGAAAAGAATTTCAGGGCAGCTTGCTGATGCTATTGTTCAAACGGTTCGTCTAAAGCTGTTTACAGTTCGTTTTAAGAAATCTAGAAGATTGGATGAGCTAAGGATTGCTTGGGAACTGCCTTCTTAATCTTCATATTCTTTGTATTGTATTGATGGTTTTCGTAGTGTAGGAAAGTAGGTTACTTTTCTTTACCTGAATAATAATTTTATGGCATGTTTTGTAATAGTCGATCTAGTATCCAACTAGATTGCCTGATCTTTATTGATATTTATAATATAACCAGGGGTGACGGCCTTTTACCGAAAAAACAAGACTTATATAATCCACAAAGGACCATACAACTTTCAATGGAATCATCAAATGCTTATCAAATCTCTCATGCAATAAGAACTAGTTTGACACTACAAACTAACACTTTACTAAAAAATAAAAATAAAATCTAAACTACTTTATTTATTTACAAGAACTCTTAAGTTTCTGCGGATTAGATCAGATTAGCAATTACATAAGTCCACGGTTGAGAAATAATTCTCTTATTATTAATTATGAACAGTGACCCAACAACGATTACCGGTATGTTTGTCCTCTTAAACATTTGGTACTTTCAGTTTCCTTTAAATGTGCCACTTTCGTATTACTTGAGTCAAGGACAGTCACCATGTAACCTAGTAAGTTACTCATTCCACAATTTAGTTTGCGAACTTATGTGACCCACATTCAGATATACTTCCATAATCGACACAAGCACTAAAATAACAAATATTCAATATATATTTGAAAACTTCCTTGAACAAGCCATGAGACACTTTTTAGATTTATTTCATTTAGTGTTTTTAGTAATTTGCGATTTAACTTTTATATGCATTTGCATTTAATTGATTTTAAAGAACCCGTGATTTTCGATGAGACCTGTGTAGCGAACTTTCTGACAACCTATCCCAAGTTGGAAGCCTTAGGTAGGCTAAGTATAGGAAGACACCCCGAGGACATACTTGTCCGAATCTCAAAGACCACATTAGCCCTTAATTAATTTCATTTCATAACATTATCACATGATAACTAAATTTAACTTTCATGCTTATGACTTGTAGATGTTTCCACATATATACTAAATAAATCCTATAATGATGCTATATCTTTCACAGAATTTAAGGACCAGATCTAATCATTACTGAAAAACAAGCATTCTCAGCCATATATCTGAATATGTTTCCCACAAGAACATTGTATAAATTAAGTTCAGATTGAAGGAAACCTTGGTACTTTATGCCTACCGATACATCCTAAATTGTAATAACTGAACTGAGCAGTTATATTACGATTAAGTAGACTTAAAAGCTAAAATTATCCTCACTTCTAATTGTCTGAATGCATCAACTTAAATCTCTTTCTTATTTATTTTTGTTGTTTTCTCATTTTTCAATTTTTTATTT
This sequence comes from Erigeron breviscapus, assembly GCA_034093135.1. Classification (NCBI taxonomy): domain Eukaryota; kingdom Viridiplantae; phylum Streptophyta; class Magnoliopsida; order Asterales; family Asteraceae; genus Erigeron; species Erigeron breviscapus. Next base: position 71,064,833 of record CM067170.1, read on the forward strand.
TTATGACACTAATTATATATAAACTTAAACTAGACACTCTTTTTGTATTTTTATGACTCTAGCTATTTACAAACTTAAGTAAGACACTTATACAAATATAGTTCTTTGAGAGATCTAATACGAATCAGCATTTTTCATACCATTGAGAAGAATCAACTTCTCAAAGCGAGTCTTATCAAATGCTTTAGTATACAAATCAGCCAGATTATCATCAGTTATAACCTTTTCCAAATGAATTAACTTCTTTTGGGCACAGTCACGCAAGAAATGATGTCTAATATCAATATGTTTGGTGACTTTATGCATGACAGGGTTATTTGTAATGTATATAGCTGACTTATTGTCTATTCTAATAGGTGTGTCAAGGAAATCCATACCGTAGTCACGAAGATGTTGTTGAATCCACAATACCTGGGAACAACCGCTACCAGCAGCCATATATTCTGCCTCACACGAAGATTGAGCAACAGATGTCTGCTTCTTACACTGCCACGATACTGATCTCCCCCCTAAGAACTGACATCCTCCAGTCGTAGACTTCCTGTCGTTGTTACAACCGCCAAAATCCGAATCAGTATATGCAACAAAATCAAAAGTTCCACCCATAGGATACCATAGACCAAGCCCTTGGTTTCCTTTCAAATAACGTAGGATACGTTTTGCTGCAACTAAATGCGACTCTTTCGGACTATCTTGAAATCTAGCACACATAAAAACAACAAACATAATATCTGGTCTAGAAGCAGTCAGATACATCAACGAGCCGATGATAGCACGATAATAAGAAGCTTCAAAAGGCGTATCTTTTGGATCAAAAACTCCTAAACCATGATTCTGCTGAATAGGATACCATAGACCAAGCCCTTGGTTTCCTTTCAAATAACGTAGGATACGTTTTGCTGCAACTAAATGCGACTCTTTCGGACTATCTTGAAATCTAGCACACATAAAAACAACAAACATAATATCTGGTCTAGAAGCAGTCAGATACATCAACGAGCCGATGATAGCACGATAATAAGAAGCTTCAAAAGGCGTATCTTTTGGATCAAAAACTCCTAAACCATGATTCTGCTGAATAGGAGTACCATATGTCTTGGATTCTAACATTTGAAACCTCTCCAAGATGTCATCAACATACTTAACTGGTGAATAAAGAATCCATCTTTCCTTTGATCAACCTGTAGTCCGAGGAAAAATTGTAGTTCCCCCATAGCACTCATTTCAAATTGCTTTTTCATGCTCATTTCAAATTCTTTGCACATTTTATTGTTAAATGAACCAAAAATTATATCATCTACATAAACTTGCACAATCAAATAATATCACTTCTGCCATTTGATAAACAATGTGATGTCTATCGATCCTCTAGTAAAACCGTATGTCAACAAATATGTCGAAAACTTTTCATACCACACTCTGGGTGCTTGATGCAATCCATAAAAAGCCTTATCAAGTCGATATGCTCTTCTTGGATAGTTAGGATCTTCAAAACCCGGTGGCTGGTGAACATAAACTTCTTCTTTAACCTCACCATACAAGAAGGCACTCTTAACGTCTAACTGATACACCTTTATTCCTTTGAAACTTGCATAGTCCAAAAATAACCTTAAAGCTTCAATACGAGCAACCGGTGCAAAAGTTTCGTTATAGTCATATCCTTATCGTTGTGCAAATCCCTGAACTACTAGACGTGCCTTATTCCTAGTAACGATCCCTTTGGCATCTCGTTCGCATTTAAATACCCAACGAGTTCAAATCGGTTCTTTACCTCTAGGCACATCTACCAACTCCCGTACTCCAAGTTTTTCAAATTGAGCTAATTCTTCTTGCATAGCTTCAATCCAGAAAGGATCTTGAAGTGCAGCCTTAACATTCTTAGGTTCTTCTTGTGAAATGAAACAAGAATATAAACACTCAGTTATTATTCTTGAATCTTTTACTTCACAAAATAAACTAGTCATCTCTTTATTTAACTGATTTCAAGTTCGAACAGGTTCTGAAGCATCTCCAATAATGTTCTCAACAGGATGAGCCTTATTCACTTGATATTGAGGAACCGAATCAACATTTAGATTCTCTCCTAAATTCGTACGAATCTGCAATTCAGGAGAACTAAAATCATCTTCCGATTCATCAGAAATAGGATCATCATCAGGTAATGGAACCTTTGACGGAGTGGTTGGAGTAGTGTTCTCGGGTTCTGTAACTTTTGAATCTGATGTCTCAACATTGTTCTTACTACTTGCACCAACAACAGTGGTAGACTGAACTTTGGTTGGAGTAGTATCAACATCCTTAGTAGGAGAGGATGTAGGACTTGGAGTATAGTCCATATGATCTCTTAATATGATCACATCATCAACTTTTTCAGGACCTGAATAAGAAGCAGGACCATGTAATGACCGAAACACACTGTCATAATCGAAGTTCTTGCCAGTTACAGAATGAATAGCAGGTTTATGACTGACAATCTTGACATTAGTACCCAAATCAACTTTGCCGGTCTATTTATTATAAACCCGTCTAATAGAAGTACCCGGTTTATAACCCATGAAAAATCCCTCTTCAACTTTTGAATCAAACTTTGACTGGGGAACATATTTCAAGAAGGTACAAGGAACACCAAATGGTTCAACATTCTGCAAGTTGGGTTTCTTCTTATGTAGAAGTTCATAGCATGTCTTGTTGAGACGCTTAACTATCAAAACCCTGTTAAGATTATGACATGCTGTATTCACTGCCTCCCCCCAAAACATAGTAGGGAGCCCTGAATCAGCAAGCATTGTTCTGGCAGTTTCGATTAGAGTCCTATTCTTTCTTTCAGCAACTCCATTTTGTTGTGGTTCATACGGTGCACTGAATTGATGTTGAATTCCTTTAGACATACAGAAGACTTTCAACATTTTATTCTTAAATTCAGTTCCGTTATCACTCCTGATTCTCTTAACACGAACTCCATAAACATTTTCAGTTTCGACAAAGAAATTTATCAAAATCTGTGGAGTTTCATCTTTCGTTTGAAGAAAGAATACCCATGAGAATCTCGAGTAGTCATCAGTAACCACCAAACAATAGTACATCCCACCTATACTTCTTACATTCACAGGACCAAACAAATCCATGTGAAGTAACTCAAAGGGATTGGCAATAGAATTTTCCTTCTTCGATTTATGTGAAGACTTTTTCTGTTTACCTTTGAGACAAGGTACACGTTTATCTTCAATTTCAAACCTTTTCATCGGAACAACTTCAACCAACCCATGTTTCACAATGTAATTCATCTTTGAAAAATAAATATGTCCCATTCTTTTATGCCATAATAGAGATTCAGATTCATTTGCTTTCGTAAGTAAGCAAATTGGCTCCTTCGAATCATCAACACCTAACATAAGGCCATAGATGTCTTTCTTCGTAGGAGCTTTCAGTAGGATCCAGTCTTTAGGAATAACAAATCCCGGTTTCAAAATAAGTGCTTCTTTCTCAGTAAAATGGACATGATTACCCTTGTCACAAATATGAGAAACACTCATCAGATTATGAGATAGCTGTTCCACATAATTGACTTTCTCCAAAGTAATTTTCCCATTGACAACATCACCTTAACCCGAGATGTTGCCGCCCTTGGGACCAGCAAAACTAACATAAGAACCAATAATATCTTCATAGTTGGACAACAACTTCTTGTCCCCTGTCATGTGCCGAGAGCATCCACTGTCAACATACCAAAGACTGATAGGCTTCCTTGGTTCTCCCTGCACATACATCACAAAATAAGTTAGTTTTTGAAAGGTACCCAAACCTTTTGAGGTTTAGGTTTGCCAAATTCATCTCGCAAGATTAATTCAGTCCAATATCTATTGCTCTTAGCTGGAGCCTTGGATGATGATGGTGTCACCATTTTTCTTTTATTTGGTGAAATAAAACGAGCTTTAGGAGGAGAATTCATAGGTGAATTAGGACCAAACCTAGGCTGAGTTTCTAATCGATCATAAAACTTAGAGACACTTCCATTTCTACCAGGGGAAGATCGATTAATCTTAACTCTCTTATTCCTTGGTGAATTACTCTTATGAGGTGTATGAACACGACTCAGATTTCCACTTCTATGACTACTAGTAGTAGCATCTTGTGAATGTCCCTGTCGTTTAGGGGTCTTAGATCGATTATTATGAGTAGAAATATCAGAATCACCAGATGCAGGAGAAGATACACTCTTATCAGGACAACGTCTCTTTCTATTTGGACAGCAACTATATACATGACCTAGCTCATAACAATAAAAACATGATCTTGTAGCCCTTAATTTTCTAGACTTACTATCAATTTCATCAGAAGTCACACCGAGACATTCTTTTAATTTAATTGTAGCGGTCTCTTCGTGTGACAAAACCTTTGAATCTTTATGATTCAAAAACTCTACCTTCTTTTGAATCCTAGATTTAATCGAAAATGGTTTCATGGCAACTCCACTAGATGTAGCTTCATCCTTATTTCATACTTTATCGATTTTGTCATGATCTAATTTCTCAAATTCACTATCAGTAGATGTAAAAACAGTATCACATCCTTTCATTGTAAAATATTTTATGACTTTGTCAACATGACTCGCAGGATTCACACAATTAGATCCCATATGAACATTTGCATCATAAGCAGCATTTTTAGGATCCAATGGTTTAACAAAAGAACTGGTAGTATTAAGTTTCTTATTGAATGGTTTTGTCTTGTTTATTGAACTCTTAGAGGACTTAAGATCATCAGTTTGATTCTCCAACTGTGATTGTGAAGGTTGACCATCGAAGATCTCTTCCTTCTTAGTCAATTGATCTAGAGATTCAGTATAAATATCATTAAAGGGACCTCTAACTTCTTTATACTCCAATCCTAAACTACCTTTATTCTTTGAATCTCGTGGTACAGGAGTTCGCAACTGCATAGATCTTATAAGTTCTGATCCTCTAATTTGTTCCAATCTAGTATTAAGCTTAACAATCTCTAATTTTGCATCAACTAACTCTTTTTCCTTCTTAGAAAAATCCTCTGTTAGTTTAGCATACTGTTCATTTCCTACCTTTTCCATTAACACAGACTCTCTTAGTTTTTCTTTTAAAGTAAGAACATCTTTATCTAAAGCTCAAATCTTATCTTTATAATGATTTTCTTGTTTAACTAAGCTAGAATTTTTGACAAAATATGAGTCATTTTCTTTTAAAAGTAGAATTTTGATTAGTCAAGTTTAATACAGTTTTGTTCAGAACAAACACCTCAAGTTTCATGTCAGCCATCATCTTGCAAACATTAACAATTGAAAGTAAAGAACATGATACCTTCTGATCTGCAGCCTAGCAATCTGCCATATATGTAACAAAATCTTCAGTTGTCATACCTTCAGGGATCAAGAATTCATTTATCTAATCTTCTATGCTCTTCTTAGAAATATCATCAACTTGTTTTGATAACTCATGAATTTCTTCAGTGGCTTTAACAGCTGTCATAGATTCACTCTCAGATCTTACTATCTTAGCAACCTTCTTTACATTCTGTTTGACTATCTCAGATGCTCTTTCTTCACTAGTATACACAACATAATCAATTGTTTCAACTACTTCATTTGCAACATGCATATAGTCATCATAAATCTCAACTAAAAGTGCATGATTTGATGTATCTTCAGATTGTGTATCCCACTAATAAGTACCATTTGGATTCTGAACAACAATAGCCTTGGACTCCAGAAGCTGAGAACCTTGCTGTTGAGGAGTAGCAGGAAAAGTAATCATCGCTTGAGTTTTCTGATTATTAGGAGATGTAATACCGCCTTGATTGTAGTTCTGCCTACCAGCAACAGTATTATCTACCCTCTTTGGTCGTTCATACTCTCTTTCAAAGTGACCAAATCCATCGCAATTGTAACATTTTACCTTGGATTTGTCAAAACCTTTAGTGCCATTACCCAAAAATCTTCCAGTTCTCTGAGTAAATCTTTTGACCTTAATAGTCAACATAACAAGCTGTCATTGTAGATCCATTTCCTCCAAGTCATCAGGATCTATCTGATTGTAGTCATCATCAATCAGTGCATGATCAGTAACCTTTTCTCTAATATAAGTGATGCGGAAGTGTCCAGATTCACTGAACTGGCGAGCACCAGTGAACTAGAGAAGTCAACTGAACTGAAGGGAACTGAACTGATAATGCCGACTGATCAAGCCATGTTGATTCTGCCAGCAGTGTCCCATTTTAGACAAGTCTTCACTGAACCAGTCCAGTCACTAGTTGTAACACTTCTCTAGTGGAAAGAAGCTCCAGTGACAACCATCAGTAATCTACCAGTGAAGAGTACCACTGAAGATCTCTAGTGACCAGCTCCAGTCTAGTCACCAGATGGATGCTCCAGATTTTAGTTACCAGTTTCCAATAATAAAGTTTGTCTCAGTCACGTGTTGGTGGACCCAATAAAGAAGTGTGAATGACAGCTGATGATAAGGATAAGAGAGGAGCATGTGGCAACATTAATCCTAACGGTTTGTGGGTCCATGTGCAGAAGGAATATTTCTAGAAGCCTTGTCTGTCATTTTCCTATTGGTTAATTTGTTGGTGATTGTCCTTAGCACGTGATAGCCTTTTTATTTAATCATTTTATTTTATTTTCGATGATTCTTAGGAAATAGCATATGTGGCTATAAATAGGGGATATTTCTCATTGTAAAAACGTAGACTTGATGAATTGAATGAAATTAATAGAGCAACCTCTATTTCTTAAAAATCTTATTTACCTTTATAGATCTTTGATCTTGGTGGTTTGGAGTGATCCCTTTATCTATATTTGTGGTGGTTCGTCCTTTATCAAATATAGTGGTGAGATCTTAAATCTTCGATTCCTTTATCTGTGTTTGTGGTGACTAGATCTTTATCAAACATAGTGGTGGGTTGGAGTGTTTCCTTTATCCTTGATTTCGGTGGCTTGGCCTTTACGAATCATGGTGGTGGATTCTTTATCTATCATTTATTTTATTATCTTGTTTGTTTGTTTTGCTCATAAAATCAGAAAATCTTAACAAAAAAAATAGTATTTCCGCTAGATCTTTGTTTAAATTTTTACTTTCCGCTGTGCTTGGTTTGTCGCGTGTTTTACGCATCAAATTGGTATCAGAGCTCAATGTTCTTTTGAAAGGTTTCTTAATCTTTTAATCCTTGGGTTTTTATTTATTTTGTTGTTGATTGTTGGGGTTGTTTGTCTTTTGTTTAGATCTGTCATTGGTGTTGTTTTACCCAATATTAATGGATTTTAGAAGAAATATGACCTTAGAAGAAGCTCAAAATGTTAGAAGAGATAGGCTGATTGAAGATCTCCAAGAAGCACTTGGTAGAGTTGTTAGTATGTTAGAAGATGGAGGTTTAAGGTTTAATAGAGAACATGTTGTTGCTAGTGAAAGAGATTCTGAATCTCAAGGTCCTAGTGAGAGATTTGATAGTACACCCAGACACTCTAATGATTCTGATGAGCCTAGAGGTAGACGAAGGAGACATAAGGTGGATGATACAAAAGATATTAAAATAGATCCCCGAGATTTTGTTGGTTCTTCAAACCCTGAAGAGTTTTTTGAGTGGGTTCAGGTTATGGATAGGATAATGGAGATAAAAGGTTATGATGATAAAAAAGGTTTTAAGGTTGCCATTATTAGGTTGAAAAAGTATGTTTCGTCCTGGTATGATAATATGAAAGCTGAAAGAGAATACAAGGGTAAAAGCAAAATCAAGACCTGGTCCAAGCTGAAAGAAGTCATGCAGAAGAGATTTGTTCCCCAGTCGTACAAGCAAGATCAGTATCTGCTGATGAATAATCTGAAGCAAGCTACAAAAGAAATTGTTGAGTATATAAGAGAATTCGAGCAACTGAAGACTTGAACTGGTGTGAAAGAAACTGAAGAACATACTATTGCCAGATTCCTTGGTTGGTTGAATGCATCCATTACTGACAAGATAGAATTGCAGCCCATCTGGACTTATGAAGGTGCTTGCAAAATGGCCCTCCAGATTGAAAAGCAACTGAAGAAGAAGGTCCAGTACAAACCTTTCACTAAGGTTTCTTCCAGTTCTAGTCAACCAGTTCTGAAGCCCAGTGCAACTGGTCAACAACCCTTCAGAGGAAAGGAGAAAGAAACTGGAGGATTCAAAGAGCCAGTTGGAAGAAAATGTTTTAAGTGTCATGGTTTTGGTCACTTCCAGGCACAATGCCCCAACCAGCGAGCACTCACTGCTAAAGAAATTGAAAGCTTACCAGATATTGACACTGAAGAAAATGAACCAGTGTATGATGAAGATGAGAGTGAAGAGACATGTGTAGGAGCAGATGTTGGAGAGATGTTGGTAGTAAGAAGAGTGATGCATACTGATGAAGTAGTAGCTGATACTTCCCAGCGAGAGAATATTTTTCATTCCAGATGTACTGTTAAAGGCAAAGTGTGTGGTCTGAACATTGATGGTGGAAGTTGTGCTAATGCTGCTTCAACTTACATGGTAGAAAAACTGGAACTGCCCACAGTGAAGCATCCTCGCTCTTACAAGTTGCAATGGCTCAGTGAAGGAGTCTGTTTATCAAGATAAAATTCTTTGTAATGTTGTTCCTATGGATGCTTGTCATTTTTTTATTGGGGAGACCTTGGTTATTTGATAATTATGTATTTCATAATGGTCATGCAAATTCTTATTCCTTATTTGTGAGTGGTAAGAAAGTCACTCTGACTTCTCTGAAACCCAATGAATTACTGAAAGTGAATAAGAAAGACCAGCCCAGCAAATCCTTATTTATGTCACAAACTGAAATTGAAGAAGAACTGGCTAGAGGTACTTCAATCATGATGTTACTGGTGCTTGAGCGTACTGAAGACAAGGAGTTCACTGGAGTCCCAGTCTCCTGAAGTCTCTACTGAAAGAATTCATTGATGTTTTCCCTGAAGACCTACCTGAAGGTTTACCACTATTAAGAGGTATTGAACGCCAGATTGACCTGGTTCCAGGTTCAGTTCTTCCTAACAAAGCTGCTTATAGATGTTCCCCAACTGAAGCGAAGGAGTTGCAAAGACAGGTAGATGAGTTGGTTGTTAAAGGTTATGTGAGAGCAAGTATGAGTCCTTGTTTAGTCCCAGCTCTTCTGGTTCTAAAGAAAGATGGTTCGATGAGAATGTGTGTTGATAGGAGAGCCATCAATAATATAACTATTAAGTATAGATATCCCATTCCCAGATTGTATGATATGCTTGATGAGTTACATGGCTCTAGTGTGTTTTCTAAAGTTGATCTCAGAAGTGGTTATCACCAGATTAGAATGAGAGATGGAGATGAATGGAAGACTGCTTTCAAAATCAAAGGAGGCCTTTATGAATGGTTAGTAATGCCTTTTGGTTTATCTAATGCTCTCAGTACTTTCATGAGATTAATGAATGAAGTTCTCAGGCCACTTATTGGTCAGTTTTTTGTTTATTTTGATGCTATTCTGGTCTATTCTAAAACTGAAGCTGAACATGTTAATCATTTAAGAAGAGTATTTGAACTACTAAGAAAACACCAGTTGTATGGTAAACTAGAGAAATGTGATTTTATGGTGGAAAATGTGATATTTCTTGGCTATATGGTATCAAAAGAAGGGATTTACATGGATCCTTCCAAGGTAGAAGCCATCAGGTCATGGCCAGTTCCTACTACAATCACTGAAGTAAGAAGTTTTCATGGACTGGCATCTTTTTATAGAAGGTTTATTAAGAACTTCTCTACCGTTGTGGCTCCAATTACTGGCTGTCTGAAGAAAGGTGTATTTGACTGGCCTAAGTCAGCCCAATTAGCATTTGAGTCACTGAAGGAAAAGCTCAGTTCAGCTCCAGTACTATCCTTACCAGATTTTGATCAGTTATTTGAATTAGAATGTGACACCAGTGGTGTAGGTATTGGTGCAGTTTTAGTACAAGCAGGGCGTCCAGTTGCTTATTTTAGTGAAAAGCTTAATGGTTCCAAACTGAAGTATAGTACTTATGACAAAGAGTTCTATGCAATTATTCGTGCAATCAATCACTGGTCACATTTTCTGAAGCCAAAGCAGTTTGTTTTTCTGATCATGAAGCACTGAAGTTTATTAATGGCCAATACAAGCTTAATGCCAGACATGCAAAATGGGTAGAATTTTGGCAGTCTTATTCTTTTATTTCTAAACACAAAGCTGGAGTAGCTAATATTGTTGCTGATGCACTTTCTAGAAGATATTCATTGTTGTCAATTCTGGAAGCAAGAGTCCTTGGATTTTCTTTCATTAAAGAATTATTTGCTACTGATCCAGACTTTGCTGATCGACTCACTGAAGCTCACCAGAAGGGACCATATGTTGTTTAGGATGGTTTCATATTTAAAAGTGGTAAGTTGTGTATTCCAAGGGGTTCCATTAGAGATTTATTGATAAAGGAAGCACATGGAGGAGGTTTAGCTGGCCATTTTGGCATTAACAAAACTGGAGAGATCCTCACTGAACACTTCTACTGGCCAAGTTTACTGAAGGATGTTCAGAACATTATCAGTCATTGTCCAACTTGTCACCAGGCGAAGGCAACTTTTCACAAATGATTGTATACTCCTCTTCCAGTTTCAAGTCAGCCATGGGAGGATCTTAGTATGGATTTCATTGTTGTACTGCCCAGAACCCAGAGGGGAAAGGATTCAATAATGGTGGTTGTTGATCGCTTTTCAAAAATGACACATTTTATTCCTTGCAACACCACAAATGATGCTTCAGCAGTTGAGTTTGCCTTCAACAGAGCTCCTAATTATTCTACCAGTAAATCGCTATTTGAGATTTGTTATGGTGTCAATCCTTTGACTTCCATTGATTTGTTTCCATTTTCGATTGAACCAAAGACAAGTATTGAAGCTAAGACCAGAGCAAAAGAAATCAAGAAAATTCACCAGCAAGTGAAGGCCAAATTTTGTTTTTTTTCCGGTAAAAGGCCGTCACCCCTTGTAAACTTGTATAAATAATCACAATAAAAACAGGCAACATGGCTTAAATGCTAGTTGGCTTACAACGTCCATGCTAATAAGCAAAACATAGAAGGAAATAGAGTGATGCAACACTCTCAAAATATCGACCTAGGTTTACAACCTCAAAAACAACTAGGAAAATAAGAAAGAGACTAATGCCGGATAAGTGAGAAAGGCAAATCCCAAGAGGTAAGGAATCTTTCAACCCGTCTCGTTTTCTTAAATCTGCAAGTGAGTAGCTTAAGACGAATCGTGTGAGTAATCACACCAAAAAGCTGATCCGCATTCCTTTTTTCTTGCTGAAACAATCTTGAATTTCTTTCTTGCCAAATGAAATAACTAGTAGCTGCAAGGCTGAGTTTAGCCACAAAACTCTTAATAGAATTCTGCTTTGCCATAGGAATCATTCCATCAACCACAGAATCCCATGTAGTAGATACATTAGATAATTCAACATTCTTCTTAATAGAGTTCCACACCTGAGACGAGTATGGGCACTCAAAGAAGAGATGCTCATGCGAATCTGGCTGTAGTTCGCATAGGGGGCAGCATAAACCAAGAGAGGATCCGCTCACATCCCATTGCGACAATAAATCTTGTATTTTTAACCTGCGTTTAAAAATAAGCCACAAGATAAAAGAATGCTTAGGAATACTCAGAGTAAACCAAACAAGGTGAAACCAAGTAACATAAGCGTCTCTCGGCCGCAAATCCTCCCAAGCAGTGTGTACTGAAAAGTCCTGAAGAATATTATATCTATCCTTCCATAAGAGCTTGTCCTCGATTCTACAATTCAAGGTCGGAGCAGGTATATTATGGAACATTGGATTCCAATGAGAAGTCCATCTCCAATTACCATTACTAATAAGATCAGTAACCTTATCTTTTAATAAGAACCCCGAATTCGTGATTGTTCTTGCATATAAAGAATCAGCAATTGGTCCATTAAGGCACCACGAGTCATACCAAGCTGAAGCCGTAGAGCCATTACCAATAACAAACCACAAATGCTTACGAACCAAAGGTCTAACCTGAAGAATTTTGCGCCAACTCCAACATAAAGATCCCCGAAGTGGAACCTCCCATAATGTCTTATCCTTTAACTTGTAGGAGTGAGTCCAACGAACCCAAAGAGAATCCGTTTTAGCAACAATATTCCAGATATGATTAGAAAAGAGGGCAACATTAAATGGTTCAATCCGGCGAATACCCAACCCTCCTTCTTCTTTAGGCAAGCATACATCATCCCAAGAAACCTTGGATTTGCCACGACCTTGATCTCCCGAGTTCCACAAAAAATTCCTCATCAATCTTTCAATATCATGTATAACTTGCATAGGTAACAAAAAAGCAGAGGACCAGTAAACATGTAAAGATGAGATAACAGAGTTAATCAGTTGTAACCGACCTGCAAAGGATAAAAACCTGTTTTTCCAACTTTGAATGCGTTTTTGAACACGTTCTAGCAGCTCCTTGCAATCACGATATCTTAGCCTAGAGGAAACCAAAGGGACGCCCAAATACTTAACAGGAAGTGTACCCTCTTCAAACGGTAATACATTAAGTATATCCAGTTTGATATGGTTTAAAACATTACAGAAATATGCGGTACTTTTAGGCAAGCTAGGAGTTAATCCCGAAACAAGCTTAAATTCATCCAACGCCCTAGATACCACCCTAGCCGATTCAACATCACCATGTATGAAAAGAAAGAGGTCATCAGTAAAGCAAAGGTTAATGATCTTTTGTTCATGACATTCCTTATGATAAACAAATTGACCCGAATTCCGAACCTGTCTTTTAATGATTAAAGATAACACTTCCATAACCAAAGTAAAAAGGTATGGGGATAAAGGATCACCATGTCGAAGCCCTCTTTTACCCTGAAAATATCCATGTTAAAGAACTATTTATGCTCAGCGAAAAAGTAGTGGTCAAAACACACTCCATAATCCAAGAGATCGTGTGCCGATGAATGTCACACCCAGTTGTAGCAGAAATACAGGGTTAACAAACAATTGCGTACTATCAGAAGGTAAATAGAGATTACATCTATTAATCCAAATACAAGTCTATTACAAGTATAATCGTTCAGATGTGGACCCCAATACACGGATACAAACTATCCTCAATTGGAAACGGGCCCACTTAATACAATATTAACATTTGGATATTTTAGTACAATTAGGACTAATAATACGATAGTCCTCAGAGGTCTGACGCTAATTGTACATCCAAAGTTCAAATGATGGCTTTTAGTATGCCATATACGCTTCCACTACTTACTGTTGGTTCCCTGAAAAGCATGAAATTTGAGAGGATCAACTATCGAAATAGTTGGTGAGTTTACAGTATGTTTGACCAAATGTTTATTCGTCATTGTGAGCACACAAATGACATACAGTTATAAAAGACCAGACCGTCAGTATATCTAAATCTGACAACACTTTTATAACAAGACAGTCGGTATATCTAGATCCGACCTTCAATACAAGACTGCCAGTATATCTAGATCTGACAACTCTTATATCACACTTTATAACAAGATGGTCAGAGTATCTAGACTTGAACTCATCTTATATCACGTCAATCAGTATATCTAGATCTGATGACAACAATGTTCTATACACGCACAGGATTTCCCTTCAACAATGGGGTGCGGACCACAACCAAGACAGTCGAAATATCTAGATTCGACAATACAATCAATAGGGGAAACATTTTAGTTTGTCAAACACAAGAAACCATTTAATCAGCCATCACACGGCAACTCAACGTCATTTCATTCAACATTTAATAAATGACACGTATACACATTTTCGACAACCATCAACATGGCAAATTTAAGTCAAATGATCTAAGCATCCATATCCCATGGCATACATAAAACAATCATTTATTTAACAAACTGTGTATACACTAACAAATGCTTTTCAGGCCCAAAGTAAAAGGAAAAAGGGCGCCATAAACTCACCTTAGCAATCTACGAGCTAAAAGTATGAGCAGCTTGGGAAACGAGCAAACTTGGGAATGAGCAAATCTATTCTCCACTCCTATCCACAACCTAGGATAGAGTACCAATGGTGAGGATCATATCTCACGGCGATAAGTATCCTACGTACAACTACTTAGCTTTAGACCCTAGAATGCCATAACCGAGAATGTGATTTAATGTTCAATATTATTTAACTTTAGTTGGTAATATCAATGACATCGTCATTATAAGGTAGTCTAAAGTACCATTCGATATTCACCAAGTTCAAGTTTATCTTTTCTCACTACATTTGGATGGAAAATCAAAGTGTTTAAATGTGTGTTCTAACAAGTTTGATACTCTTTTTATGATGATATAAGACTAGTAATTAAGTTTTGGATCATTAGAAGTCGACTGCTAACCAAACGGAAAAGTCACAAAAATTCCAGAGGAGGACGGCTCTTGCTGATGAGGACGGCTCTTAACAAGGGCCGTGCTCTGAAAAAGGACGGCCTCTGTATAAGGTCGTGCTTTGGTACAAAGGTCGTGCCCTGGGCACAAAGGTCGTGCTCTTGCTGTTCGCGAAAACGGGTTTTTAACACTCAAATTTACTAAGCTAAGCTCAAAATTAATGTCCCAATCCTTAACATAATCTTCTATGAGTATAAACAAGCCTAGAAAACAACCGTAAACCAAGAATCCATTTCATAAATTTCAGTTCATAACCGTAAATTGGTATCCAAGAATCATTTGACCAAATTTTATTAACATAAACCCTAATTTGTGTTCTTGAGTTCAAAACCGACCTAAACTCATTAAACTTGACCAAGATACATGTTATACACTATAAAATGGTGAAATTAAGTTAAAGAATGCTTACCAAGTTTTTGTGTTCTTGAACTAATTGAAGAAGATGAAGATGGTGATGATGATGCCAAAACCTTTTAATCCTTCCTTTGCAAAACCCAATTTAGAAGAAAAAGAGAATTTGAGAGGTTTGGGAGTGATTTTTGATCTTGTGTGTGTGTGGCTTGTGTCGATCAAAAGAGAAGGAGGGAAGGGGGTTTGGGTGTTTAACCCCTGCCTCACAATTACATTTCGGCCTATGTGGCCCTTTTTGGGGTATTTTGTTATCCCCTAATTTGGTAAAATGCTTACGATTAAATACCGTTTGACCAAAAGGTTAAAATGTAAAGTAAAGGTATTTTCCATCGTGTTATTTAAATCATGACAAGTCAATAAAATTTCGTCAAAGTCAACTTTGAAATATTAAGTCTAGACAGTCTATTTATTTTGTACAATACATAACCTTTAAATATTTATTTAAAGTTATTTTAAGACTCGGCATTCATCTAAATAGCTAATAGTCTACGTCATAAGGATACTTCTAATTAAACTATATCAAATGTTCAATTAACTAATAATTTCCATGTCATAATCTCTAAATTAGACGAAATTATAATAATGATTGAGATTAGGACTAACCCGTTGTTAATAAATTACGAGTTGTCACAGCATCCCCGACTTCTAAGGATTTCGTCCCGAAATCAAGTCTTGTCCAGTAAAAAGATGAGGATACTTATCTCTCGTATAGTCCTCACGTTCCCAAGTAACATCGGGTCCGTGCTTCGAATTCCACCGAACTTTAACCAACTTGACGCGACTTCGTCTAGTCTGCTTGAGGTGTTGATCTAGAATTTCAACAGGGTCCTCAACAAATTGAAGAGAGTCATTCACTTGCAACTCTTCCATAGGTACAACCAACGTTTCATCAGTTAAACACTTCTTAAGATTCGATACATGAAATGTGTGATGAACATGTTCTAGCTCTTGGGGTAAAATT
>CM067170.1:71081677-71218975 GCA_034093135.1 Erigeron breviscapus
AAGCCATCCAAATCACATGGCATACTAACAAAACAATCATTTATTTAACAAATCGTGTATACAATAACACATGCTTTTCAGGCCCAAAGTAAAAGGAAAAAGGGCATCATAAACTCACCTTAGCAATCTACGAGCTAAAAGTATGAGCAGCTTGAGAAACGAGCAAACTTGGGAATGAGCAAATCTATTCTCCACTCCTATCCACAACCTAGGATAGAGTACCAATGGTGAGGATCATATCTCACGGCGACAAGTATCCTACGTACAACTACTTAGCTTTAGACCCTAGAATGCCATAACCGAGAATGTGATTTAATGTTCAATATTATTTAACTTTAGTTGGTAATATCAATGACATCGTCATTATAAGGTAGTCTAAAGTACCATTCGATATTCACCAAGTTCAAGTTTATCTTTTCTCACTACATTTGGATGGAAAATCAAAGTGTTTAAATGTGTGTTCTAACAAGTTTGATACTCTTTTTATGATGATATAAGACTAGTAATTAAGTTTTGGATCATTAGAAGTCGACTGCTAACCAAACGGAAAAGTCACAAAAATTCCAGAGGAGGACGGCTCTTGCTGATGAGGACGGCTCTTAACAAGGGCCGTGCTCTGAAAAAGGACGGCCTCTGTATAAGGTCGTGCTTTGGTACAAAGGTCGTGCCCTGGGCACAAAGGTCGTGCTCTTGCTGTTCGCGAAAACGGGTTTTTAACACTCAAATTTACTAAGCTAAGCTCAAAATTAATGTCCCAATCCTTAACATAATCTTCTATGAGTATAAACAAGCCTAGAAAACAACCGTAAACCAAGAATCCATTTCATAAATTTCAGTTCATAACTGTAAATTCGTGTCCAAGAATCATTTGACCAAATTTTATTAACATAAACCCTAATTTGTGTTCTTGAGTTCAAAACCGACCTAAACTCATTAAACTTGACCAAGATACATGTTATACACTATAAAATGGTGAAATTAAGTTAAAGAATGCTTACCAAGTTTTTGTGTTCTTGAACTAATTGAAGAAGATGAAGATGGTGATGATGATGCCAAAACCTTTTAATCCTTCCTTTGCAAAACCCAATTTAGAAGAAAAAGAGAATTTGAGAGGTTTGGGAGTGATTTTTGATCTTGTGTGTGTGTGGCTTGTGTCGATCAAAAGAGAAGGAGGGAAGGGGGTTTGGGTGTTTAACCCCTGCCTCACAATTACATTTCGGCCTATGTGGCCCTTTTTGGGGTATTTTGTTATCCCCTAATTTGGTAAAATGCTTACGATTAAATACCGTTTGACCAAAAGGTTAAAATGTAAAGTAAAGGTATTTTCCATCGTGTTATTTAAATCATGACAAGTCAATAAAATTTCGTCAAAGTCAACTTTGAAATATTAAGTCTAGACAGTCTATTTATTTTGTACAATACATAACCTTTAAATATTTATTTAAAGTTATTTTAAGACTCGGCATTCATCTAAATAGCTAATAGTCTACGTCATAAGGATACTTCTAATTGAACTATATCAAATGTTCAATTATCTAATAATTTCCATGTCATAATCTCTAAATTAGACGAAATTATAATAATGATTGAGATTAGGACTAACCCGTTGTTAATAAATTACGAGTTGTCACAGCATCCCCGACTTCTAAGGATTTCGTCCCGAAATCAAGTCTTGTCCAGTAAAAAGATGAGGATACTTATCTCTCGTATAGTCCTCACGTTCCCAAGTAACATCGGGTCCGTGCTTCGAATTCCACCGAACTTTAACCAACTTGACGCGACTTCGTCTAGTCTGCTTGAGGTGTTGATCTAGAATTTCAACAGGGTCCTCAACAAATTGAAGAGAGTCATTCACTTGCAACTCTTCCATAGGTACAACCAACGTTTCATCAGTTAAACACTTCTTGAGATTCGATACATGAAATGTGTGATGAATATGTTCTAGCTCTTGGGGTAAATTGAGCTTATATGCCACGGAACCAATCCTTTGAACGACTTCAAAGGGTCTGATATAACGAGGACTAAGTTTTCCTCTCATGCCAAAACGCGCAGTGCCTTTCCAAGGTGACACTTTCAACATAACTCTATCTCCCACTTAAAACTCAAGGGGTTTCCTTCTACGGTCGGCATAGCTTTTCTGGCGATCCTGAGCTGCCTTCATCTGTGCCTTAATTTCGACAATCTGGTCAGTAGTCTTCTGAACCAGTCCATACTTGTACAAACGACGCTCACCAGCATCAAGCCAACAAACAGGCGATCTACATTTCTGCCCATACAAAGCCTAAAAAGGCGCACACTCAATACTTGTGTGGTAGCTGTTATTATATGAAATTTTAGCTAACGGCAAAAAGGTATCCCAACTACCTTTGAAATCAATAACACATGCCCGAAGCATGTCCTCTAAAGTCTGAATGGTACGCTTACTTTGCCCGTCTGATTGTGGATGGTAAGCCGTACTCAAATTCAACTGAGTGCCTAAGGCGTCTGGAAAATATCTCCATGATTGTGAAGTGAAACGACCATCACGATCAGAGATAATAGACACAGGAACACCATGAAGTGACACGATCTTCTCAATATATAATTGAGACAATTTCTTTATTTTCCAATTCTCCCGTTTGGGAATGAAGTGTGCAGACTTCGTTAATCGATCAACAATGACCCAAATAGTATCGTATCCTTTCAGGGTTTGAGGTAACTTCGTAATGAAGTCCATAGTGATATGTTCCCACTTCCAGTCAGGAATTTGAGGTTGCTGGAGCAGCCCAGAAGGCTTTTGGTGCTCCGCCTTAACCATTGAACAATTTAAACATTTTGAACCATACGTGGCGATATCTCTTTTCATACCAGGCCACCAATAAAAATCCTTAAATCCTTGGTACATTTTGTCAGCACCAGGATGGATTGAATACTTAGATCGATGACTCTCGTTCATCAAGAGTTCTCTAAGTCCATTATGACTAGGAATCCACACTCTGCCCTTAACATGTCGGATCCCATCGCCGTCCAAATCAAACAAACGTTCTGCATTCCACAATGCTTCCTTCTCGATACGCCCTGGCTGTAGGGCATCATTTTGATCATCCAACACTCTATCCCTTAATGATGAGCCAAGGTAAGAACTTGCTCTTGTTATGACAGATAGTGAAATCCTATCTTTTCTACTCAGCGCGTCAGCAACAACATTTGCTTTACCAGGATGATATTTGAGTTCACAATCGTAATCACTGAGTAATTCTACCCATCGCCTTTGTCGCATAATCAACATTTTCTGATCAAATATATGCTGAAGACTTTTGTGATCTGTGAATACCATACACTTTGTACCATACAAGTAGTGCCTCCAAGTCGTTCCGAGTTCGAGATCGTGGGTTGTATAATTCTTTTCGTGGATTTTGAGCTGTCTTGAAGCGTAAGCAATGACCTTACCTTCTTGCATAAGCACATATCCCATGCCCTGATGTGATGCGTCACAGTATACCACGAAATTTTCTACGCCATTTGGTAACGCTAAAATGGGAGCATTACATAACTTATCTTTCAACGTTTGAAATGCCTTTTCTTGGGCATCCTGCCAACTAAAATCCTTGGTCTTTTGAGTCAACAACGTCAAAGGTTGAGCAACCTTTGAGAAGTTCTCAATAAATCTCCTGTAATACCCAGCCAATCCAAGAAACTGGCGGATTTCTGTCGGAGTCTTAGGGGCTTCCCACTTCTTTATTGCTTCAATCTCAGATGGATCTATGTGGATCCCATCCATATTCACTACATGACCCAAGAAGTGTACTTCCCTAATCCAAAATTCACATTTCGAGAATTTCGCGTACAACTTTTGATCCTTGAGTGGTTGTAGAATGGTTCGCAGATGACCTTCATGTTCGTCTTTATTTCTTGAGTATATCAGTATGTCATCAATGAACACAATGACAAACTTGTCAAGATACGGTCGACATACTCGATTCATTAAGTCCATAAACACAGCAGGTGCATTGGTTAAACCAAACGGCATAACCAAAAACTCATAATGTCCATAACGAGTTCTGAAGGCTATTTTAGGAATGTCCGTCTCTTTAACTCTGAGTTGATGATACCCAGATCCGAGATCAATCTTGGAAAAGTGTGATGCACCTTCCAATTGGTCAAACAAGTCGTCAATACGAGGTAAATGGTACCTATTCTTGACAGTCAACTTGTTCAAGTCTCTGTAATTAATACACATACGCATAGAGCCGTCTTTCTTCTTCATAAATAGGATCGGAGCTCCCCACGGTGACGAACTTGGACGAATTAATCCTTTAGCTAACAACTCTTGAAGTTGTTCGGACAATCCTTGCATTTCTGACGGCGCAAGGCGATAGGGTGCCTTGGCCACTGGTGCAGCTCCAGGGACTAAGTCTATTCCAAACTCAACTGGTCTGTGAGGTGGAAGTCCCGTCAATTCTTCGGGAAATACCTCCGGAAAATCTTTAACTACTGGAATATTTTGAATGTCTTTACCCTCTGGTTTCCTTTCAACCACTCGTGCCAAGAAAGCAGGGTATTCTTTTTGTAAATATCTATTCGCTTTTATCGCCGACACCAAAATCAATTCCTTCCCTGACTTGTCTCCTTGCAGTATCAACGTTTCATCATCTAGTTGAGGTATCCTCACAAATTTCTCGTAACAACCAATATCAGCGCGAACTCTAGACAACCAGTCCATACCAACTATCACATCAAAACTTCCTAGTTCTATGGGAATTAGATCTATCTTAAAGGTTTTACCAGACAATGTCAAATTGCAATCTACCTAATGATCTCTAGCAACATACTTTTGACCGTTTGCATATTCGACAATATAAGTTTCTTTCATGGGAATAGCTACTATATTAATTTGAGACTTAAATTTTAAGGATATAAAACTTTTATCAGCACCAGAGTCGAATAACACGAAGACATAATAATTATTGAGTATGAATGTACCTATCACAACGTTGGGATCACGTCGTGCATCAGCAGCATCCAAAGCAAACGCTCGGCCTCTGTCTTGTCCTTCTTGATTCCTTCCTTGATTCCCAGCTTGATTGTTTCCCGCATTGTTCCTCACGGGAACTATAGCATTGTTGTTATGGTTTAGATTGAGTCGTGGATACGCGGGTCGCATATGGGTTTCGCTCCCACTCGTAGCATGAACCCGATGCCTTGTCCTGGCAAAACTTTGCCAGATGTCCCGTCCTTTTACAACAGTTACAGGTAGGACAATTTCCCCTGTGGTGGAGGCCACACCTGTTACATTTCGGATCTGGTCCAGTGTACCTCGTAACATCCTGAGTGACTACTGCAAAGTTTCTAGCAGCCTCAAACCTTTTGCCATTTCCACCATTTCCAAATCCACTACCGGAGGCTTGATCAGTCCTTCTCTTGATCACCTCAGTTCCAACAGAAGAACCAGTGGTTCTTTTCAAGTATATCACCATTCGGTTGGTTGTACTAACTGCCGCTTGAAGAGTCAAAGGATTAAAAGCGGCTTCCAACCTTCGGATATCAGGTGACAATCCATAACAGTATCTTTCAATCAATTTCTCCTCCGTATCTTCCATACGAGGAACTAGTCTTGCCATTTCATGAAAACGAGTAGTGTATTTCTCGTTGTCTAATCCGACCATATTATGACTCCAAAATTCGCCTTCCATTATCTGTACTTCCTCCCTAGGACAGTATTTTTCCATCAACATTCTTTTAAAATCAAACCAAGGTATCCTATTAGCTTGGTCTCGACCTCGAGTCCTAACCTGCTCTTTTCACCATGACAAGGCGTGCTTTTGAATTTGAGTGGAAGCCTATTCCACTTTGTGTTCTTCAGCACAACGGCTCATATGAAGCACCGCCTCAATACTCTCTAACCAGTAGATTAGACGTACTGGATCCTCGATACCATGAAATTCTTTTGGTTTACAATAAGCGAAGGTCTTGTAGTCACCCACTTGAAGTTGAGCTCGAGGAACAACTTATTCAGTAGTAGGTTCAACATTGTTACTATTGTCAGCATGATGATCATTATTAGCATTCATGCTTGCTGCAATCTATGCAACTAAATTGGGCATAGCAGCCACTAATTGTTGTGAAATAAACGCCGTCATATTGTTTTCCCCACCTACAATTAGGAGCCTTAAGTCTATGACATGAATAAAATGTCATTTATAGGTTTTCTCGTAAGAACAACACAGAATGTTGCCTTTCAAGACATAAGAGGATACTATCCGAAACACGTGGGAAATACTTCCACAAAGATAGACTACAAAGTTATAGTGATACGATCCAAAGACATGTGGGAAACTACATCCACAAAGATAGACTACAAGGTCATAGTGATACGATCCAAAGACATGTGGGAAACTACATCCACAAAGATAGACTACAAGGTCATAGTGATACGATCCAAAGACATGTGGGAAACTACATCCACAAAGATAGACTACAAGGTCATAGTGATACGATCCAAAGACATGTGGGAAACTACATCCACAAAGATAGACTACAAGGTCATAGTGATACGATCCAAAGACATGTGGGAAACTACATCCACAAAGATAGACTACAAGGTCATAGTGATACGATCCAAAGACATGTGGGAAACTACATCCACAAAGATAGACTGCAACTCAAAGTACGAGAATACGAGTTGTTATAAGTTTTAGGCTTACAATAGTTCACTACTACAATATTACATCTTGAAAAGAACTACAACAAGTAATGCCACCACCAAGACCACCACGGCTGCAAGTATCCAGATCAAATTTCCAATAGCTTCCTTCCCTTCCCTAACAACAGTCATCGCCTTAGAGGCATGAAGATAAGCTCCAGTCAACGCTTGAGCTTGGTTCTCAACAACTTCTCGAATACGGACGAGAGAATTGTTCATCCTTGACATCTGTCGGAGTGCATATTCCGACCTATCAGTTGCATCAGCAACTAGCATCACATTTACAGCATCCGGGTTGTAAACAGGCACTCTGGATGATCCTGCAGCATACGGATCACTCAGAAGAAATGAAGGATCTCTAGGAGCGTAAGGAATACGAGCTCCCTCAGTAGTCCTCCTCTGACATGGAGCTACTGGTGTTAAAGATGATTGAACCTGGATAGACACATGTTCATTTCCAGATTCACTGGACGTCGATACAAGATTGATTGGGCGTGATTCTTTGCCCGAAGATTCAAATGGTTCCTCTTCATAAGAGTGAGGAACACTTGGGTAGGAATTAGCTACCATAAGAATTGGAGGTGTACAAGGTACAACAGCATTAGAGCTAACTCCGTCTTGACATGACGAGTCCTAAAGGACAGTCAAAGCATCCATATAAGTCTGATGGATGAGATATTTCGAGTCAATCGAATGAGACAGTACGCAACAAGAGTTTCAAAGAGATCTTTGTCTAGATTATACACATTCGATTTGGGTTTCTATTAGCAACATATCTCCAATGCTTATATATAGGGTCACCCGCAGCCTTCCCACCACATTTTCAATATGTTGTTAATATAATCCAAACTATCACGTATATAAACCTTATGTATACACATACGATTTGAGTTTCTATTCCTAACATACCTTCGATGCTTATATATAGGGTCACCCGCAGCCTTCCCACCACATCTACAGTATGTGGTGAATACAATTCAACTAACACGTATATACAAAATTTAAAATATTTATTTCGAGTCTTATACTATTTTACATAATCGGGACGTAGTTGATCGGGTTAGGTCTAATTATTGACAAATAGTATAACTCTCGAAATTTCTATCCTAAACCTTAAAGACTTAGATTTCCTTTTTGAAGCGACCATGGCTATAGATTGAGTTATTCCAGAGGAACAACTCTGTATTCACTATAACCTTGGCTCTGATACCAATTTTTGCCACACCCCGTTGTAGCGGAAATACAGGGTTAACAAATAATTGCGTACTATCAGAAGGTAAATAGAGATTACATCAATTAATCCAAATACAAGTCTATTACAAGTATAATCGTTCAGATGTGGACCCCAATACACGGATACAAACTATCCTAAATTGGAAATGGGCCCACTTAATACAATATTAACATTTGGATATTTTAGTACAATTAGGACTAATAATACGATAGTCCTCAGAGGTCTGACGCTAATTGTACATCCAAAGTTCAAAAGATGGCTTCTAGTATGCCATATACGCTTCCACTACTTACTGTTGGTTCCCTGAAAAGCATGAAATTTGAGAGGATCAACTATCGAAATAGTTGGGGAGTTTACAGTATGTTTGACCAAATGTTTATTCGTCATTGTGAGCACACAAATGACATACAGTTATAAAAGACCAGACCGTCAGTATATCTAAATCTGACAACACTTTTATAACAAGACAGTCGGTATATCTAGATCTGACCTTCAATACAAGACTGCCAGTATATCTAGATCTGACAACTCTTATATCACACTTTATAACAAAATGCTCAGAGTATCTAGACCTGAACTCATCTTATATCACGTCAATCAGTATATCTAGATCTGATGACAACAATGTTCTATACACGCACAGGATTTCCCTTCAACAATGGGGTGCGGACCACAACCAAGACAGTCGAAATATCTAGATTCGACAATACAATCAATAGGGGAAACATTTTAGTTTGTCAAACACAAGAAACCATTTAATCAGCCATCACACGGCAACTCAACGTCATTTCATTCAACATTTAATAAATGACACGTATACACATTTTCGACAACCATCAACATGGCAAATTTAAGTCAAATGATCTAAGCATCCATATCCCATGGCATACATAAAACAATCATTTATTTAACAAACCGTGTATACACTAACACATGCTTTTCAGGCCCAAAGTAAAAGGAAAAAGGGCATCATAAACTCACCTTAGCAATCTACGAGCTAAAAGTATGAGCAGCTTGAGAAACGAGCAAACTTGGGAATGAGCAAATCTATTCTCCACTCCTATCCACAACCTAGGATAGAGTACCAATGGTGAAGATCATATCTCACGGCGACAAGTATCCTACGTACAACTACTTAGCTTTAGACCCTAGAATGCCATAACCGAGAATGTGATTTAATGTTCAATATTGTTTAACTTTAGTTGGTAATATCAATGACATCGTCATTATAAGGTAGTCTAAAGTACCATTCGATATTCACCAAGTTCAAGTTTATCTTGTCTCACTACATTTGGATGGAAAATCAAAGTGTTTAAATGTGTGTTCTAACAAGTTTGATACTCTTTTTATGATGATATAAGACTAGTAATTAAGTTTTGGATCATTAGAAGTCGACTGCTAACCAAACGGAAAAGTCACAAAAATTCCAGAGGAGGACGGCTCTTGCTGATGAGGACGACTCTTAACAAGGGTCGTGCTCTGAAAAAGGACGGCCTCTGTATAAGGCCGTGCTTTGGCACAAAGTCCGTGCCCTCGGGCACAAAGGCGAGGTCTTGCTGTTCGCGAAAACGGGTTTTTAACACTCAAGTTTACTAGGCTAAGCTCAAAATCAATGTCCCAATCCTTAACATAATCTTCTATGAGTATAAACAAGCCTAGAAAACAACCGTAAACCAAGAATCCATTTCATAAATTTCAGTTCATAACCGTAAATTGGTATCCAAGAATCATTTGACCAAATTTTAGTAACATAAACCCTACTTTGTGTTCTTGAGTTCAAAACCGACCTAAACTCATTAAACTTGACCAAGATACATGTTATACACTATAAAATGGTGAAATTAAGTTAAAGAATGCTTACCAAGTTTTTGTGTTCTTGAACTAATTGAAGAAGATGAAGATGGTGATGATGATGCCAAAACCTTTTAATCCTTCCTTTGCAAAACCCAATTTAGAAGAAAAAGAGAATTTGAGAGGTTTGGGAGTGATTTTTGATCTTGTGTGTGTGTGGCTTGTGTCGATCAAAAGAGAAGGAGGGAAGGGGGTTTGGGTGTTTAACCCCTGCCTCACAATTACATTTCGGCCTATGTGGCCCTTTTTGGGGTATTTTGTTATCCCCTAATTTGGTATAATGTTTACGATTAAATACCGTTTGACCAAAAGGTTAAAATGTAAAGTAAAGGTATTTTCCATCGTGTTATTTAAATCATGACAAGTCAATAAAATTTCGTCAAAGTCAACTTTGAAATATTAAGTCTAGACAGTCTATTTATTTTGTACAATACATAACCTTTAAATATTTATTTAAAGTTATTTTAAGACTCGGCATTCATCTAAATAGCTAATAGTCTACGTCATAAGGATACTTCTAATTGAACTATATCAAACGTTCAGTTATCTAATAATTTCCACGTCATAATCTCTAAATTAGACGAAATTATAGTAATGATTGAGATTAGGACTAACCCGTTATTAATAAATTACGAGTTGTCACAATGAAAACCAAACCCAAGCAGGATCTTTCTGAGAAAATTCTAGTCGACCGTATCATATGCTTTCTAAATATCCACTTTAAAAGCACATCTTGGGAGACCTCTATCAAGATGATAATTGTGCATAAGTTCTTGAGTCAAAAGAGTGTTATCAGTAATTCTTCTGCCCGGTACAAAGGCCGATTGATTGTCACTCACCAAATCATGCAAACAATCCTTCATTCTATTCGACAATATTTTAGTAATACACTTAAAAAGTACATTACATAAAGAAATTGGACGAAAATCTGTAACTCTAGTCGGGGATTGAACCTTCGGTATTAATGCAATAATAGTATGATTGAGCTCCTTAAGCAAATTATTTGTGCTAAAGAACCCTTTCACAGCATTCGTAACATCAACACTAATAATATCCCATGAGGCTTTGGAAAAAGCAACCGAAAACCCATCCGGACCTGGAGATTTATCATCTCCCATAGAAAACAAAGCTTCTTGAATTTCCTCATCAGAAACCTCAGCAATCATTGCAATAGCTTTATCCTGTGATAGTCGATTACAAAATCAATCAATAGTGTTCAAATTAGCCACAGGAGCAGCTTGGCCAAGAAAGTGAGTGTAGTGCCCAATAAAAGCATGAGTAACATTCTCGCCATCTATCAAATTACCATCAATTCTTCTCTGAGCCACTCTACTCTTCACAGAATTATGAAAATAGGCTGAATTAGAATCCCCAACTCTTAGCCATTCAATTTTTGCTTTCTGTTTGAGAAAACATTTCTCATCTAGAAGTGCATCATTGTAAGCTTTAAGATACGCAGCATGTTCCTCTCTCAAAAAGGAAATTGAAAGGATCCAAATCTAAAGCACGTTGAACTTCATCCAATTCATTTCTAAGAAAAGTAACGTTATTATGCAAGTTACCTTTATCAAAAAGGAGTTTGCGAAGGGGTTTCTTCAAGCTTTTAAGCTTCTGAACCACACGAAACATAGAATAACCAGCAATGTCTTGTTCCCAAGTTGATGAGACCACCTGTTTAAAATCTGCAGAATGGATCAACATATTTGCAAATTTAAAAGGCTTTGGTGTGAACTTAGACCTCCTAGGAAGACGTAAGACAGCAGGCGAGTGATCAGAAATTCTGTAGGGTTGAAAAACCGCTACAGCACCTACAAACATGTCCATGAATTCGGTATTGGCCATAATACGGTCAATTTTCTTTAACAACCCTTGATCACCTCTAGGTTTTTGATTCCAAGTAAAGTGTAATCCAACTTTATTAACGCCTGAGACTTCTAAATTCTCCACACATTCTTTGAATTCTCTCATGGAAATATCCATTTTTGAGCTACCCATAGAGCTATCTTCCAAATTAAGAGCTGCATTAAAGTCCCCTAAGATACACCAAGGCTGACTATGAACAAAGACTTTATGTGCCTCCAAATTATTCCAAAGAAAACGTCTCTGATCATACCGGTTATGAGCATAAACATAAGAACACAAAACAACTTTCTTTTCATCTATAAGTATGATCTGAGTGTGCATCACTTGATCCGTCTGCGACAAAAGCATTAAGTCAACAACATTTGGATCCCACCCCAAAATAATCCGGGAACCTGTTGTACATAAGCTAGCATTCGAAATCCAACACCATCGAATAAAAACTTTAGAGCACAAATCTTGAAGTCGAACAGAACTCACATGAGATTCCAAGATCGCACAAACACATAATTTATTTTCAGTCACAATTTGCCAAACCTCCTTTTGTTTTGGGGGTTGGTTCATCCCCCTTATATTCCAGGATGCGATGTTATACATTGGGAACCGACTGAGCAAGAGTGCTTGCCCCTGTTTTGTTCAATTCCTGTGGCTCTTCAAAAATCACTTCATCATCATCACTATCTGCAAGAAAATCAGGAAGGTTTTTCTTCAAATCAGATTTGTTTTCCTTCCCATCAGCTCTAATCTCATTTCCAAAATCATCAACCCTCCCATCTAGCACCGAATAAGGATTATTAATTTGAAGACCAGGTTGGTTTGAATTCGAACCCTTAGTAGTTCTTTGTACCGTCGCCAAAGATGACGAACCATTTGTATTTGTTTGTTTTGCTTGGTATATGAAATTGGGTTTTGGTTTAGAAAATTTGACACCCTCAATCTATATACCCTTATTTTTCTTCTTCTTACGCACAACAGTAGTAAAACCATCCTGATTTGGCTGAGCATCCTTTACAGGGACCAGTTTGGCTTGCAAAGGACATAAAGAGTCTTCATGGCCAAAAACCTTGCAATGTTTGCAATGAGGAGGACGCCATTCATACTCAATGGATACCTCTTGCTTGGAAACCCTCCCCATTAACATTGGGGATTCCAACTATCAAATTGTCCTTTAAATCTTTAGTAGCATCCAATTCAATCAAAGCCCGAGCAAAGGAGTGCCGCCTCCATGATTGAAGGCACATATGACTCGTATAAGAGTTAACAAAACTGGTCTTCCTAGTTTAGAGGCTAACATACTTAATCCATCCTCAATATATGCCACAAGAGGTACATCATAAAGTTTTATCCAAACAGGAACATTTGTCATGTCTCTTTTTACCAAGGAGACATTTGGTGTCCATTCATTCAGAAAAATATGAGTGGACCTGATCATCCAAGGTCCCTTTTCCAACACTTGGTTCATGCCCTCCTTTGAATCGAATTGAAAGAAAAAGAATCCAGCAGTATTCATCATTACTTTTTTCAGCCCAAATTTTGCCCAAGTGTTTTTAACATACATTTCAACAACAGGAAAAACAAGTCTATCTCCAAGAAAGTAGCCATAAAGCGAATTAGACAGACGATTATTTACCTCAATCACAGATTGCATGGGAATCAACAAGTCAACTCCCTCAGCTTCCACATCATAATTAAAAAATCTAAAGTTTGCTTTCCGGTTTGTAACATCTTTATTCAATGTAGAAGCATATGAAACTGGTGCTTTCTTAGGCTCTTCATTGCTACTATCAACCGCCTTAGCCTCCTTGTTACTTTGATCATTCTTTCCCATATCCCCAGCAGGACTTGATGGACCATGAGAAAAAAAGGAAGGATCGGACACATTAGGTGTACCACCAAAAAAAGGAGGATCGGGCATATTAGGAAGATCACCCCCCAAACCAGAACCCATATTAGCAGAAGCAATATTAGGGTTTTCATTACTCAAAACCCTAATCGGTTTCTTTATTCCAGATTCAGCCATAGAATGAAACTTACCAAAATGCAAACGTAAACTATTAAGATCAAAGGCATGACTAGATAACACTCTCTTCATGCAACAAAAAAACACATCACAGCAAATAATAATATTGAATCAGAAAAATACGAGAATAACCCTGAAACCCTAAAAAAACCCTAAAACGTAAATCAGGCCCCTTAACCTGTTAACAAGTTCAAACGATCTAGCTAAACTACACAAAGGTAGACGCGGTCAGAACAACGTAACAAATCAGGGAAACAAAAATACTCCTAGGGTTTTGACGAAGAAAAAGAAACAAGTGGCTACCAAAAGAAAAACCTAGAAAAATCTCAAACATTCACATCAACTGATTCGAAAATCAATGAGAGGGACACATTTACAAGATTAACTAGATGAAATCGATATGATAGCCATGGGAAAGTGAAGAACAAGTCATCATAAGGGTAAGGCCAAAATTGAGAAGACTAATGCAGATTACAAGGCAAGAGCAAACAAGCATAGAAAACAGTCCAGTTGTGCACTAGGTGATCTAGTTTGGGTACATCTGAGGAAAGAAAGATTTCCAGCAAGAATAAAGAACAAGTTAATGCCCAGAGCTGAAGGACCATTCAAGATTCTGGAGAGATATGGTGATAATGCTTACAAGGTTGAGCTACCTGGAGATATGGCAGTTTCAAGCACTTTTAATGTGGGTGATCTGATGCCTTATCTGGAGGATGAGTACCTCGAGGACAAGTCCCTTTTTTGAGGGGGAGAATGATGCGGAAGTATCCAGATTCACTGAACTGGCGAGCACCAGTGTACTGGAGAAGTAAACTGAACTGAAGGGAACTGAACTGATAATGCCAACTGATCAAGCCATGTTGATTCTACCAGCAGTTGCCCATTTTAGACAAGTCTCACTGAACCAGTCCAATCACCAGTTGTAACACTTCTCCAGTGGAAAGAAGCTCCAGTGCCAACCATCAGTAATCCACCAGTGAAGAGTACCACTAAAGAGCTCCAGTGACCAGCTCCAGTCTAGTCACCAGATGGATGCTCCAGATTTTAGTTACCAGTTTCCAATAATAAAGTTTGTCTCAGTCACGTGTTGGTGGACCCAATAAAGAAGTGTGAATGACAGCTGATGATAAGGATAAGAGAGGAGCATGTGGCAACATTAATCCTAACGGTTTGTAGGCCCATGTGTAGAAGGAATATTTCTAGAAGCCTTGTCTGTCCTTTTTTTCAGTAAAAGGCCGTCACCCCTGGTTAGCTTTATAAATAATCAAAATGAGTAGCAGGCGTACTGACTGAGTGCCAATACGACTTATTACAAAGATCAAGTAAAACTACTAAACTAGCTCATGAATCAGTGACATACCACTTTCATGAACAACCACAAAACCTAAGCATAAAAGCTAGACACAAAACTGAACGTAAACAGAGATCACAATGAATCTAGACAAATCGACTTAGGTAACTTCCAAGTACTCAAAATACTATCCATGCTAGTCTTCTTCTTGAATTTGAAAGAAAGAAGCTTCAAACGCACTGTAGATCTAATCACTTCAATCACCTGTTGTGAAGATCTCTTAGTTTGTTGAAATAACCTGTTATTCCTTTCTTGCCACACAAAATATGTAGTTGCTGCGAGCACCAACTTAGCAATAATAAACTCTGCTTTCCTACTTTTGGTAAACAGAGAAACATTTGCCAAAATAATATTCCAATGAGCTGAAAAGAAATCCAGCCCAACACTTGTACAAATACCTTTCCAAACTTCCCAAGCAAATTGGCATTCAAAGAATAGATGATCGTGAGAATCCGGTACAAGACCACATAAAGAACACAAATGTGAAGTCAACGAACTCACATGTACGTCACATGATCTTAACATATCTTGAGTCTTCAACTTGCGTTTAATAACCAACCATAGATGAAAAGCATGTTTTGGAATACAATGAGTAAACCAAACAACCTTAAACCATGGAACTTCAAGATCTCTAGGGCATATAGCGTCCCATACATTAGCAACTGAAAATTCGTGATCAACCTTGTCATACCTCAAGCAAATCTTATCACAGTTGTCCTCAACAAGAAGAGGGGGTGCAATATGCAAAAGCTGATCACTAATAGGCGACACCCAATTTCCATCAACCACAATATCTGATACCTTTGAATTGATATTAAAACCCGCAGAAAATATTTCACGAAATCAAAAAAGGTTAGATAGTGGGCCAAGATCACACCAGTTATCAAACCATGCCGACACGGATCCACCATTCCCAATTTGGTGCCAGAAAAGACGCCGTATAGTAGGTCTGATTTGAAGGATTTTCCTCCAACTCCAAGACATATTACCACGATAAGGAATCTCCCAAAAGTTTCTGTCTTTTATTTTGTACATATGAATCCACCGCACCCATAGAGACTCTTTTCTAGATAAAAGATTCCAAACATGCACAGATAACAGCGCCACATTAAAATCCTTTAGTCTTCGAACACCCAATCCACCTTCTGACTTAGGCAGACATACAACCTCCCAAGCAACCTTAGCCTTCCCTTTCTGGAGATGACCTCGAGACCAGAGAAAACCCCTCATTACCTGTTCTATTTCATTTATAACGGCTGAAGGTAGCATAAACATTGTACTCCAATAAACATGCATCCAAGACAGAACTGACTGTATTAATTGAAGTCTGCCAGCAAACGATAAGAATTTATTCTTCCAGTCCAAAATTCTGTTCTTTACCCTTTCAATAAGCTCACGACAATCATTATAGATCAATCGTGTAGAGACCAACGGCACACCCAAATATTTAACAGGCAACGATCCTTCCTCAAAAGGTAAGACAGCTAGAATATCACGTTTAACATGATTCAGAATATTACAGAAATAAGCTGTACTTTTAGGTATGCTTGGCGCCAAACCTGAAACCCCTTTGAACTCTTCCAAAGCCTCCATAACTACCCTTGCTGAATTAACATCACCATGTAAGAAAATAATTAGATCTTCAGCAAAGCATAAATTGATGATCTCAAGCTTAGCACACTTGGGATGAAAAACAAAATTATCCGCTTCACGGACCCTTCATTTCAGAATAAAAGTAAGAATCTCCATTACAAGAGTAAAAAAGTAAGGAGAAAGCGGATCACCCTATCTCAAACCCCTTTTTCCATGAAAAAAAACCATGAAGAGAACCATTCATGCTAATCGAAAAAGAAGAAGTAGCCACGCATGTAATTATCCAATGTACCATGCAAGGATGAAATCCAAATTCAAGCAGAATTTTCTTCAAGAAACGCCAATCAACTGTATCATAAGCCTTTTGAATATCAACCTTAAAAGCACACCGTGGAACTCCTCTATCCAAGTGATAATTATGCATTAACTCCTGAGTTAAAAGTATATTATCTGAAATGCTTCTACCAGGAAGAAAAGCTGATTGATTATCACATACAATATCCCCCAAACAATCCTTTATCCTATTTGCAATAATTTCCGCAATGCACTTAAAAACAACGTTGCAAAGTGAGATAGGTCTAAAATCATTAGTACAAGAAGGAGACTTAACTTTGGGTGGTAAAGATATAACAATGTGATTAACCTCTTTTAAAAGGCTGCCACTTCGAAAGAAATCTTGTACGGCTGAAGTTACATCTGATCCAACAATATCCCAAGCATGCTTGAAAAAAGCAGCCGAGAAACCATCCGGACCAGGTGCTTTGTCATCTCCCATGTCAAATATAGCTTGCTTCACTTCTTTAATCGAAACCGGTATAATCATAGCATTTGCCTTAACATCAGACAACTTTTTTGTAAACAAACCTTGAGTATTCAGCTCAGATATCAGCCATGGAGTACCCAAAAAAGCTTTATAATGAGCAACAAATGTAGCTCCAACACCCTCTCCAGTAACTCGAACTCCAGATGCATCAATCACCGAATCAATTATGTGTCTTGCTTGCCTAGCTTTAACTACCTTATGAAAATATGCAGAATTTGAGTCACCAACTCGAAGCCAATTAACTTTAGCTTTTTGCCTTAGAAAATGTTCTTCATCTATAACTGCATCAATATAGGCTTGTAAATAAGCAGCTTCCTCATCTCTAAGATCTAAATTGGATGGGTCTTTATCAACAACCTTCTGAGCAGCATCCAACTCAAACCTTAGTTTTTCCACCCTATCATGTTAATTTCCTTTATCATACAAAAGCTTGCGCAAAGGAATCTTCAATAATTTAAGCTTCTTGACAAGCTTGTACATAGGATATCCATCAATTTGTGTATTCCAGGAGATCAAAACAACCTGCTTAAAATTGTTGTGATAAACTAGAACATTAGAGAACATAAAAGGTTTTGGCTTAAATTTTGTCTCCAATGGGAAACATAATATGGCTGGTGCATGATCAGATATTCGATAAGGTTGAAATAAAGCATGAGCGCCCACAAAATCCGACAAAAACACATGATTAGCCATAATTCTATCCAGTTTCTTCAACACCCCACCCCTCCCTTTAGGCTTTTGGTTCCAAGTGAAGTGCAAACCTGTTCTATTAACATCCACAACTTCTAGATTATCCACGCACTCTTTAAACTCTCTTGTTGCTATATCAATTCGAGAAGAACCAACATCTTTGTCGTCAAGGAAAAGGGTGGCATTAAAATCTCCAAATAAAACCCATGGTTTATCATGGAAAAAGTTTTTATGTATACACAAATCGTTCCACAGCACCCTACGATGTATGTAGTAATTGTGAGCATAAACAAAGGAGCAAAACAAGGTTTTTCTATCAGCTTTAAGGAAAACTTGAGTGTGAACTACTTGATCAAATTGAGCAAGCACCATAATACCAACAACATTAGGATCCCAACCCAATATAATCCTAGCATTTTTATCACAGATAAGACCATTCGTAGTCCACCTCCAATTATTAAAAACACTACTACAAAGAAAATCCAGTTTAGAAATAGAAACATGCAATTCGAGAATAGCACAGACAGAAAACTTATTCTTCTTGATTACCTGCCGAGCCTCAGATTGTTTAGGAGAGTGGTTCATTCCCCTAATATTCCAAGATGCAATACTAAACATGGGAAACGTTTTGTCCGGGAGTGCTTGCCCCCTCAGATTGTGCCATATACGCTGCAGTTTCATCAAAAGCAACTTCAACCTCATCATCATCACTATCTTCCACCTTCTTATGAAGAATCAACTTTGAAGACTCAACATGATCATCATCCAGAAACACCTCAGCATCATTACCTTGTAAAAACTCATATTTATTTTGAACATGTATACTACTGCTCGGCTGCTTACTAGATGAAGCACCCTTCGAATCTGATGTACTAGCATTATTCGAGTTATGATAAACTTTCTGGATCGGCCTATACTCGAATTGAGGTTTCTATTTTTTAACAGGAAACCCTTGAAAAGTTGCTTTCTTCTTCTTTTTTACTTATTGGAACCCATCCTCATCAACAACAGTGGCTGTATTTTTTCCTTTGGAAGGAACTTTAGGAACTGCCCAAACCAATTTAGGACACAACTCAGATGTATGCCCAAACACACATCATGAGGCATATTTAGGTGGCCTCCATTCATATTCTACCTGCATATTTTCCTTAACATAACCATCTCCATCAACCTCAGGTATAGCTATAGCAATAACCTTTTTAAATTCGACATCAGCAGAAACTTCTACCAAAGCCCTAGCATAACTGCTTCTTCCCCATGATTCCGTGCACATTGTATTCGTATAGGTGTCTAGCAGTTTTGGTGTGCCAATCGTAGAGAATAGCATGCTCAATCCATCATCAGTATATGCTGCAAGTGGGACGTTATGTAATTTAACCCAGATTGATAGCTCCTTAATATCATCCTTTTTTAGTATCGTAGTAGGATACCAAACATTCAGGAAAATAGGTGTACTACGAATTAGCCAAGACCCACCTTCAAGCACTTTAAGCATTCCTTGTTTTTCAGCAAACTTGAAAAAAAAATACCCATTTGCATTCATCATCACCTTTTGCAGCCCATATTTCGTCCAGTTATTCTTAACAAAATATTCAACTACAAGAAAGGCTAATCGATCACCCAAAAAATAACCAAACAGAGTATTCGCAAATCTATCCTGAACTAGGCGCACCGATTCCTTTGGAAGAACCATATCGATTCCATCCTGTTTTTGAACATTTTCTAGTTTTCTGAAATTAACCTTTTTTGTCTCTAGACCACTTTGAACCTTGTCTGCATATGAAGGGGGAGGGGGATTCATGCTTCCCAAACCCGATGTGTTCTCATTAATAACATCCTTAACAGCTTCAACAACTGGTTTAGGAACCGGGGGCAAGGTCGATGGGTATCCATATTTTAAGTATTCCATAGGCTCATGCATGTTTTCATCCGAACCATGCACAGGTTCATCAACCTTCTTATCCCCCTCATTAGAGCAATCAAAAGCAACAGCAAAAGCATCTGCTTTAGATGGAGAGAGGAGGGTAATGTAAGTGCACGTCTATGTCAATAGCAGTCTAGATTGTTTGGGCTTATATTGTAATATGTCTTTGTAATGTGATTGTCATTAATGAACTTAGTATTATGCATAGAATACTAGATTAAGTTTAAGTATTGAATGTATAGTAAATCTGCTAAGTATGAATTGCGAGCTCGCAATTCATACAGAAGAAATGTGACCCCGTATTTACAGGGTTAAATACGAGGTTACTCATATAGGTAATACGACCCCGTATTTGCAGGGACAAATACGAGGCCAATCACAGAATGCGACCTCGCATTAGTGACGGGCTGGGCTGGGTTTGCGAGGTCGAATCGCTGAAGCCCATGTCAGGTGTTACCTATATAAACAGAACCCTAACAGAGTTTAGGGTTGAACATTTGTCGAATTATCAAGCAGGTACTGCAGGTTAATAGGTCAAAGGTTGTTCCGCTAGCCCGAAGAAGATCTACGACTCCGTAGATGATCTAGGGGCTTTCATTGTGAATCACCAAGTTATAGAGAGGGATTCCGCACCTCTTGATAACTAGATCAAGCTATTAACGATTCGTACCAGGGGACTTACAACTGGTATCAGAGCCTCTTGGTTTAAATACCGGAAGGTTATAGCTTGTTGGTGATAGACAATATTGATTTAGGGTCGTTTAGACGTGATTCTTTCACGAGTTTACGATCGGAAATCTTGTTTGTGACCTCTATTTGAGTTTGCAGCAGTCGAAGGTGTTTTGTTGGTGTTTAGGGCTTCGAATTCAAGAGATCTAAAGATTCCAGCAGTTTTGCGACCTGGTGGGCTCGTACTACCTCATCCAGCTCGTATTACGACCTGGGTAGTTAATTACGACCTCGCTAGTTCAATTGCGACCTCGTGTTTTGTTTGCGACCTCGTGAGCTCTTTAAGACCTCACCAGTTCAATTACGACCTCGAGTAGTTAATTGCGACCTCGTTTTTCTTCACGACCTCGTGAACTTTTACGACCTCGTTTTTATAAACAGTTCGTGAATTTTGCTAGCTCGGAGAAAATGACGTCTCAATTACCGCAAATTATCAATCTTTGCTGAATCAACTAATTTTAATGGATCACGAAACCGGAAAGGCCAACTCACCGCCCAAGTTAATAAGCCTTGATAGATATTTCAGTTGGAAGGGCAGATTCGAGTCATATTGCAGGTTAATGGATGTGAGGATGTGGATATGTATCGTTAATGGATATGTTCATCCTATTGTGCAAAATGACAAAGAACCTACTGGTTCGAGTGTTGGGAAAGCAGCTTCATATGAACAAATGACTGTCGATCAAAAGAAAGACTACGAAGCAGAAAGTAAAGCTTTAGGTTCACTCCGAATGGCTCTCCGAGGGGAATTCTTGCACTTGTTTGAAATATATGATAGTGCAAAAGGCTTATGGGATGCACTCAAAGAGCATTGTGAAGGTGATGATGATCTCAAGAAGAGTAGAAAGGATTTGCTGAAGAAGCAGTATTATGTCTTTACTAGCTTCAAAGATGAACCTTTTGATGAGATCTTGACTCGTTACAGTCACTTGTTGGTTGAGCTTGCATATTTTGGGTACAAACCTGATCCAGAAGAGGTCATCGAGAAGTTGTTGGAAGCTCTTCCAGCTAAGTGGGAAGGGTTTGTTACTTCAATCCAACAAAATCCCGAATTCAGCTCATGGACTTTGGATCAGATCATTCGAAAGCTGAGAGGTCAAGACATGAAAAGAAAGTCGAAGGAAGCAGGTAGCAGTGATTTTGTTCAGCGTCCTGAACTTTATCTTAGCAAATCAAGCGTTCCTTCTGCAAAATCTTCAAGTGGAGGGATTACTGCCTTCTATAGTGGAGATGATGATAAGAAGATGTCAACGGATTCTGATAGCAACTTAATGTATGTAACTTCTCCAAAATCGGCCATGATAGTGCATAATGGGAGTCAGAATAGTAGTTCTCCAAACTCAAGTTACATAGGGATGCAGATGAGCATTAGATCTGCTGAGGGACAATTGGGCATGCTCGCTTCATTTGTGTCTGCTCATGAAAAGTTGATTGCAGGAAAACTAACTGATCCTGATTTGGTTAGGGAGGATTACAAGCAAGTTGATCCAGATTACCTGGAGGAAATGGATCTGAACTGGCAATTAGCTATGTTAACATTGAGAGTTCAGCGTTTCATAGATAGAACCGGAAGGAAGGTTGTGAATGGCAAAGTAGGGTTTGACAAGACCAAGGTGAAATGTTATAACTGTGATGGTTTTGGACATTTTACAAGAGAGTGTCAGAGGCCAAGACGGGAAAACAATTCAGCTATCGGCCGTCAGAACTTCAATCAAAGTGGTTCTATAGTGAGTCAAAATTCAGGACATCAATATGCTAATACTGGGAACCGAAGCTCAGGAGAAGCGGACAACTCAAGAGCCTTAGTTGTTCAATCTGATGGTACATATAATTGGGGTTCAACGAGTACCGATGATCAGAAGTGCAGAAGTGCACTAGTTTAATCACAGGGATGAAGAAATTGGTGTTCTTGAGGAAGTGGACATCAGTGGATGTTTGTCTTAGGGGAGAGATTGGATTACATTACAGCAAGTGAATACTCATTCACCGGCTCAGGATATCACAGTTAGGTTTTCATTTGTACTCTCATAAAGACAGATTGTTAATCCACCATATCCATAACCAATAATCTTATTAAGCATAGCAGGACTAAGAACATAGACATAATGTTTCAATTTATTCATGATTGTGCTGAAAAGAAATTAAAAGTCACTCGTCACTTGACTTTAATTTAGCTGATCTGTTCACTAAGGCTTTCGACCGAACTCGTTTCGAGTTGTTAGTCCAATTGATTGGAATGAGAAATCTATAGTGACAGTGTCTCTCAAAAGGAACTTTGTAAAATGAGTCAGTGTTTGTGTCGTAACGTATGTGTGTCATGTAGTGTCAGAAAAACAAAATAAAAATCAGAAAAATCAGAAAAGAAAAAGAAAATAATAAAAAGAGTAAGGTCACTGTATCAAGACGATTAGACGTGACGATACTTTAGCTTTTAAGCCTACTTAATTGTACTTTAAAATGCTTAGTTCAGTGATACCATTATATGATGCATCGATAGGCACAAAGTACCAAGGTTTTCTTATAATCTGAACTTAAATGTATACAATGTTGTTATGGGAAACGTATTCAGATATATGGCTGAGAATGCTTGTTCTTAAAATAGACAAGTCCTTTAAATCTTATGAAAGATCTTGCATTGTAATTATGTATATTTGGTCTTTATAAAGAAGGTCTCGGTACATATATGTGTATGTATTGCTTTTTCGGATGTATATTTGTGACAAGATATGCAAATATCTAATAAATCTGTTGAAATATGAAGCTAATGTGGCCTTTGAGATTCGAACATGTAAGTCCTTGGGGTGTCTTTGTATACCTAGCCTACCTAAAGCTTCCAACTTGGGATAGGTTTTCAGAAAGTTCGCTACACGGGTCTCATAGAAAGTCACGGGTTTTCATAAGTGTTTAAAAAATAATGTCACAAATATGCAAGTACTTGGCATTATGCAATGTTGAGTATATTTTTGTACGTGAGTCAAGTTAAGTCGCTTTGCGCGTGAGGAATCACCAACCTGTCACTGCTAACTTGATTCTTAAAGACTTTCTCACTTTACTCACCAAATGTCTTAATTTTAGTGCTTGTGCCGATTGTGAGAGTGTATCTGAATATGGGGCACATAAGTTCGCAAATGTGATTAAGTGACATATTAGGCTACTCGGGTTACATGGTTACTGTCCTTGGCTAGGGTATGTCGAAAGTGTCACAAACCAAAAAGGAAACTGGAAGTACCGAGTGTTTAAGAGGACAAACATATTGGTAATCGTTTTGGATCACTGTTCATAACTAATAATAAGAGAATTATTTCTCGCTAGTAGGCTTATGTAACATGCTAATCTGATCTAATCAGCAGTAACTTTAGCTCTTGTAACTATTGTATTCGTTTATGTTTAGTGTATGTGTGTGTGTGTGTTTGCGTTTTTCGTGAAATGTTGATTTTAATTTTTTGTTGTTGTTGTAAAATAAAAGTTCCTATTGCACGAGAGATAGAGTCAGAATAGAATCTAGTTTCCAAGAGGACTCAACTACGTTCTTATGGAACACTGAATAAACGAGTAGGGTAATTTAGCGATAGTGTTGTGATCAAAAACTAAAAGAAAGTCTGTTACATTAACTTAATATAGGTTTAAGGAAAAGAACACAAAGTTGTTAATTTCAATAAACAGATATTTAGTTAATGCCTTTGCATTGATTCTTAGAAAGAAGATTTTCTTAAAAATGAACACAGAGATGTTCATAGTTTCGAATTTTATCTTTAAAAGAATCATTTTTATCTTAAAAAGAAGATTTTCATTAGAATGGACATAGAATTGTTCATAGTTTTGAATTTAATCTTTAAAAGATGTTTGAATAAAAAAAAAAGATTTGGAACAGGGATTCCAAATGATTTTGTGCAAAATCTGAGTGTGCTCAACAATGAATTATAGACCTTAAAATGACTTAGGTTAATAATAGATTGTTAAGTATATTCAATTTATCTTGCTATTTTTCATTTCTTCAGATTGTATGTTATTACTTTGAGAAGATTTGATGTGTGTGTTGAGATGTGCAGGACAACGAACATATATTCGTTTTTGTAGGTTGTCGAGCAAGATCTCACCATGGAAGCAAGATATGGATCCATACTGAACAAAGATAAATACTAGTTTGATGAGACTATCTTAGGAGTATTTATAAGTGTTTAACCAAGATGAATACTAGTTTGAAGAGGCAATCATAGGAGTATTTCATATGGTGTTAGGATTTTGCATTATCAAAATTCATTTGCAAAAGTATAAGAGATTAGGTTTCAGTTAGATGTTTTTACAGAGTTAAAGACAAGTGACTTTAGAAACGGAATCTATATAAGTTTGTATAATGAAGGATATGTTGATGGACAACCTTAGATTAGGTTATCCATAGAATAATAAGACAGGGTTCTTAAGATTCTAGATAAATATCCATAGAATAATAAGACAGGGGTCTTAAGATTCTAGATAAGTATCGTTAAATGATTTGTAGTTCTAGACTAAGATAATGTCATATGTTTATGACTTATGATAGTGAAGAATAACAAATTTGGAGAAGAAAATGAAGAATGTAGTTCTAGATTAAGTTGTTACTATCGAAATAATATAATAAAGAATAACATTATCATTTTTATCTCGTTTTTGTTTAAGCTTGGTTGTGCAGGTGATAGCACAAGAAAGCTTAATGGAAAATTTGTAAGACTTAGATACAAATTGCTTTTGAAACAGATTCCATGTTCCTGAAGTTTGTGATTCAAATTTCAAAGTTTCTGGTTTTCATGGGAGTCAACTAGTTCAAGATTGATTGTTGGAAAGTTTACCTCTCTATTACATGCTGGTTATGCAAAGCAAGCAGGGACTTGAGTATGCTTAATTCGGAGAGACTTATTGTTGAGGGGGAGAACTACAACAAGCTTTGGTGCAGTAGTTGATTTTTATGACGATACAGAGAGTTTGAAGTTTGCTTCTCAAATCTGAAGTTTCAGAGGATCAAGTTTCGGGTATAGCAATTATATTTTGTTGTCTCGAAAATTATTCTTTCAGTATATTTGCAGAGAAGTCAATCCAAAGGAAGGATTTCTAAGCAAAAGACTGAAGTATTCAAGACAATGCTAAGAACATCAGGTTTTTATTATTTATATAGCATTTACAGATGTTGATAGCAATGTCATTATTAGTTGAAGATCTTAGATATAGAAATAACTTTATTTTAATATGAAAGATTATCAACTAAGTTATTTCAAAACCTTAGACATAGATATATCGTTTGAATTTGAAAGGTTTCAACGAACATAAACCTTAGAAATAGAAACGCTTATATGAATGTTCTAGGTTAATATAAATTGCTCTGATCATAGTTATGTATCCCAGTCATAATTTGAGGGGGAGTACATAAGAATGATTATTGCTCTGTTTATGTGATCATAGTTATGTATCCCAGTCATGAATTGAGGGGGAGTACATAAGAATGATAGTTGTTATAATGATTAGTCATCGTTATATTTCCTAGTCATAAAATTGAGGGGGAGATATAAGAATGAAGAATCAATTTTATAACTGGTTTGATATATGAATTGTTGCAAGTGGTACAGATTAGGGAAAGCTTGTGAGTCCCGTTTTTAAAGCTCAAGATGGTTAACTTAGAAAGTGTAAAATACAGCAAGTATAATAAGCACTAGAATTGGACTAGTATTACTTGTAAATAAATATGCAAGATATATAAACAAAGTAATACAAGACTTAAAGCAATAAATAAGTAAAGTGGAACATTATGTAGTTTTCTGTGTATTTTATTTATTGATGTTTAAACAAAATACAAGGTTGTTGCGGAATCAAGATAATACAATAAAGTATGTATCCTAACAACCTTTGAATTACAAATGATCTATATTTGTCAAATAGCTCTTTAGGATCGAGATACTTAAAGTTGTGAAGTATCCCTGTTTAAGATCGAGAGTATTTTAGACAAATTCACTTTCTTAAAGGTTTATACTTTCGTATATGCTTTAGTAGTTTTCTATAAGGAAATGACTTAGTATTTATAGGCAACAAAATTCACCAGTGAATTTTGTGCCGTACAAATATGGTTGTATATATTTAATGATCCGACAAGAACATTAAATGTATTAGATAAGAATAAGGATAATGTCACATCAAGTGCAAGTGTATCCTATTATCCAACCACCTTAACACACGTATACTTTGTTAAGGAACAAGTGGGTTGTTCCTTGGAAAGTGTGTTAGAGGCTAAAGTCATACCTCGTTATCAGTGTTCAGACTTGTAGTATCTAGAACACTGACCATCCTCCAGTGTGCAGATCTGGTAAGACTTTCCAGTGGACTCCGCCATTTGATAAGTCTTCTTTCTTCAGACTTCAGTCTTTGACTTCAGTCAGAATGTCTTCAGTAGAGTAGATCTGGACTGGGGTGAAGTCTTCAGTGAGCTAATCTGGAGAATGCTCCAGATTACCTATACAAGTATTGCTCACTAGTCTTCAATTATTTCTGAGCAAATCTTCAGAGGGACTCCAGATTCCAAGTCTGGAGTAGGTCCAGTCAAACATGTTTTCTGGTCAAATCTTCAGTGAGGCTCCAGAAGTCGGGTCTGGAGCATGTCCAGCAAAACATGTTTTCTTGACTTATATTCG
This sequence comes from Erigeron breviscapus, assembly GCA_034093135.1. Lineage (NCBI taxonomy): Eukaryota > Viridiplantae > Streptophyta > Magnoliopsida > Asterales > Asteraceae > Erigeron > Erigeron breviscapus. The sequence continues at coordinate 71,109,088 of CM067170.1, forward strand.
TTAAGGTTCCAGTAGTCCAGTCTGAACCAGTCCAATAAATCTGGACTAATTCTGGACCTAACAAATTCCCCCTATTTGTTTAGAAATAATGCAAGTATTTTTCAGACTTATAGATATACAAATTTGTATGTCTGGAAAACACTTGTTCGATTTTAGTCTAAATAATCTAAGTTACTGGTAAACACTTTATAGATCATGAGTGTTTTCAGTTTCATCTTTTAAGTTCTAACTTAGACTTAAATCTGGTCATTTACTTGTAAAAAAATAAAAACTTGTAACTATTATTACTTTCACCAAAAAGGAAAATAATTACAACTTTTTTAATACAATTAATTTCAACAAGTACAAATGATAAGAGTTCAGGCCCTTCTTCTTGACGTCCTTTCTAGAGCATCTTCAGTAGCCTTCCTCTTAGGAGATGGAGATGAAGATGGAACAGACACTGGTGGTCTCAGACCCAACACAACTTCCATTTCTTGAATTCTCTTCCAGACTTTCTCAATCCTTTTCATAAAAGCTTTTACATCTGGAGAGAGATCAGTCTTACCTTTGAAGGTCAGTCCTATCTCCTTAAGTTCAGTCCATCCAAAAGCTTGGACTGAACACTCCTTCCTTTCATCAGTGAAGTTACCCTCCCTGGTCAACTTCACATTAAACCTGGTCATACCTTGATGAACTTCAGCCAATGTGATTTCAGCATTCACAATCTTTCTTGCATTAGCCCTGAAGTTTATCATTTCATCATATTTAGCCCTTTGCTTAGCCAACTGAACCATCTCTTCAGTCTCCCTGGATACACCACTCTGCTGTCCTTCAGTGGACTGATGTACTGGCTTGTTTATCTTCAGAGTTGTATCCAGTGGAATGAAATTACTTACATCAGCATCTCTAATGGCCTTCAGTTGTTTGGCAGTAAGCTTGGGTAGACCAGTAATCCTTTTCCTGTACTCCACTTCCAGTGCTCCAGCATTTTTTCGAATCTTCTTCTGGAGGCTTACCAGCTCCTCTTTTCTTTGCCTTATGAGCTCTGGAATGGATACACCATATATCAACGAGTCATACACCTGCTCTTCTTCAGCATAGAAAGAACGGATGTGAACATCGTTCAGTGCATCAATGCATTGTTGAACTCTGGGATCCTCCTTCATCCTTTTGAATACTTCTATATTAATGCCCAATCTTCCAGCATTATAGGAGTCCAGAGTACCCATTTTAGCCATATCCCTATGATGGGCCAGCAGTTCATTTCTTTGATTTTCTTTGAAGATTTCAATCATTATGCACTGTTGATTTAACTTCCTTGAAGTCTCATTATCAACATCTTCTTCAGTCTGTTCTTCTTCACCAGACACCACTTTTTCTTTCCCTTTGACTGACTTCAATGTGGTAGGGATGTCTGGGAAGGACTCAAACTGGGGCTCGGCTTCAGTACCAGCAGCCTCTTCTTCAGTTTGAACATTGGCTTCAGTACCAATCGTTCTTTGTTCAGTAAGCCCGGCTTCAGTGCCATATGCTTGTTGTGTTCTTTCAATCATTCGTGCACTGGCATCAGTACCAGTCACTTGCCTTCTCTGGACAACGCTTTCAGTAGCGACTGCCTTGGCAACTTCTTTCCTTTTCCTTATCAATCCTTCTTGAACACCAGATGATGGCAATTCTTCCCCCCTGGAATGACCTCTAGTCCTGGACTTTAGATCATTCCAAAGCTCTTCCATCATATGTCTATCAAACTGACCAAATGTTCTGCCTTGTTCTGGCAAAGAAGCAGTTATACCAGTCTTGAGTGCCTGGACTTCCATTTTAATATTTTCAATAGATTCTGGCAAGTCCTTTGGCAGCTCAACTTCAATCATCTTAACAACTTCTGGCAACAAGCTCTCTTGAATATTTCTTAGAACAGAATTAGAGATATCATCAGTGATTGTCTTCAGCATATCATCCCTAACCTTTCTAACAACTTCATTACTGAGGGTATTGACCAGATCAGTCTGGTCAAATGTTGGCCTGCTCTCCAGAGCACCAACTCTTGTTACAATCTTCTCAACCTCATCTTTAAGACCTGCCAGTGGTTGTACAACCTTATTCTCCACTGCAGTCTCAACAGAATTCACAATCTTACCTTCCAACCCTTGTACTGCCATTCTTATATTTTGAGAGTTAGCATTCGTGGCCAGTACCAATTCATCCAGTTTATCAAACACCATCTTTTCATTCCCTGCGAAGAGGTTCATTTCTGACGCTAAATTATTTGACAACATTGATTTGAAGTCAGAAATAACCTGGGAAGATGACTGGAGTGATCTCTCCAGGTCCGCCACCCTACTAAGAAGGCCTTGGACCTCGGTGGAAGAAGATGTGGAGAGACCACTGGGTTGTTCCAGATGAGAAGATACTCTGGTCATCAAAGGTACTTGTGCCCAGTCCTCTTCAGTTTCAACATTTGAGACTGGCACACTTGGTTCGGTTGGGTGTACTGGTGATTGAGTTTGTGTTGGTTGAATGAATGGTGTGAAGTATGAAGTGGATTGAGGAATTGATGGTGGTGGTGGTGGTGGTATTGAAGGTTCTGGTGGTGGCATTTCTGGTGTAGGAAGTGGTATATCTGGTTGAGGTGTTTCGGTTTCTGGTGGAGGTGGCATTTCTGATGAAGTTTCAATCTGTACATCTTCACCCAAAAAGTCCATATTGACATCTAAATTCTGACCTCCAGACATAGGAGAGTCAGCCTCTTCCCAAAATGAAGCACCAATAACATCAACTTGTTCACCAGCATCCACATTCAAATCTAACTGAGCCTCTTGCTCACCAGAAGCTTGTTCTTCAGACTGAACAACTTCAACAACAACCTCTTCAACTGCTTCAACCTGGCCAACATCCTCTTGTACGACAGCCTGGACTTCAGTGTCCACTATCTGTTCAGATTGTACAAGGGATTCAATATTTTCTTCAATGATGGGAGAACCATCAATATTTATAGTATCACCAGGATGAGTAGTTGGGTTTACCTGAACTCCTCCTCTCATCAGACGCCTTTGAGTTCTTGGTCGTCTGGAAAGCTCCATTGTTGCTTGACTGGAGCTTTCTGGAGCTACTTGCCTTAAAGGTTGTATCATTTCTACAACCTGCACATCATCACTACCAGTAGGTACTTCAACAACTTGTACCCTTCCTGGTGCCACATTCTCTTCAATTCTTTGAAGTGTCAGCATTGCTGGAGGAATATCCACCTCTCCATCTCTGGACCTTAAGTTTGCCAGATCTCTCATATACTCACTCATAGAGAAGTGAGTGGTTTCAAAATCGTACTGGGCTCCAAGGGCATTTTTGAAAATGAGAGAAAGAAAGCGAATGTATGGCACGAATGGCTTTCTTCCCTTCGCCTTTATACGTTCCACCAGATCATCAAAAAATATCTGGGAGAAATCGACCCTTAGCCCAAACCATAAGCAATAGGCGATCTGGAGGTGTGTTTGATTGATTTGATCCAACCCTCCAGAACTACCTCCAAGACACTCGACGATGTGTGTGAAGAAGTATCTCCACGAATCCGTCAGTCTACTCATATAAATGGTCCCTTTCCTCAACAACTGACCATTTTCATCAACTATCTCTGTATGCCCCATCAATCTGCATACCTCCCTGAAGTTAATACCAGTAGGGAGTGGCATAGCCAATTCATTCTCATCCAGATAATTTAACTGAAGAGCTGTTCTGAGAGAATGAACTGACATATTGAAGGGTCTGGTCCCTTGCTCAAGAGAATAGGCAATACAAGAATTTGCCTCATTGTATTCGGCTGTATACCAGAATTCACAAAGATAATCGTGATACATCTTTTCTGGATTTAAGGTTAGGGCACCATACAGTGGACATGAGAGAAAAAAGCTATTTAATCTCCCAATTATTGATTGTGGATCATGGACACTGGATAGCGAGAGTTTTGCCATCCAGTTATTCATATTTATTCTTAAAGCCCTAGCTTCAAGATTGATATGAGGTGCTCTAACCACATCAGCCACCGGAGCATATTCAGCAGATAGTAGATTTCTTGGTGAGTTTGATTGTCTAGGAGCCATTTGGAATATATAGAAGAAGATGAAATTGAATGAAGAATTTTGAATTGAATGAAGGAATTTTAGTGTTTGGGAGTAAATGTTCGAAGTAAATGAAATTGAATGAAGGAATTTTAGGTTTGGGAGTAAATGTTTAAGAATGAAATTGAATGAAGAATTTGAATTGAATGAAGGAATTTTAGTGTTTGGGAGTAAATGTTCGAAGTAAATGAAATTGAAAGAAGAATTTATGAATTGAATGAAGGAATTTTAGTGTTTGGGAGTAAATGTTCGAAGTAAATGAAATTGAATGATTTTAAGGTTTATGAAGAAGAATTTAATGAATATGCAGTTAATATGAGAAATTTAAGAATGAAATTGAATGAAGGAATTTTAGAGATTTGGGAGTAAATGTTCGAAGTAAATGAAATTGAAAGTGAAGGTGGGATTTTATAGGGGAGTGAATGTGGAACTCAAAAGGTTAATTTGAATTTATCAAATAACATTTTTGATCGTGGTTTGAGATCCGCATTTAATTACATCACATCACCCATAAATGCTTGATGGTTTACCGCCCACAAAAACTAAGCAACTTGTACTTTTTGTTTTCCCAAAGTAAAAAGACCATCATCATTTTGAAAAATTTGTATGCCACGTAGGATTCAAGATAAATATCTTCGAAAAAGGTTTGTATACGTGGCACAAACAAAGACCAAGTATTTTTGAAAATATCATGACAAATTTCAATACATCTGGAGGTTGACTAAACGCTCTAGTATCACTGGTGGATTAGTCCAGTGAACATGTACTGATGGTACACTGGAGGGACACTCCAGTAAAGTACCAGTGAATACCATTTTTGAAAGACTGGTAACCTCAAACGTGCACGTCAACTAATATAGACAAATGAGAGGGACACATTTACAAGAAGACAAAAGTCAACTCAAACACGCACTTCAACTTATCCATTACCAGTGAGAGGGACATATTTACAAAGCACCAGTAATATTTTCTGAAGAATTTGTCCAGTGAGAAAATAAATTCCCCCTGAACTTAAAACATTTAGTTTAGAAAATATTTTTCAAGTCTTCCCTGGAATGTTGCTCCAGAAATCTAATAACTGTAAAGATAGTACACAATGGCGTTCAATATCTGAACAATCACCAGATCTAAGGATTTAGCATTCCCAACTCACCAACAAGATATTCAAAAGTTTTAAATCCAGTGGTTTGGTAAAAATGTCAGCGAGTTGTTTGTCAGTGGGAATAAAATGGAGTTCAATATTATTTTTCATAATATGATCGCGAATGAAATGATACCTTAAGTCAATGTGCTTCGTTCTGGAGTGCATCACTGGATTGTTTGAGATAGCTATGGCACTGGTATTATCACAAAAGATGGGAGTCTTTGAATATTTAATACCATAATCAAGCAACTGGTTCTTCATCCAGAGTATCTGAGCACAACAACTGGCTGCAGACACGTATTCAGCTTCGGCAGTGGATAATGAAACTGAAGTTTGCTTCTTACTGGTCCAGCTGACCAGTTTGCCACCTAGGAAATGACATCCACCAGTTGTGGATTTCCTATCTATCTTACAACCTGCATGATCTGAATCTGAATAACCCATTAGATCGAGTCCAGAGCCTTTGGGGTACCAAAGACCTAGACTGGGAACACCCTTAAGGTACTTCAGTATGCGCTTTACAGCAAGCATATGAGATTCCTTTGGATTAGACTGATATCTGGCACATAAACATGTTGAAAACATAATATCTGGTCTACTGGCAGTTAAATACATCAGTGAACCAACCATGCCTCTATATACAGTGGAGTTCACTGGTCTGCCTTCTGGATCAGAGTCCAGTGTCAGTGGTGCAGAAATAGGAGTTGGTTTAGATGGTGAAGAATTCATATCGAATTTCTTTAAAAGATCTCTAACATATTTTTCCTGATTAATAAAAATGCCATCTTGATTTTGTTTAATCTGGAGTCCAAGAAAATATGTTAATTCACCCATCAAACTCATTTCGTATTCAGTGGACATGATTTTTGAAAATTTCGTGCACATGTTTTCATCAGTAGACCCAAAAATTATATCATCAACATAAATTTGTACCATTAACAAGTTACCTTTCTCATGCAATATGAACAAGGTATTGTCAATTGCACCTCGTTTGAAGCCATTTTTCAATAAGTGTTTAGTCAGAGTATCATACCAGGCACGTGGGGCTTGTCTGAGGCCATATAGCGCTTTGTCCAGACGATATACCCAATGTGGATGCTTGTCATCAACGAAACCTGGAGGTTGTCTGACGTAAACTTCTTCTTCAAGCTTTCCATTCAAGAAAGCACTCTTTACGTCCATCTGGTAGACCTTGAATTCATGACTAGCAGCGAATGCTAAGAAAATTCTGATCGCTTCAAGTCTAGCCACTGGAGCAAATGATTCATCAAAGTCGACATCTGACTGGCAGTAGCCTTGTGCTACCAGTCTGGCCTTGTTTCGAATTACGTGGCCATCTTCATCTACTTTGTTTCTGAAGACCCATCTTGTTCCAATTGGTTCTTTCTTTCCAACTGGGAAAGGAACCAGATACCATACCTTGTTCCTTTCAAACTGGTGAAGCTCTTCTTGCATAGCAGTCACCCAGTTTGGATCTTCCAGAGCCTCGTCAATCTTCTTAGGTTCGTTCAGTGATAAGAAACTGACATTTAAGCATTGATCACTGGAGGCTCTTCTGGTCTGGACACCACGACTGGAGTCACCTATGATCTGATCAATAGGGTGAGCTTTTGTCCATCTGGAGTACTGACCAGGATTGTTACTGACAACAATATCAGTGCAAGAATTCAGTTGAGTCTCCTCTGAAATTGCTTCAGGAGGAGGGTCTTCATAAACTACTTCAACATCTTCATCTGATTCATTCAAATCACGATTTGCATCATGAAATTCTTCAAATAAAGGCATTTCTTGTAGTACTGGTTCAGTTAGGTCACCAGAAGACATTTCTGGTAAGTTCTCAACTGACACTGATACTGGGGGAGTAGTACGCACATCTGAACCAATATTAATTTCAGTGGGTAGTTTGAAAATAATAGAAGGATAGAATGGGGTACTACTGGAGACTTTCTTTTTTTGAACAGGTTCCAGATCTGGATGACTGGAAACTGTGTCTGGTGAATCATCCATTTTGTCGTTTATTGGATCAGATTCACAAAAGACAATGGGAGTAACTGGGGGAGTGTCAAGGGCTGGCTTCTTGTTGATTGCAGCATTTGATTCATCAAATGTTACATGAATTGACTCATGGACCTTCTCCAGTCTCTTGTTATAGACTCTGAAGGCCTTGCGAATGGCTGAATAGCCTAAGAAATACCCTTCATCAGCTTTGGCATCAAATTTGCCTAGCTGACTGGAGTCGTTCAGGATGTAAACTGGACATCCAAAAACGTGAAAATAACCAATGTTTGGTTTTCTATTTCTTAAGACTTCATAGGCTATCTTTTTGTGTCTTTTGATGTACACTGATCGATTCTGGGTGTGGCAAGCAGTTGCAATTGCTTCCGCCCAGAAACTGGTAGACAGTCCAGATTCAGCTAACATACTCCTGGCAGCTTCTATCAGCGTTCGATTTTTCCTTTCGACCACTCCATTCTGTTCTGGAGAGCGGGCTGAAGAGAAGTTCTGGGAGATGCCAGTGTCAGTACAGAATGACTCCAGAGTTGCATTCTGGAATTCTGTTCCATTGTCACTTCTTAACTGACACACTTTTCGACTGTACTTGAGCTCAACTTGCTTGATAAGACTGATGATTTCAGCAGCAGCTTCACTTTTGGACCTCAGAAAGATCACCCAACAATATCTGGAGAATTCATCTACTATCACCAGGGTGTATCTTTTACCAGCACGCGTCTGAACGTTCACTGGACCAAATAGGTCCATATGAAGCATATGAAGAGGTTCAGAAATGCTGAAATTCTGTCTGGTCTTGAAACTGGTACGCTTTTGCTTACCCATCTCACATCCTGGACATGGTCTTTCCTTTTTGAAGGAAACTGAAGGTATCCCATCTGCAAGTTGTTTTCTGGACAACTTGTTAATGTTTTTGAAATTTAAATGGGATAACCTTTTATGCCATAACCAGTTTGTGTCTTCATCAGCTTGAGTATAGAAACACTGCTCGTCTGGAGAGCTTTCCATATCCATCACGTACACATTCCCTTTTCTGGGAGCAATCAACACTACCTTCCAGTCCTTGTTGAATACAATGCCCTGAGCAACATTGAATAAGACTTGATAGCCATCGTCACACAGTTGACTTACACTGATCAAGTTATATTTCAAACCATTCACAAATGCAACTCGTCTGAACTTGACTTGTCCATTGTTCAGAACACCATATCCCTCAGTCTTTCCACAACCATCATTTCCAAAAGTGATGGAGGGTCCATCAGAAATGGTGAACTCCTCCAGTAGGGTCTTACATCCGGTCATCGTCCTGCCAGCTGCACTGTCAAGATACCAGATATACTTCTTTCGATCGCCCTACACATAAACCAGATATTGATCAGTTAGATTTGGGAACCCATCGACTGATGGGTTCACTGGAGCCTCCCTTATAGGTTCCAGGGGCAATCTGGTCTAGTTCACTTGTTTCTACAGTGGTCTTAGTTGAGAAGACCACTGGAGTTGATAGTTTCGAAACCTTTTCATTTTTCTCAACTGGAGAAATAAATTTGTCTTTCTTTGAAAAAGGTTTTGCATTTTGTCTAGGGCCAGATGAAATACCCTCAATCAAGTTTAATCTTGCATTAAAACTTTGTGATTGACGAGTTAGATTTTGAATCTGGCTCTCTATCCTGGACAAAATATTTTCGTCAGATGATACCTTAGCCTTTCCAGTCCAAGGCTTTGGTAAGGGTTTGGTCTGAGGCAAAGGTCTATTCTGCTTCACCTTTTGAACTGGAGCAGTCATCTGGACAGCTCCAGTCTTAACCTCTGGAGATTGAACTGGGTAAATGTTGGTCTTAGGTGTGGCAGGCATATCATAAATAGTTGTTGGCCTTAACACCTCTGGTAATCGATCGATTACTGGTATTAATGATGCTACATGAGTATTTCCATCTAAATATGCACGACTTTGAGCAGGAAATTGATTTACTCCAGCATCATATGGCTTTCTTGTTTCTAGCCATGACTTAATAACCAGTTTTTCTTTTTCTAAAATGATCTCAAGATCTTGTTTTTCTTGGATCAATTGTTCAGTTACCAGAACCTGGGCTTGAAATGCCAGTTCAATATCTTGAAGTTCCTTTAATTTTGATTTTAAAGCATTTAATTCAGAAGAATCTGTTTCTAGACCGTTTACACCATCAGATCTAACAGTTTCTACAAATATTAAATCAGAATTAAGGGCTTCAGCAATGTCCAATTTTAATTCTTGGTCAGTTGCATTATCATAATCACTAACCTTTTTGATAACAATGTCCACCCATCGTCCAGATGTGACATCTTCCTTCACCAGTAGCTCTTCATCTGCCAGAGCCATGTAACAGCAATCTCTTTCTTCTTCTTCATCCACTGATGAGTCATCAGAAGGAACCCACTTCTCTTCAGTCGTTGCAATCATGCACTTATTATTGTTTTCAATTTGTTGTGCCATGAGAGCAATTTGTGCCTTAAGCTTCTTATATTTCAATCTGTAGCTATCATCAGGCTTATTATTATATGAAGAGATTGGACCAGACTTGGATGCAAACTGGTTGGACCTGCACTCTTTCATGAAATGACCCTTTTTGCCACACTTAAAGCATGTCAAATTGGTCTTGTCAGTGGAAGAACTGGATGCAAATTGTCCAGATGGCCTGTTTGCTCTTGCTTTGAAACGGTTGAACGTTTTAGCAATCATTGCAACAAGGTCATCATCTTCAGTCTCATCGCAGCAGTCTGGAGAGATTTCACTGGTTTCTCCAGAATCCATTAGTTCAGACACCATCTTCTTCATAGAAAATACATTCTCGGAAGATATAAGTGCTGTACCTTGTGGTTCAGTGTGACTGACCACAATAGGAGTACTGGAAGCATGGTTGTAGGCATCTCTTTCTGCAACCACTCTCTGAGCTTGATTTTCTTCAGTGTACCTGAAAGCTCCATAAAGAGTTGAGAGAGTGTGTGTGTGCAGAGTCTTTCCTTGTCTTAAGACTAGGATCATATGCGACCATTTGGTGGGAAGGATGTCACAGAATTTCTCCAGAAGTATATCCTTGTCCTTCTCAACCCCAAGACCTCTCAGTTGGTTTATGATACTCATAAATCTGGTGTAAGTACCAGTGAGAGACTCATTAGGTTGAGCAAAAAATGACTCATACCTCTTGTTTAAGGAGACCTTTCTGGTGACAATGGTGTCATCTCCTCCTTCATGTTGGTTCAAAAGTTCATCCCACATGGTTTTTGCACTAGGAAAAAGAACTAGTGTGGGAATTAGGGTTTCTGGAACAGCCCCGAGGATCATGTTTTTAAGGAGGGTGTCTAAATTCACCAATCTCCTCTCCTCTTCAGACCAGTGTTCCTCCCTCTTTTCCCTTCCCCTTCGAGATCCAGAAGGATCAAGAAGTGGATTGAGAGGTGATGTAGGTACATATGGACCTTCGTTTAAGATCTTCATCATGTTCCTCTCAATACCAGTGACATGCAACACCATCCTAGCCTTCCACGTACCAAAGTCATCACTGTTCCCATTGAATTTAGGAACAGGATTGTTTGAGTAGTGCACATGCACGTGTGGAGAAGCAGGAGTAGGAGGAGGAGGTGGATTAGTGTTATTTACGTTTTGAGGTTCAGGTTGATCATTAATAATAACATTAGGATCAGGACCAAGACTATAACCTTGTGTATTTTCTTGGTTAGCCATCGAGAAACAGATCTAGGCAATGTTTAGCCTTCTGCTCTGATACCAATTGTGAGTCCCGTTTTTAAAGCTCAAGATGGTTAACTTAGAAAGTGTAAAATACAGCAAGTATAATAAGCACTAGAATTGGACTAGTATTACTTGTAAATAAATATGCAAGATATATAAACAAAGTAATACAAGACTTAAAGCAATAAATAAGTAAAGTGGAACATTATGTAGTTTTCTGTGTATTTTATTTATTGATGTTTAAACAAAATACAAGGTTGTTGCGGAATCAAGATAATACAATAAAGTATGTATCCTAACAACCTTTGAATTACAAATGATCTATATTTGTCAAATAGCTCTTTAGGATCGAGATACTTAAAGTTGTGAAGTATCCCTGTTTAAGATCGAGAGTATTTTAGACAAATTCACTTTCTTAAAGGTTTATACTTTCGTATATGCTTTAGTAGTTTTCTATAAGGAAATGACTTAGTATTTATAGGCAACAAAATTCACCAGTGAATTTTGTGCCGTACAAATATGGTTGTATATATTTAATGATCCGACAAGAACATTAAATGTATTAGATAAGAATAAGGATAATGTCACATCAAGTGCAAGTGTATCCTATTATCCAACCACCTTAACACACGTATACTTTGTTAAGGAACAAGTGGGTTGTTCCTTGGAAAGTGTGTTAGAGGCTAAAGTCATACCTCGTTATCAGTGTTCAGACTTGTAGTATCTAGAACACTGACCATCCTCCAGTGTGCAGATCTGGTAAGACTTTCCAGTGGACTCCGCCATTTGATAAGTCTTCTTTCTTCAGACTTCAGTCTTTGACTTCAGTCAGAATGTCTTCAGTAGAGTAGATCTGGTCTGAGGTGAAGTCTTCAGTGAGCTAATCTGGAGAATGCTCCAGATTACCTATACAAGTATTGCTCACTAGTCTTCAATTATTTCTGAGCAAATCTTCAGAGGGACTCCAGATTCCAAGTCTGGAGTAGGTCCAGTCAAACATGTTTTCTGGTCAAATCTTCAGTGAGGCTCCAGAAGTCGGGTCTGGAGCATGTCCAGCAAAACATGTTTTCTTGACTTATATTCGTTAAGGTTCCAGTAGTCCAGTCTGAACCAGTCCAATAAATCTGGACTAATTCTGGACCTAACAAAGCTTATTCGAGAAAGTTTTGGAAAAATTGATCGTTGAAAAGTTAAAGAATTTTTGTGTAAGTTTATTAACTTTTCAGGTTAAGACGAAGATCGAGGAAAAGATGAAAATTTGATGCTTACAGGTTTGATCTTTTAAATTTTCATATTTCCAGGAAGTTCGTGGTAATCTTTGATCAAATTACGACCTCGTAATTGCAAGAAGCAGAATACGACCTCGCAATTGGTCTAATTAGGCTTTAGGCAAATACGACCACGTAATTGGGCCGGGTTGACCCAGATCCATTTGTGTCAAGTGGGTATATAAACCCATGTTAGCCAAACACGACCTCACCTTTTATTTTATCAATATTAAGCTTTACCACCCCGAAAAACTACTTTGCTACCCCGATTGAGATTCGATATATATAATTAGATCGAGAATTTTTGAGTGATATTTTTGTGTTCATCACGAAATTCTGAATCTAGGTATACTATCTAATCGTACTATAGTTATCCATGCAACAAGAAAATCAAGAAAAAGGGTTTCAAAATTTTTGAATTAGGTTTCCTTAGTTTCTTCGATTTTGATGTTTTCTGGGTAAAACTAAGGGTTGGGGTATCTTTATCGTTTGAATACGAGTGTAAAGAAACAATTTTTACCAGTTTTGGTTGGGTAAATCGTAAAATCGCAATGAAGAAGATGAACAGTGCGACGACCTCGCAAAAGTGGGTTTGCTGGCCCAGATTTGCGACCTCGCATTTGTTAATTTATTTTGACTTTGTTGACTTCTAGATTGCGAGATGGATTTACGACCTGGACCAAATACGATGCCAAATTAGAAAATACGACCTCGTATTTTAGAGTTTGGTTGACCGTATTTTGACCTAAAAAATACGACCTCGTACTGGGATACGACCTCGTGTTTTTGACTTAACAGATTTTCAAAAGTTTAATTTTATAAATATTTGAAAATGAGTTATTTTATCTTTAACTTAATTACAGAGATAATTTAAGTTAATTTAACAGATTTTCAAAAGTTTATGTTAATAAAGATTTGAAAATGAGTTAATTTGTTTTAATCGTAAATTACTGAGATAATTTATGATTGTTTAACTTGATTACAGAGTTAAATAAAGTTAATGACATCAACTAAATTACAGGGATAATTTACGTTAATAGTGTGTTAAATTACCGGGATAATTTGTGTTGACTAGATTACAGAGATAATGCTAGTTGTGTATATTATGCGTGTGAATTTTTATGTCGATTTAGGTAATTAATAGTTTGTTATTGATTACAGAAATGGCAAGAAATTTCATTGGTGCGCATAACTATGTGATGAACTTCGATGATAATCAAGAAGGAACCGAATATTATCATGAGATATTTGCGTTCTTTAGAAGATCAAGAGTTCATCATGCGCTCACTCATTCACCCGTTATATATCTCGACTACTTAAGAGATTTTTGGGATAATGCTAACACTGTTTGTGATGGAGACGATCATATTTTTCACACCATTGTTGTCGGGCAGCAGATATAGTTCACCGCTGCTAATCTCATTGATATACTTCATCTGGGTACAATTGAACAAGAAGGTGGTGCGACAGGTCTCACCAAGTTCAGACACGAAGTTATTCAAGGTGCTTTCAGACGGATGGGGTTTGCAGGAGACCTGACCAGTAAGACCTTGTTCAAGAAGGGTTTCTATGGTAGGTGGAGGTATCTAGCTCATGTGATTAATGTTAGGCTAAGCAACAAAAAGTATGGTTTCGATACGTTGAACCAGGAAGCCCAGGCACAGATGGTGGGCTTGGTGTTTAACAAGCCGTATGGTTTCTCGAAGTTCTTCTTCGAAGAGATGAAAAAACAGATCAGAGCCGTGGGCAAAAGGAGGTTTTTACTATTTCCTCAATTTATGATGATGATCATCAATGCTCGACTTCCAAACTTACCAGCTGTAAGGGAAGTGAAGCAAGTAAGCACGACCATTCGACGCGGGTATCCGGGTGATCCAAATGCACAAGATGTTGCATTATTCGGTGCAGTCATCAACGCCAACTATGTAGCACCAGTGGATGAGGTCATATCAGCCTATGAAGGGCCTCAGCCAGAAGATGGTGAAGCTGCAGGGAATGTTGAGCTTTCAGAGCAGATACATGATGTTGTTGTTGAAGGTGATGTGCCGATTGAGCCTAAAGTTGTTGTGCAAGTTGCCAATGATGTGATAGATCAAGCTGGAGCCAATCCAGAAATTGTTGATGATATTCTGGAGCAGATGGCTGATCCAGAAGGTGATATCGCTCAAGTGCAAAGGTACAATGCCAATGAGGATGATCTAGTGGATGTGAACCTTGACCAAGACATAGATGACTATGTAGCTGAAGCTGCAGTTGGTTCTGAAGCAGCTAGAGCTAGTGGGTCATGTGCTGCTGAAGCTAGTGGGTCAGGCATTGGTCAGGCTAGTGGGTCAGGTGGTGATAATGTAGGTCGAGGAAACGCTGCTGTTGATATTGAAGCAGACAGAGAGCCTTCTGTGCATTCAGATGATGATTCTGACAGTGATGGTGATGACGATCCATACAGATCTCATGCATTCATCAGACCTGGATCTAGATTAGTTCTTAAACCTACACAGGCCACTCAAGGAAGAAGAAGAACAAGAGAGACTGATGATGAAGACTGGGTGCCAGAGGAGCCGTTGCTTAAGAGAAGTAAACTTGTCAGGGCACAAGAGACTTCTGCTGCTGCTGCTGGTCCAGTTATCATTAGTACGGAGACTACTCGGCCACAATCACAGCTACGAAGGACTAAAGAGGCTAGTCTAAGCCTTGCTGATTTGCAGAGACAGATGTCTGAACAGAAAGAACAGCATGATAAGGCTATGAATGAAATGAGAAGTCTGATCAGAGATATGGTTGATGATATGAAGGTTGTGACTGACAAGAATAGAATTCTTGAAGACAAGTTGGGCAGGATCGAGGAGGTAGTGTCCAAGATGTCTGATAAGTCTCTGGAGGTTAAAGGCAAGGTTGTCAAGATAGCAGATGCACTCAAGCAGGGAATCAAGATCCCTGAGGAAAAGATGCATGAGTTGTATGACAACTATGTCAAATGGAATGCTGAGAAGGATAACTCAGGTTGTAAGGGTGATGAGCTGGCTAAGGCAGGGCATAAGGATGATCAGAATGAAGATCCAGATGCTACTAGAGCAACTCAAGAGCTAGGAGGGAGTTCTATTTTAAGAACAGAGACTCAAGGAGAGTCTAGCCAGGCTGGTATTGCTGGCAAGGCAACCTCAGAAGCTCCACAAGGTCAAGAACAGATGTCTACAGAGATAAACATGGTAGTTGAGCTTGAGGCACCTCAAACCAAACTCCTTACAGAATATGTTGACGTTGATCGATTAGACCAGGGTAAGGATTTGGTAGGGGAATCTGATGATATTGCTCTTGATGCTGAAAATGCTAGTGCTCAGGATAGTGAGTCGACCAAGACCGATTCTACCAATAATACTTATACCGAGTCAGATTTGCATCCGATTATTGTGCATAGACTAGAGAAGAGATTGGGATATGATCCACAAGCTCATATGAGAGCTAGAGCAGAGATGGCGGATTATTATTATGATCTAGGGTCTTTGAAGGATCAAGAGAAAGAACGGTTAGGGTTAACTCATACTCCTTCAGAGTCAGAGTCAGATTCTGATTTTGAGACTGAGACTGAGACTGAGAAGGAGCACTGAGACTAGACTGAGACTAGACTGAGACTGACTGACGAGACTGAACTGAGACTGAGACTGAGATGAGACTGAACTGAGACTGAGACTGAGACTGAGAAGGAGCAGAGCAGGAGCAAGAAGAAGCAGAGAAAGTAGATTAATGACAAAGACAAGACGAAGACATAAGTATGTTAACGTCTAGAAGCTATTGCCAAGGGGGAGTCTGTAAGTGCACGTCTATGTCAATAGCAGTCTAGATTGTTTGGGCTTATATTGTAATATGTCTTTGTAATGTTATTGTCATTAATGAACTTAGTATTATGCATAGAATACTAGATTAAGTTTAAGTATTGAATGTATAGTAAATCTGCTAAGTATGAATTGCGAGCTCGCAATTCATACAGAAGAAATGCGACCCCGTATTTACAGGGTTAAATACGAGGTTACTCATATAGGTAATACGACCCCGTATTTGCGGGACAAATACGAGGCCAATCACAGAATGCGACCTCACATTAGTGACGGGCTGGGCTGGGTTTGCGAGGTCGAATCGCTGAAGCCCATGTCAGGTGTTACCTATATAAACAGAACCCTAACAGAGTTTAGGGTTGAACATTTGTCGAATTATCAAGCAGGTACTGCAGGTTAATAGGTCAAAGGTTGTTCCGCTAGCCCGAAGAAGATCTACGACTCCGTAGATGATCTAGGGGCTTTCATTGTGAATCACCAAGTTATAGAGAGGGATTCCGCACCTCTTGATAACTAGATCAAGCTATTAACAATCCGTACCAGGGGACTTACAGGTAATCCTACTATTCTTTTCACCCCCCACATCAATACTATTTTCATTTGAAACCAACCCATCAGAATTAGGGTTTTCTTTTGACACTTCACCGCCATCAGAAGTAATTGCATTCAACAATTCACTACCAACTGAATCACGATCAAAACCAATAGGGTTTTTACCCGTTGAAACATCAATACTTACTTTGCCAGGATCAACAGATGGAGAAGAGGGTAATGATTTTCCATCATGTTTAGCAACATTGCCCTTATTAGGGCTCCCACCTTTCTTCTTCTTCTTTCCAGACATATCATCCACACGAATCTCACCAGCACGTATTCTATTAAAACGTTCGTCTAAAGCTTTCAAATCAAAGGGACTATCTCTCTTCATACACAATAAATACCATGCATCAAAAAAACAAACAACTACGAACAGACGAAAAACGATAATAGGAAAAACCCTAACCCTAAAAACCCTAATTTGTTTTTCGATCGCCTTAACCCCTTAACAAGTCCGAGCTAATCTAGCTAAACTACACGAGGTAGCCGCGATTACAGACCAGGTAAGAAATCAGGAAAAAAGAAATAACAAAACTAGGGTTAGTACGAGAAAGAAACGGTAAAAAACCCTAAAAACGTGACTCCTAAACTAAGAACAGTGAATCGAATATGATCAGATCACCAAAAGAGATACAACGATCACAATCGACTACCATAATCAGTAAGAAAATCACGAAATTAGGGCAGAAAAGAAAAAGGACGAAAGGGTTTCAGAATCACCATTTAGGGAGAGAGAAAAAGGGTTTTTTTCCAAAAAAAAGATCTCTGTAATTTTTTTAGGGAGAGAGAAAAAGGACCTTGTCTGTCCTTTTCCTATTGGTTAATTTGTTAGTGGTTGTCCTTAGCACGTGATAGCCTTTTTATTTAATCATTTTATTTTATTTTCGAAGATTCCTAAGAAATAGCATATGTGGCTATAAATAGGGGATCTTTCTCATTGTAAAAACGTAAACTTGATCAATTGAATAAAATTAATAGAGCAACCTCTATTTCTTAAAAATCTTCATTTACCTTTATAGATCTTTGATCTTGGTGGTTTGGAGTGATCCCTTTATCTATATTTGTGGTGGTTCGTCTTTTATCAAATATAGTGGTAAGATCTTAAATCTTCGATTCCTTTATCTGTGTTTGTGGTGACTAGATCTTTATCAAACATAGTGGTGGGATGTAGTGTTTCCTTTATCCTTGATTCCGGTGGCTTGGCCTTTACGAATCTTGGTGGTGGATTTTTTATCTATCATTTATTTTATTGTCTTGTTTGTTTGTTTTGCTCATAAAATCAGAAAATCTTCACAAAAAATAGTATTTTCGCTGTGCTAGATCTTTGTTTAAATTGTTACTTTCCGCTGTGATTGGTTTGTCGCGTGTTTTACGCATCAATAAGCTTCATGAGCTGAACAAAAGGCTGAATAAAGATTCATTCTTCCCACTGCCGAACTCATACTCATTGGCATAGCATGAAAAGATTGAGTATTGCTCTTGACATTAGCAGTAGTATTGTCATTAGCAACATATCCCGCGAGTCCATCAACATCAACTATTGGTGTAGCTTTAGCACCACTTAGAAATGCATTTATTCCTGAGCTAGTACTTGCCAAATGAATTGAAGAAGCATGATACAGGGATGGATCTTGAGAAAAATCCGCATGAGTATCCTTGATTTTTCTCTTTTTTCGGTAAAAGGCTGTCACCCCTGGTTAGAATTTTATTAATCAATACAAAGCAGGCAATCTAGTTGTGTACTAGACTGACTTTACAAATCATACACACAAGTGAAACATCCATGAACGAGTGACATACCACCCCATCCACCAATTACAAATAAAAACATAGACATTAGGATTATACTACATTAGATAATAAAATCGGTAAATCCCATGCCATCAAAAACTGTTCTACTCTTCTAGATTTCTTGAACCTGCACGTCGCCAGCTTGAATCTAACAGTGGATATAATAGCTTCATACACTTGATGCACTCCACGCTTTTTCTTCAGAAATAGCCTAGCATTCCTTTCTTGCCAAATGTGATACACTGAAGATGCAAGAATAAGCTTCGCAACAGCACTCTTAATAGTTTTCGTCTTGTCTAACAAAAGATAATCATTAATAATAGAGTCCCAATCACCAGAGTGATCAGACACATCAGCCTTGTAGCAGGCACGCTGCCAAACCTGCTTGGAGAAGGAGCATTTAAAAAATAGATGATTATGGGAATCAAATTGCATTTCACACAACAAACATAACAAAGGAGTTGTTGACTGCGCATGAACATCCCACGTGCACAAAACATCCTGTGTTTTCAATTTCTTCATGAAGACCAGCCAAAGAATAAAAGAATGCTTAGGGATAGAATGAGAATACACACAAGAGAATGCCACTCAACAATGGGAGCAGAATGGCGGATAGAATCCCAAACACGAGTCACATATACTTCATTAATAGTATTTCCAAAGCAACTTATCCTTCACGCCATTAGCCAGTTGAGGAACAACCAAATTAGGGAACCTGTCGTTCCAAGAGGGTGGCCATTTCCAAGAACCATTCACAAGGATCTCACAAACCGTGCCATATAAATTCAAACCAGCACCTGTAATTAATCTTGGGGTTAAAAATGATCCTAACAAACCATAAGCTCCCCAATTATCAAACCAAGCTGATGCCGTTTTCCTATCACCAATCTCAAACCAAAAGAACTCCTTGAGAAGAGGACGAATCTGTAGAAACTTTCACCAACTCCATGTCAAATTGCCTTGATTTTTCTCTTCATTTCTCTAATTTTCAATTTAGAGACAATAGTGTCAAAATCCCATGTACTATATTCTTTATCATCTTGAAGATGATGAACATATTCAGTCCAAATCTTTGGCAATGAATCCAAGAACTTATCTAATAGCTCTGACTCAGGATAACCAACTTGAAAGTAGGATAATTCAGTGGTTAGATGATTGAATTGGGAAATGATTTCATCAAGTGTTTCCCCTTTCAAACCATTAAATGCTTCATACTGACGTTTTAAAAGTTTGATGCGATTCTTCTTTAAAGTCACATCACCTTCACAATACTTTTCAGGCGCATCCCACATTTCTTTTGAAGTCTTATGCTTCTGAAATAGATGAACACTTTCTCGAGGTAATACCATTGTCAAGGTAGAACGAGCTTTTCCTTCAATGACATACTTTTTCTTTTCTTCATCTGGCATATAAGTGTAGGTATAGCTACCAATCACACCATTCTTCTCATAAGTAGGCCAGTCAAATCCTTGTGTCATCATGAACCACATATCAATATCATTGAGACGCATGTAGTCTTCAAAACGTCTCTTCCACATCCAATAACTCTCCATACGGAAGAGCTTTGAAGATGTATTGCCACGACCAACCTCATGATCGTGCATGTAAGTTGATTGATAAGAGTGGCATTAGGAGAATTTCTGGTAATAGGTACAGTAGCCATTTCGAGTATCTTAATGTATAAAATAAACGAAATTTAATACTACTGAACACGAGTTTGTGCTGAAGTGGCACGAAGTGAGCTGTCAAAGAAAACCATGAAGAGCAGTTCGTGTGGCACGAAGTCACGCGAGAAGCACGTGACACGAGATGATACGAAGTCACACAAACAACACGTGACACGAAGTCACACGAATAGCATGTGACACGAAGTGACGCACGAAGGCCACTTGTCACAATAAAGCACACGAAGATCACCTCGGGTTGACGTAAGCACGAGGTTGCGCGAAGACGATTACAAATTGATGAAAAAACTTGAATTTCGAATTAATATTTCAATCAATAGCTAATCACACGATCTTACACCTTCTGGTAATCAACCTTAGGGCTCTGATACCACTTGTAAGTCCCTATTGTTTTATGGATCGTAAATAAGACGTGATTCGTTATGTCAAGAGTGCGGAATCCTCTTAAGATAACTAGATTGCTATTGCCTTTTGTCTATTAATGAGTAATTAATCAACCTAAGGATACACACGAAGTGTAATTCGTGTAGGAGGTCACACGAGCAACAATTCGACTTTCAGCACGAGGACAACTCTATGTGCTGATGACGTCAGCACGAGGAGCGTCTTCTTGAATTGTTTATTTCGCCCGTACACAACGTCCAACCACCATTTAAGTATTCTATGACACTTATAATCTTGGCTCTACGTCCTTGTAACTGCAAAACAATAATATAACATACAAACACAATAATAAACATAAACAGATATAATATTGAAGTTCAAACGTAATCATTAAACATAAACAAATGTTCTATACTACTTGAAAAATAGCCTTTAATGACACCAAAATTATGACATACGCATCTACGATGACAAGCAAAAATGTGGGTTATAAAAAAACTGTCACAACTTGTAAAATCTGAAGGGTTATGACACGCAATTTTTGGTGTCATAAAAAATGTAGTGTAACGCGGAGTACACTTACATTTGCGTGTCATCCTCAAGTGTCGTTTTATAATTTTGTTCCTTATATTCCCACCCAAAAAAAACCCTAAAATCTCCAAAATTAAAAAAACCCCAAAAATCACATCGACCCCAAAATAATGTCGATCGATTGAACCAGAAGAAGATAATGTCGATCGACCCCAAAAATCATTTCAATTTCAGTCAAAAATCTACACAAATTCCATTAATCTCCAAATCTAAAAAAACCCCAAATCGATTGAAGGTTCCATTACAGTCAAAATCGAAGCTCCAAAGGTTCAAATCGAAGCTCCTGTTTATATGTATCTGTGTCTATATATATCTATATATGTATCTGTTTATATGTATCTGTGTCTATATATATCTATATATGTATCTGTTTATATGTATCTGTTCGTATATATATTGATTATTGTTTATTGAATGCAAAAATATATGAATACATGTATATATGTATATATATTGATTATAGCTTATATGTATTTGTGTCTATATATATCTATATATGTACCTGTGTCTATATATATCTATATATGTATCTTATGTTTATATGTATCTGTGTCTATATATATCTATATATGTATCTGTTTATATGTATCTGTGTCTATATCTATATATGTATCTGTATTTATATATGTATCTGTGTCTATAGTTTATATGTATCTGTGTCTATATATATCTGGAGTTCGTTAACCTAATTGACAGCGCTTGCCTTATGTGTCATTCTCAAATTTCTAGTATGTACACATACTAATGACAGTATAGTATGTTTTTTAGTCATTCTCAAATTTCTAGTATGTACACATACTAATGACAGTATAGTATGTTTTTTAGTCATTCTCAAATTTCTAGTGATATTTTGTTAACCTAATTGACCTTGGGTGTTTACGTAAAATGCAGGGAATTGAACAACTTCGCCCGGGCTTAGGTTTGCAAGTACATAAACCTAATATGCAGAACCCAAATCAGTTCTATCTGTCATCACAACAACAGCATGTATTGGCACATGCCTAGGCACAAGCCAACCTGGGAGCATCACCCAATTATGGATTTGCCGGATTACCTAGAAGTAATTTAGTTATGAAGGATGGTGAAGCTACTAGAAACGAGGGATCTATTTCTGTTGGCTCCCCTGGACAAATGAATTCACCCAAGGTTTAGTTCTCATCTCAGGACCTATGGATTTTTGACAAAACTAGGTTTTATATGATGTGATTTTATGTTTCTATGTATGGGAAAATGACAGTGCTTGCTTTAAGTGTCTGTCTGTCACTGAAAAACAAGAGAGGAAAAAAGCATATAAGATTTGTTACCGAGTATTATGTTGTTCATATTTTTAATACGATATGAAAGTCATAATTGGATGGTGATCAGGTTTCTATGGTCTCGTCTGTCGTAACATTTATGAATATGATGACTGCCTTTGTCAATGTTTATTATTTCTTAGTCACTAAGTTGTTTGTAATAGATGCTCTATTGTTTTCACCATGACAAATAATAATGCAGCACCCCTCTACAAGGGTTTTTAATTTTAGCTTTAGGTATGGGGTCTTATCGCAGTGCTTTATTTCATTTGATTACTCATGCTTATTCTAAAGCATTATTGTTCTTAGGATCGGGATCCGTTATTCATTCAATGGAAACTCTTGTTGGGTATTGTCCAAAAAAAAGTCAGAATATGGTGCTTATGGGAGGTTTAACAAAACATGTACCAATTACAAAAAATTCTTTTTTATTAGGTACACTTTCTCTTTGCGGTATTCCACCCCTTGCTTGTTTTTGGTCCAAAGATGAAATTCTTAATGATAGTTGGTTGTATTCACCTATTTTTGCAATAATAGCTTGGTCTACGGCGGGATTAACGGCATTTTATATGTGTCGGATTTATTTACTTACTTTTGAAGGACATTTAAACGTTAATTTTCAAAATTACAGTGGAAAAAGAAATACCCCCTTATATTCAATATCGCTATGGGGTAAAGAAGGTTCAAAAATAAGTAACAAAAACTTTCGTTTGGTAACTTTATTAAATAAGAATGGAGGTCCTTCTTTTTTTTCAAATAGAGTATATAAAATTGATGAGAATGTAAGAAAAATGATCCCACCCCTTCTTTCTATTCCGAATTTTGGCAATACCAAAACTTCTTTGTATCCTTATGAATCGGATAATACGATGTTATTCCCAATACTTATATTAATTATATTTACTTTGTTCGTTGGATTCTTAGGAATTCCTTTAACTCAAGATGTGGATATATTAACAAAATGGTTAACCCCGTCTATAAATCTTTTACATAAAAATTCAAATAATTCAATAGATTGGTATGAATTTTGTAAAGATGCCTTTTTTTCAGTCAGTATAGCCTCTTTCGGAATATTTATAGCATTTTTTTTATATAAACCTGTTTATTCATCTTTTCAAAATTTGGACTTAATTAATTCATTTTTTAAAATGGGGCCTAGGAGAAATTTTTATGACAAAATAAAAAATGCTATATATGATTGGTCATATAATCGAGGGTACATAGATGCCCTTTATGGAAGATTCTTGATTGTGGGGACGAGAAAATTCGCCGAATTCACTCATTTTTTTGATAGACGAATAATTGATGGAATTCCAAACGGAGTTGGTCTTATCAGTTTCTTTGTAGCAGAGGTTATTAAATCGGTAGGGGGAGGACGTATTTCTTCTTATCTGTTCTTTTATTTTTCTTATGTATCCATTTTTTTAGTAATTTATTACTTTTTGAATCTTTAAGTCTTTAACTTTAATTTAACTTTGCCAATCCATTTCATGAATAAAATGTGACCAATTATCCAACCAACAAAACTACTTGTTACAAATAGCATCTTGCTGTTGCATCGAAACATAAAAATGTTGACTAATCTCGCTAACATTGAACTTGGTAAAATGAAATGATTGAATAATTGAAAAATGAGATTATTCAGGAATACACATTGAATGCTGAGATTACGCATTGAATTTCTGGTAGTAGATTCATAATCAAAGAAGTGTTTGTGATTATTGCAGAAGAAATGAAACAAAAGATACGGTAGAGCTAGGACAGTTATTGTATGAGGTCTACCCAGTGCTAGATGCAGAGGCGCATAATAGATCGATATGAACATTATGAGCTGTCCCGTAATAAAACCAGTTGTTGCTGATACCCTCTTCTCGGTTCCTTCTTCTCCTTCTTCCATAATGTGAGCTCGGAGAAGGAAGAAATAGGAGGGTCCTATGGAGAATGTGGTCAGAAATCCATAATAGAGTCCGACCACAACGACCGAATTGATTATCTTCATGCATAAGGATACTAGATTACCTAGTAGAAAAGATTTCAAAATCATCACAAACCTCCCTTTTTCTTTTCTATTGCAATTTCTGGATTATTATATGATGATTTTGAAACTTTCCATATATAGAAAAGAAATAGAAAGAGATAGACTAGAAATGACACCTGTTATGTTAATGACACCAAAGGGGTATTAAATGAATGGAATTGGGATATGGATGGAATATAATGAAATAGAGCCACTTTGAGGTTCCCTATGAAATGAGGCATGGAGGGGAGCCACTACCAAGAAGTTCCGGGAGTTACGAAGGAAGCTTCGAGCTCATATTGGTCATGGGTTGAGAACGGGAATGTAACTCTACGAGATCGAATCTCCCGTTATTCCTCAGTAGCTCAGTGGTAGAGCGGTCGGCTGTTAACCGATTGGTCGTAGGTTCGAATCCTACTTGGGGAGATTTGAAAATCGCCGTCAACACCCCGGTACAGGTCCGGGATACTCCTTTGTTCCATAGCCCTGGGGCTATTTACAACTATCCAATTAAGAATTCTCAGATGTACTAGTACTAGCAGTACATCAAAGATGCAGTCATCGATTCTCCCGAGAGGCCACAATTGCCGCGAGCAAACATATTAATGATGAGGAACGCATTTTTGTTAGTAGTGCTAACGACTTATTACTTTTGGGTAAAAGGGATTACCCTGCTCAAACTTTTATACTACTACCAATAATGAACAGTACAACACAAGTAATGAGGCTGAGTGCCCCATTAATTCTCTATATGACAAGCCATATAGAGTTAAAAACACAAGCTAACCTAGCCATACAAAAATCAAAATATCAAAACATCAAAGCCCAAAGCCCAAGGCTATTACAACGAAGACCATTTGAGTGAGACAGGCAACCTCAAACATGCACATCAACTAATACCTAGACAAGTGAGAGGGACACATTTACAAGGCAACCGAAATTACCCCAAACATGCACATCAACCTATCCAAGTACCAGTGAGAGGGATACATTTACAAGGTACCTATAACACTACAAATAACAACAAGAAAATTAATAACTCGCATCATGCATGAGTAACTCCTTTGGAAGATTCCATGTAGCCAGCAAGTGAGTAGTCCTTGCATTCTTCTTGAACCTCAGCTTGACCAGTCTATAACAAACTGTCTCCATAATAATATCTCTGATCTTCTCAGGAGGTCTTGCATGGTTGCTGAACATACGATTATTACGTTCCTGCCATACAAAATAGACAGCATCCGCTAGCACAAGTCGAGCAATAATACTCTTAACTGAATTCTTCTTGAGAGAACATAAGAATACCCATTTGCATTCATCATCACCTTCTAGCACTTTAAGCATTCCTTGTTTCTCCGCAAACTTGAAGAAAAAATACCCATTTGCATTCATCATCACCTTTTGCAGACCATATTTCATCCAGTTATTCTTTACATAATATTCAACTACCGGAAAGGCCAATCTATCACCCAAGAAGTAACCAAATAGAGTATTTGCAAATTTATCCTGAACAAGACGAACTGATTCCTTAGGTAGAACCACATCAATCCCCTCCTATTTTTGAATCGTTTCTAACTTTCTGAAATTCACAATTTTGGTCACCGTACCAGTTTGAACCTTATCCGCATAGTAAACAGATGGGGTTGCATTACTTTTCAAATCTTGACCAGCTTTAGCATTGTTCGTTGCTTTGTTACTCTCCTGCTGATCATTAGTAATATGGACTGCACCATGTTTCCCCAAACTAGGGTTTTCAAGCACTTCAGCCACCTTGTCGCCCTCATTGGATGGAAAGGGTGTTACTGAAGCAGGACCACTTCGATAACCTTGTTTCTCAAAGTCTTTCACATTAAATTCTACTTTGTTTTCATCAGCGACATTGTTTGGTTCTGGTGGCATTGACGTTTGGGCATTCTTGTTACCCTCATTAGTACATTCAAAAGCATCAGCAAAGGCCTTAGCTTTAGATGGAGAAAGAAGGGTAGGGCTGCCACCATCGATAACATTATTATCACTCGTCAAAAACCCATCAGAATTTGGGTTTTCTGTTGACACTTCACCACCATCAGGAATGTTTGCATTTAAATCTTCACTACCAGTTGTATCATAATCAACACCAATAGGATTTTTACCAATAGGAATGTCCATACTTACTTTGCCAGGATCGACAGATTGAGAAGGGGGTTGTGATTTTCCATCTTGTTTAGCAACATTACCCTTGTTAGGGCTGCCACCTTTCTTCTTCTTCTTTCCATACATCTCACCAGTACGAATCTCCCCAGCACGTATTCTATTAAAGCGTTCGTCTAAAGCTTTCAAATTAAAAATACTATCTTTCTTCATACAAAATAAAACACCATGCAGCAAATAAAGCAAACAATGCAATCTCTCCACTTAACAATTAAGACATGAAAAAGCTACAGCCAATCGAAAACAAATAAACACACCAATACGACCTACAAACAGAAACAAAAATAATCAGATTTGCATACGGCCCACGAACAGAAAGAAAAAACTGATCAGAACATGTAGAAGCGTCGAAAAAATCAAAACCCTAATCCCTATCAAACCCTAAATCGCAATACCTAATCCCTTAATCAATTAACAAGTTTGTAAATCTAGCTGGACTAATCAAGTTAGCCGCGAACACAAACAAGGTAATCAATCAGGAACAAGATAAACAATCTAGGGTTTAGCCCTAAAAACGTGAAACTAGAATCAATGGTGAAGGTGATACGATTAGAGCATCAAAGGAGATACCATAAGCGCATACAAACACCATGATTAACAAGAAATCACGAGATTAGGGCAGCGAAGGATTGAACAAGATCGCCATAGGGGGAGAGAATTAGGGTTAAGTGTGTGTTTTTTGTCCCATACACATATACTTAGTATCGAATGAATGGTATTTATAGAGAAGTCATCCTCCTTTGATGGGAGAAGGTTCCTTGAAGAAGGAGGTTTGGGTTTTCCCTATTTCTTCTCTTTAGTCATGATCCTATTACCATGTTTATCCGATTTGATCTTCTTAAGAGGCTTCCTAGAAGATTCCCGACTAGGCAAGTGTTTGTATTTATCTTTGGAAAGGATTTATGTTAA
The DNA here is from genome assembly GCA_034093135.1 of Erigeron breviscapus. Lineage (NCBI taxonomy): Eukaryota > Viridiplantae > Streptophyta > Magnoliopsida > Asterales > Asteraceae > Erigeron > Erigeron breviscapus. The sequence continues at coordinate 71,136,614 of CM067170.1, forward strand.
TCTTATAGCTGATCTTGTGTCATCTTCGTGGTAACTTCTTTTGTAAATATGCTTTGTATTAAGTGCCCTTCGTCATTTATGTGGGTACTACTTATGAAGGATGAAGAAGTGAGGTGATTACTTGTTTTGACTTAAAGATTGAACCAAAGAAATGACGTAACGCTGGAGATGGAAAAGTGAAAGTAGAAAAGACTGTGTAGGAAGCTAAATGAATTGGGCTATGCTGAGTTAAAGAATAACCCAAGGGAATCCCGAAATGAAATGATAAAGTTAAGAATACGGATAAGTTAATTATATAGGAGTAGCGGAATGATTCTTAGAACAGAATCCTTTTAAGGAGGGGAGAATTGAAACATCCCAAAACTTTTTGACGTTGACCGTTAACTTGCCGTTAGCGACCGTTAGTTACTATGTGTTTTATATGTGCATACATGAATTAAGTGATTTACGTGAGATATGTATTAAAGTGATTTAAAGTAATGAAATTAAAGTTGATAATGATTAATGAAGTCAGTTAATGTTCCCGATAAGATATAAGGGTCGATAAGTGTTCCTGTAGGCGTTAAAATAGCCGTTAAGGGTCGAAACGAGTTGTAACAAAGTGTTAAGGCCTAGATGTAAAGTTTTAAAAGTTATTTCAGTATATAAAGGGTATGGAGGTCGACCCCAGGGCAGAAAAATCAGATCCAAACCCTAAGAAAGTCTCACACACAAAACCCTAGGCCTCTTCTTCAAGTTTAGAGCAATTTCGGATCGATTCGGGAGTGATTTCGCATAGATTTCGATCCTTTAATCTTCCTTCCAGGTAAGATATGATTTATTGATAAATTGTTGAGTCATTTTAATTGTTTTTACCCAATCAATTCGGATCGCAAGGGTTAGGGTTAATTTGATTACGTTTCGTCATCGATTACTTGGGTTTTCGGGTAATCTAATGTATTGTTATTGTATCCTCTTGTCACTGGAACAAGTGATCTTGTGAAATCATCATATGAGTCATATTTTGGGTGCATATGAGATCCATAGGCCGTGGTAGTTGCTATGGTCATTTGATGGCCGAAATAGTTTAAAAAACAAAGGGTTTATTAGATCTGAAAATCTAGTATTATTGCAAAATCATATCTCTTTCAATTAAAAGAGTGAGGAGATGAATCTTATTTTTTGAAAAGGTCTAAGTGTCCTCTTGAATCGATATGAATAAAGTTTCTGGTGATTTTGCCCATAGATAGGTGAAAAGTGTCGATTTCCAAAAGTGTTCGAATTTCGGACGAGTTCTGCTGGCCTATCTTGTAAACGTCATAAATCATTCATTAAATAACCTCAAGAGTCAAACTTTATATTTCTGGAAAGGTCTTTGGAAATTGATATCGACGAGACCACCCATGGGCTCGGCGATACCAGCCGGTAGAAGGGTTCTAAGCGCGTGTAAGTGTCTAGTTGACTTATATTTCCATCCTTCTTGTATCATAGGTTGTCGGGATCACTTGTCAAATATGGTAAACACATTTCTGATTGTTGAGTACTCCATTGAGGTAAGATAACATCTTTTACCACATGAGGGACAACAAAACATAAGTTTTCATTGGTTAACTTCCCCAAATGAATGTTTGTATGTTTATATGTATTCGGGAATGTATGGGAGGTTTCTATGGGAATGATTATGTTACCATTGATGATGAATGATTGTCACACCCCCAAAATATATTTATTTGCGGAAAACAGGGGTGAACAATAATGGACATCACAAACACATATTAGAATGAACGACCTCTATAATGAGACGTTTTGATAAACTTTTATACATAATACTTGTTGAGATATTACAAAAGATAGAATGACTTCAAATATCAACAAGTTAAGACACCTCCAAATGTTTGTGACTCCAAATAGTATGCATCACGTATATGCATCAAATAGCTCAAGTACCTGAGAATACACGTTTTAAATTTCGTCAACATAAAGTTGGTGAGTTCATAGAGTAAAAATATATCGTACCATGGATCACAAGACTTTTTCTCAGATGATAATGCATGCATTACATATATCATAAAACAGTATGTATCCATAAAACAGTTGTATCCATAAAACAGTTGTATCCATAAAACAGTTGTATCCATAAAACAGTTGTATCCATAAAACAGTTGTATCCATAAAACAGTTGTATCCATAAAACAGTTGTATCCATAAAACAGTTGTATCCATAAAACAGTTGTATCCATAAAACAGTTGTATCCATAAAACAGTTGTATCCATAAAACAGTTGTATCCATAAAACAGTTGTATCCATAAAACAGTTGTATCCATAAAACAGTTGTATCCATAAAACAGTTGTATCCATAAAACAGTTGTATCCATAAAACAGTTGTATCCATAAAACAGTTGTATCCATAAAACAGTTGTATCCATAAAACAGTTGTATCCATAAAACAGTTGTATCCATAAAACAGTTGTATCCATAAAACAGTTGTATCCATAAAACAGTTGTATCCATAAAACAGTTGTATCCATAAAACAGTTGTATCCATAAAACAGTTGTATCCATAAAACATTGTATCCATAAAATCAGTTGTATCCATAACAACAGTTGTATCCATAAAACAGTTCTATCCATAAAACAGTTGTATCCATAAAACAGTTGTATCCGTAAAACAGTTGTATCCATAAAACAGTTGTATCCATAAAACAGTTGTATCCATAAAACAGTTGTATCCATAAAACAGTTGTATCCATAAAACAGTTGTATCCATAAAACAGTTGTATCCATAAAACAGTTGTATCCATAAAACAGTTGTATCCATAAAACAGTTGTATCCATAAAACAGTTGTATCCATAAAACAGTTGTATCCATAAAACAGTTGTATCCATAAAACAGTTGTATCCATAAAACAGTTGTATCCATAAAACAGTTGTATCCATAAAACAGTTGTATCCATAAAACAGTTGTATCCATAAAACAGTTGTATCCATAAAACAGTTGTATCCATAAAACAGTTGTATCCATAAAACAGTTGTATCCATAAAACAGTTGTATCCATAAAACAGTTGTATCCATAAAACAGTTGTATCCATAAAACAGTTGTATCCATAAACAGTTGTATCCATAAAACAGTTGTATCCATAAAACAGTTGTATCCATAAAACAGTTGTATCCATAAAACAGTTGTATCCATAAAACAGTTGTATCCATAAAACAGTTGTATCCATAAAACAGTTGTATCCATAAAACAGTTGTATCCATAAAACAGTTGTATCCATAAAACAGTTGTATCCATAAAACAGTTGTATCCATAAAACAGTTGTATCCATAAAACAGTTGTATCCATAAAACAGTTGTATCCATAAAACAGTTGTATCCATAAAACAGTTGTATCCATAAAACAGTTGTATCCATAAAACAGTTGTATCCATAAAACAGTTGTATCCATAAAACAGTTGTATCCATAAAACAGTTGTATCCATAAAACAGTTGTATCCATAAAACAGTTGTATCCATAAAACAGTTGTATCCATAAAACAGTTGTATCCATAAAACAGTTGTATCCATAAAACAGTTGTATCCATAAAACAGTTGTATCCATAAAACAGTTGTATCCATAAAACAGTTGTATCCATAAAACAGTTGTATCCATAAAACAGTTGTATCCATAAAACAGTTGTATCCATAAAACAGTTGTATCCATAAAACAGTTGTATCCATAAAACAGTTGTATCCATAAAACAGTTGTATCCATAAAACAGTTGTATCCATAAAACAGTTGTATCCATAAAACAGTTGTATCCATAAAACAGTTGTATCCATAAAACAGTTGTATCCATAAAACAGTTGTATCCATAAAACAGTTGTATCCATAAAACAGTTGTATCCATAAAACAGTTGTATCCATAAAACAGTTGTATCCATAAAACAGTTGTATCCATAAAACAGTTGTATCCATAAAACAGTTGTATCCATAAAACAGTTGTATCCATAAAACAGTTGTATCCATAAAACAGTTGTATCCATAAAACAGTTGTATCCATAAAACAGTTGTATCCATAAAACAGTTGTATCCATAAAACAGTTGTATCCATAAAACAGTTGTATCCATAAAACAGTTGTATCCATAAAACAGTTGTATCCATAAAACAGTTGTATCCATAAAACAGTTGTATCCATAAAACAGTTGTATCCATAAAACAGTTGTATCCATAAAACAGTTGTATCCATAAAACAGTTGTATCCATAAAACAGTTGTATCCATAAAACAGTTGTATCCATAAAACAGTTGTATCCATAAAACAGTTGTATCCATAAAACAGTTGTATCCATAAAACAGTTGTATCCATAAAACAGTTGTATCCATAAAACAGTTGTATCCATAAAACAGTTGTATCCATAAAACAGTTGTATCCATAAAACAGTTGTATCCATAAAACAGTTGTATCCATAAAACAGTTGTATCCATAAAACAGTTGTATCCATAAAACAGTTGTATCCATAAAACAGTTGTATCCATAAAACAGTTGTATCCATAAAACAGTTGTATCCATAAAACAGTTGTATCCATAAAACAGTTGTATCCATAAAACAGTTGTATCCATAAAACAGTTGTATCCATAAAACAGTTGTATCCATAAAACAGTTGTATCCATAAAACAGTTGTATCCATAAAACAGTTGTATCCATAAAACAGTTGTATCCATAAAACAGTTGTATCCATAAAACAGTTGTATCCATAAAACAGTTGTATCCATAAAACAGTTGTATCCATAAAACAGTTGTATCCATAAAACAGTTGTATCCATAAAACAGTTGTATCCATAAAACAGTTGTATCCATAAAACAGTTGTATCCATAAAACAGTTGTATCCATAAAACAGTTGTATCCATAAAACAGTTGTATCCATAAAACAGTTGTATCCATAAAACAGTTGTATCCATAAAACAGTTGTATCCATAAAACAGTTGTATCCATAAAACAGTTGTATCCATAAAACAGTTGTATCCATAAAACAGTTGTATCCATAAAACAGTTGTATCCATAAAACAGTTGTATCCATAAAACAGTTGTATCCATAAAACAGTTGTATCCATAAAACAGTTGTATCCATAAAACAGTTGTATCCATAAAACAGTTGTATCCATAAAACAGTTGTATCCATAAAACAGTTGTATCCATAAAACAGTTGTATCCATAAAACAGTTGTATCCATAAAACAGTTGTATCCATAAAACAGTTGTATCCATAAAACAGTTGTATCCATAAAACAGTTGTATCCATAAAACAGTTGTATCCATAAAACAGTTGTATCCATAAAACAGTTGTATCCATAAAACAGTTGTATCCATAAAACAGTTGTATCCATAAAACAGTTGTATCCATAAAACAGTTGTATCCATAAAACAGTTGTATCCATAAAACAGTTGTATCCATAAAACAGTTGTATCCATAAAACAGTTGTATCCATAAAACAGTTGTATCCATAAAACAGTTGTATCCATAAAACAGTTGTATCCATAAAACAGTTGTATCCATAAAACAGTTGTATCCATAAAACAGTTGTATCCATAAAACAGTTGTATCCATAAAACAGTTGTATCCATAAAACAGTTGTATCCATAAAACAGTTATGGTTGTATCTATATCTATACGTATATGTATGTATATATATATACGGTATATCTATATATAATCACACACACACACTACATACACACATATACACATACTCGTATACATTTACATACTTACAGTGGGGTGGTGATCGTGGTGGTTTTGGAGGTGATGAAGCTACGTGGGGTAGTGGTGCGAGGGTGGTAGTGGTCGTACGTGGGGTTTGTTAATGGTGAAGGTGGTGGTCGTTTTGCATGGACAGTAGCCGAGGGTGATGATGTTTTGATCGTGTCTATATCTATATATATATAGTATGTTATGTGTATATATATATATGTCGAGATGGTATTGCTTTGGAGAGGTGGTGGTCGAAGGTTTGGAGAAGAATGCCGAGAATTATAAGGTGATGGTTGTGGTGTTGATAGAGCCGTGGAGGGTTTGGAGGGAGAAGAAGAAAAGATGGTGTGTTGTTTAAGTCCATTCTACATCCATATTTATACTAGAAGAGAAGGGGGTCGGCTGTGAAAATAAGAAGAGCAAATGTCGACATTATGTTGACATACATTCGTTGCTTAACCAAGAAGAAAAAGGAGAGGTGTCGACATGTTCTAGAAGAAACTTTGCATGTAAGTAAACAAGGGGGAGGGCTGCCGACTGAGAAGAAATATCTAGTACATCGATCTTGTATATCTATATCTATATTAGTTTTTGGTTTGCATGAAATAGAAGAAAAAGGAGGCTATGCGCAGCATGAAGAAACAGAAAACAAAGATATTAGTTTTCTATATCTATTTTAGTCTGCATGAAACAAAAGGGGGGGCCGATCGGATAAAATATCAAAAGAATAAGAAGGGATCAAATTCCATTTGAAGTAGTTCTATATTATATCTAATGGTTAGTCGATAATATAAAAATGAAGGGACGGCTGTCAGGAATAAAATATCTATATTGTATTATACAGTATTAAATCATAAATCTTCAGATGTTTAGTCCTTGATTTAGTCTAAATAGTTGTCGTTAAATCGCCAAAATTTAAATGTAGTCTTATTAAGGCTTTAGACATAATACCTTAAGATTTGATGTCTTTTACTTTAATTTAAATATCTTCATTATAACAACTATTCTAGTTGTTCATAAAGTATTATATTAAATAGACCAATTTTTATTTAATATAAAGCTTAATACTTAATATTTCTTAATATTTTTAGATTAAATCTTATTTAATAAAAGATTTAAAATTTTTGTTTTATCCGAAAATTGACAATTGTCACAATGATGATATGTTTATGTTATGAAATGATGTTATGATGAAATAAGGTAAATGATAAGCTGAAATGTATATGTTGATAATACGATAAGATGCTATGATGATATAAACGTATGATGCTATAATGCAATTGATGATATGATTACTCATTGCTATTATGTTATGCTTATGAAATGATAAAAAGATATGTTACCATCACTTTAAGATGATATGATGCTTATATGACATGATGATATGATGTTATTATGTTATAAAGATATGTTGATATGAATGATACGTTGATATGAAAATAAAGTGATATGACGATGTGATGTTAATATGTGATGATGATATGTTGATGCATGTATGTCGTATGATTGATTGCATGGCTTGAACACCTAGTCACTAGACTTCTATAGGTTTGCCATGACACATGCACGATTAAGGGCCCTAAAGTAAAAAAGATGTATGTGATTAGTTTAGGTGAAAGTGTAGCCTAAGCTAATATAAAGAAAAGAAAGATACATGTGATTAGTTTAGGTGAAAGTGTAGCCCAGAAATTAGGGCTTTTCTTTTGCCGGATAAAATTAGGGCTTTTCGTTTGCCCAGAAAGAAACAAAGTATAGTGCCTCCCCCGGATGGTTATGTTAGCATATATATCGATTCCTTTATTTATGGTAATGTTAGGCATCTGTTTTCCCCATTTTTCCTGGTTGTGCTTAGCCTTTATGGAAACTATATATCTCGATGGCACCCTCAAGGTCATGCAAAGGTAATGGCTTTTGAAGTGATGTGTCGTGCTTATGGTGGTGACCCTTCTGTCGATCTTTTTAGGAGATTTGCCAATATTTGTGATACGGGTGATTGGGTTACCATCCAAAATAGGCCAAACAATGCCGGTTGCTTTGAAAAAGGTGGGGTGACTATTAGAGATTGGAAAGACCGTTTTGTGTTCATGAGTGATTCGTTGATCCCTGATGTCTTTAGTACTTTATGAGATAGGGTAAAACTGGAAGATGTGAGAAAGTTTGTTGACCCCATTCCGTCTGATGAAGATTTGGGTCCATTGTTGAAGGAGATTAAAGAGAATCACTTAGTTGTGTTGTCGTACCCTGATAGTGTTCTGTTCAAGGCGGAAGTTATAGATGTGTTGCCAGTTGGGGAAGAAGAGATGGATGGTAAGCGAATGTTTTACTGTGATTGTTTTCTTCCATCTTTATTTTCTTGGTGAAATTTGAGTCCCTTTTCTTTTCTTTTCTTGTTGCTTATAGATATGAGCTTTATGGACTTTGTGAGAAGAGGTGGGCAAGATGTTGTAGAAACCTCTGGTGGAGCTATTGCTGGGTCCTGACCCATTCCTTCTAGTGATCCAAATGTGGGCCTTGCTGATGGTCTCAAATCTTCTCCTCTTAGGGGGGTTGATCCTTCTGGAGAGGGATCCCCTCCTGTAGTAGTTGAAGAAGATGAAGATGTGGAAGTTATTGGTGTGAGGGAAAGTGATTGGAAGAGTCCCGAGGTCGGTAGTGCTTCACGCCTTCGTAAGAGGAAATAGACTGTGTTGCCTTAGGGCCCTTCGTTGACGAAAAAGAAAACCAAGTTGAAAGGTACTCCTCTTATTCGATTTAACTCTTCTTTTCTTTCCTCTCTCTTTGTTTTTATTCTTGTTTAATTGTATGTAGCTTATGCTGTGTTTGATCGCTCAAATGATAATCCACCCAAAACTTATGTTGATGAAGACACTGTCTCCTTTGATTCTCTTCGTGGGATGAGTGATTTGGGCTTCATTCAGTCTTATCACAAACATGCCCAATGTCAGAGTAAAATGAATGTGGTGGAGGAGGAGCACTTACAGGCTACTTGTGCTCGTGTTGAAGAAAAGCTGGATGAGAAGAATCAAGAATGTGAGAGGTTGAGGAAGTCAGCTGAAGATGCTAAGAATCAGTCAAGTGAGGTCACGTCATTAGAGGGGAAATTGAGGGAAGCTGAGGTTGGTTGCAAGATCAGGGAGGAGGAGATTGCTGAATTGAAGCAGAAGCTGACCAATTCTGTTGTAAACCTTAACTTAGAGAGGAAGATTGTTGCTAGTTTAGCTAGGCAGGTGCAAGAGCATATCTTGGAGCATGCTGGGTTAATAACGGATGTGATTCCTTATGCCTATAGGGCTTTGATAGATAGTGATGAGTTTGGGAAGCTTCTGGCGGCAGTGATAACAGCCAACAGGCATGATGAGAGGTCTCTGGTTCTGAAGAAGTTGAGTGATGAAGGGAAAGTGGAATTAGCTTCTTGCTCTGGATTTCATGAGAATTCTTTTTCGGTAAAAAGCCGTCACCCCTTGTAAACTTGTATAAATAATCACAATAAAAACAGGCAACATGGCTGAAATGCCAGTTGGCTTACAACGTCCATGCTAATAAGCAAAACATAGAAGGAAACAGAGTGATGCAACACTCTCAAAATATCGACCTAGGTTTACAACCTCAAAAACAACTAGGAAAATAAGAAAGAGACTAATGCTGGATAAGTGAGAAAGGCAAATCTCATTTCATGAGAATTCAGCTGAGGCTATTACCCAAGCTGTTGTTGACTACAAGAATGCTGACTTTCCGTTCATTCACAAGCTGACCTCTAATCCTACTGCTTCTTACCAATCTTTAATGCATATTGTTCCAGACAAAGTTGTCCCTGGCTCGTTATCTGTTTCTGCCAACGTTGATTCTTGTGTTCCTCCTGTTACAACTCCAGTTCCGCCCTCCAGCCCTGAGGTTTCCACTGATAACTTAGCTCATCCTTCATGATTTAAAAACATTTTCTTCATAGGCTTATGGCTTTAAGACAATTTCATCGTTGTTATGGTTGTGAACTTAATGCTTTGGATAATGAATTTTTTTTTGGTACCTGCAATATATGCAGGATATGTGATTATAACCATGGTTTATGTTGGCCATGGTTTTTTACTTTTTATAAATATATTATGGTTATATGTGTTTTCTGAAGATCGAACCTCTTTTGTTTTTTGTTTGTAAGAGGTTCGTATTACTTCATCCTTATTTGCATAGTGTCAAGGGTGTTTCCCTTTAATTCTTTCTGTGTCTCACTTTGTTGTGCATGGTTACGAAGGTTATGACCTTTTAATTCTCATGTCTTTTTATTTTTCTGCATGCTTCGTAGTAAAGTATTTTTACTTACGGTTAAGCTTTTTATGTTATGTAGGCATCCCATTGAACATACATTTTAAGCCTTAGTAGCATGTCTTTAGTTAATTGAATTGTACATACATGGTAAAAAGAATAATACGATAAGGAGAGACCCTTCGTATAGTATAGGAGATCATTATATGACCTAAAAAACAAAAATTGCATAAATCACTGTGTGATTACATAAATTCCTAATAGGATTGCCATTTATTCATCTAAAGTGTGTAACCTATTATATTTATCACTTTTTGGTGAGAAACTTAAAGGTTACTAAGCAATCCGGGCACATTATGCCTTTCCTTTACTCACTGTTCCCCGAGGTCCCAAAGGACCCAGTGGATTCTTCTGAGTTGCAAACCTTCGGAAGCCTTTCTGATTTTGAAGTTGATCCTTTGCTTTCTTGAGAACCTTCGGCTTCGGATGCTTCCTTATAGATCATGAAGATTGTTTGCTCTGGAGCCTTGCTCCTTTCTTGACTTCCTTCTTCATCTTTTACCTTGGTGTTCTGTCTGATTTCCACAAGTAGGTGACCTAGCTCCCCCTCCCTTATTGCTTTGTTTATGGCTTTCCTTAGGTTGATGCAGTCATTAGTGTCATGACCATGATCACTATCGAATTCACAGTATTCATCAAAATTCTTCTTAATATTGTTACTAAGCTTCGGAGGTGGTGCGAAGGTCTTTGCTACCTTATCTGTTGCTAAGATTGCCCTTGGAGTCTTAGTGAGTTCTGGGAGAGCTTGTCTTTCCTTGACTTTGTCTTCCTTGCTATATGGGGAATACTTAATTCAACTATCCTTGTTATTGAAAGAATTTTGTTTTCTTTTTCCTTCGGAGGACTCCCCATCTTGCAACGGTGCTCCGATGCTATTGTCAGCAGTGTCCCTAGCGTCCAGCCATGCATATGCCTTTGCTTTTGTATCTTTGAAGGTTTCTGGGAGCTTCTCTAAGAGGTGTTCGATGAGAGCTCGGCTTCGACACCCATGGATGAGGCCTGATATCCTCCGGGATTCTGGAAGAGTAGGTATTTACTGAGTTTCATTGGTATACATGTTCATGAAGTTTCTGGTACCTTCGTCGGGTCCTTGCTTGATATTATGAGCTGCAATGTGGGTCTTTTTATGCCTCTTTTGCTGGCTGAAGTGTGCTCGGAATTTTTCTTTTAAATCAGAGAAACCAGTAATCGATCCTTTTGGTAGATTGTTGAACCATTCTCTAGCATCACTTTTCAGTACCCAACCGAAGCCTCTACAAGCCACCGGGTCGTTCCATTGTTGCATGGCTGCTGCTCCTCGAAACAATTGTAGGAAGTCATCAGGGTCAGTCTTCCCTTCGTAAGTTCCTAGGTGAGATGGACACTTTAAGTTATTAGGCAGTGGATACTTTTGTATCTATTCCACTAGAGGTGAAATATTAGATTCATCTTCGAGGGGGGAGAGTTGCTCTTGGTTGGTGCCTACTCCTCCCATGTTCATAGCTGCTGGTGGAGTGGTATGGTTTCCCCAAGGGTATCCTCCAAAGTGGGCATACCACTGAGGGTATATTGGGTGAGGTCCCAATCCGGCCATAGCATGCGAAGGTAAGGGCTCAGAAAGTTAAGGTTGAGTCATAGGATAGCTTTGAGGGTGCACCGGAGCTCTTGGGCCGACCCGTGAAGGCATCGGAGGCGGTATTCCCCAGTACGAATAGTAATCATATGGATGAGGGATTCCTTGAGGAGTAGTTATTGTTGAGTTTGTAACAATAAGAGCTCCGAGAGTACCTCTGACTCTCAACCTAGGTCTAGGGACTCTCGTTAGATCTGGGAAGTTAAGATTTGCATTGCCTATCAACTCTTCTGCCCTACGAATGGGTGAGGGAACATTCTCAGGGCTTCGGATATTACGTGCATGATTTCCTGTTGGCCTCCCCTCTGGATCTTCAGCTTCCCATTCTTCATCAGTTTCACTTCCAAAGTTCAGTGTTCTTCCAGCCACTCTCTGTCTGTTGACGTACCTTAGGGCTTCCTCGAGCAAATCTCTGTTTCCTAGAAGTTGTTCTTCGTTAATGGGATCCGCTTGCCTTGAAGATTTTGCCCTATTGTTTCGCCTTTGATACTGTATGGAGGGTTCTGGGCGATAAGTATGATTTAGGCTAAACGACGACTAAGAAGCTGTTGCAAATTCAGGCAGGCTATGGACTTCATCTGCCGGTGTGCTAAATGGCGGGGATGAGACTGTTATTCCCTGGGATGCGGCTGTGCTGAGTGGAGTTTCTGGGCCTTCACTCGACATGGTTTAAGCGAATCAATGTAGTGGTTTAGTGGTGAGTTTCTCTTAGTGATAGAGGTCCCACGGATGGCGCTAAATGATTGTGCACCAAACCGCATCGAGAGGCTTTTTGGATTGAAGGTGATTTGAAGAAAGAACCCTAAAGAGTTTTTAGGGTTTGTTGGCGATTCCCTGAAGGTAGGAATGGTGTTCCTTTACGCCAACTAAGGGTTAATGGTGATGATGGTCGAATGGTATTCGACTTTAGGGTTTATGTGATGGTTTTGATCGGTGATCGTGTTTGTGTGTGTTGATGTTATTCGATATTTTTTTATTTTTTTTGGTTAATGGGATACCCCTGTAAATTTTATACCATCACCAAAAAACATTACAAATCAAGTAGCATGGCTGAAATACCATACTAGTTCATTTGCATGACATGCCATGCATACGTAGACTAATAGAATAAGCAAGCAAGACTACCTAACTATAGGAAAACCAATACACTAGTATTTACAAACATAAAAAACTAATGTGATAAAATAGAACTATAACAGCACCCGCGCTTATTATCTGAGATGGACCACAATATCACGTGGTACTTTCCAAGCTTCCAATAAGCAATCCACACTAGTCGTGTCTTTAAACTTCAAAGTGACCAACTTGAATCTGATCGTAGAGACAATAAGCTCCACAATGCTGTTAGGGGGTCGGGTATGATTAGAAAACAACCTATTGTGGTATTTATAGACAAGTCCTCCTCCTTTGATGGGATAAGGTTTCTTGAAGAAGGAGGTTAGGGTTTTCCCTATTTCTTCTCTTTAGTCATGATCCTATTACCATGTTTATCCGATTTGATCTTCTTAAGAGGCTTCCTAGAAGATTCCAGACTAGGCAAGTGTTTGTATTTATCTTTGGAAAGAATTTATGTTAATCTTATAGCTGATCTTGTGTCATCTTCGTGGTAACTTCTTTTGTAAATAGTATTAAGTGCACTTCGTAAGGTGGTACGAAGGGAGTTCTTGTTATTATGTCCTTCGTATAGTGGGGTACACCGTCAATTATCACTCCTATATTGATGGGAAAGAGAAATAATGATTTGGAAAATTGGGAAAAATCATATGATGGTGCGATGGTGCATTGGGATTTTCACTTTCTATTGTTGAGTTCACATATGATGATAACTATGATGTGGGCATTGGGTGTCATCTCATGATATGACATGTTATGGAAAGGAAGGTTATGGAGCCAAAAATCATGAAGATAATAGTTTTTAAAGTTGAAATCGTTAAAGGAATGTTATGATTAGCTCAAAATCGTCTAAAGGTTTTGTGATGAGCAAAAAAGCTTATAATGAACAAGGTGTGTATTATGGTCTAGCCATAAGTCTATATGGAGGGGTATGATTTGCACAGAAAGTGACGGCTAGTCGATCTTTGTTCAATGAATTATGTGAGTTATGGTAGCAAGGATATAAGGATATGGGCCGGAAGGTCGTATTTCGCCAAATGAATAGTCTTCGCCCAGTGTAATGTGGGTACTACTAATGAAGGATGAAGAAGTGAGGTGATTACTTGTTTTGACTTAAAGATTGAACCAAAGAAATGACATAACGCTGGAGATGGAAAAGTGAAAGTAGAAAAGACTATGTAGGGAGATAAATGAATTGGGCTTTGCTAAGTTAAAGAACAACCAAAGGGAATCCCGAAATGAAATGATAAAGTTAAGGATATGGATAAGTTAATTATATAGGAGTAGCGGAATGATTCTTAGAACAGAATCCTTTTAAGGAGGGGAGAATTGAAACATCCCAAAACTTTTTGACGTTGACCGTTAACTTGCCGTTAACGACCGTTAGGTTACTATGTGTTTTATATGTGCATACGTGAATTAAGTGATTTACGTGAGATATGTGTTAAAGTGATTTAAATTAATAAATTAAAGTTGATAATGATTAATGAAGTCAATTAATGTTCTCGATAAGATATAAGGGTCGATAAGTGTTCCTGTAGGCGTTAATAGAGCCGTTAAGGGCCGAAACGAGTTGTAACGAAGTGCTAGGGCCTAGATGTAAAGTTTTAAAAGTTATTTCAGTATATAAAGGGTATGGAGGTCGACCCTAGGGCAGAAAAATCAGATCCAAACCCTAAGAAAGTCTCACACACAAAACCCTAGGCCTCTCCTTCAAGTTTAAAGCAATTTCGGGTCGATTCGGGAGTGATTTCGCATAGATTTCGATACTTTAATCTTCCTTCCAGGTAAGATATGTTTATTGATTGTTGTTCAAAAAAAAAGATATGATTCATTGATCAATTGTTGAGTCATTTTAATGGTTTTTACCCAATCAATTCGGATCTCAAGGGTTAGGTTTATTTGATTACGTTTCGTCATCGATTACTTGGGTTTTCGGGTAATCTAATGTATTGTTATTGTATCCTCTTGTCCCTGGAACAAGTGATCTTGTGAAATCATCATATGAGTCATATTTTGGGTGCATATGAGATCCATAGGTCGTGGTGGTTGCTATGGTCATTTGATGGTCGAAATAGTTTGAAAAACAAGGGTTATAGTTTGAAAAACAAAGGGTTTATTAGTTCTGAAAATCTAGTATTATAGCAAAAATCATATCTCTTTCAATTAAAAGAGTTAGGAGATGAATCTTATTTTTTGAAAAGGTCTAAGTGTCCTCTTGAATCGATATGAATAAAATTTTTGGTGAATTTGCCCATAGATAGGTGAAAAGTGTCGATTTCCAAAAGTGGTCGAATTTCGGACGAGTTCTGCTGGCCTATCTTGTAAACGTCATAAATCATTCATTATAGAACTTCAAGAGTCAAACTTTATATTTCTGGAAAGGTCTTTGAATTCCCTACATTTCTTAAGAACTAAGTATTGACTCAGTTGGTCGTCTTGAGGTTGAAAAGTCTCCTGCAAGTGAAGGGTGTGAGTTTCGAAATTGATATCGACGAGACCACCCATGGGCTCCGCGATACCAGCCGGCAGAAGGGTTCTAAGTGCGTTTAAGTGTCTTGTTGACTTAAATTTCCATCCTTCTTGTATCATAGGTTGTCGGGATCACTTGTCAAACATGGTAAACACATTTGTGATTGTTGAGTACTCCATTGAGGTAAGATAACATCTTTTACCACATGAGGGACAACAAAACATAAGTTTTCATTGGTTAACTTCCCCAAATGAATGTTTATATGTTTATATGTATTCGGGAATGTATGGGAGGTTTCTATGGGAATGATTATATTACCATTGATGATGAATGGTAAGCTTACGCATGCTATGATGAAATGTTTATATGTTTATATGTATTCGGGAATGTATGGGAGGTTTCTATGGGAATGATTATATTACCATTGATGATGAATGGTAAGCTTACGCATGCTATGATGAAATGATGATATGTTTATGTTATGAAATGATGTTATGATGAAATAAGGTAAATGATAAGCTGAAATGTATATGTCGATAATACGATAAGATGCTATGATGATATATACATATGATGCTATAATGCAATTGATGATATGATGACTCATTGCTATGATGTTATGCTTATGAAATGATAAGACGATATGTTACTATCACTTTAAGATGATATGATGCTTATATGATTATATGACATGATGATATGATGTTATTATGTTATAACGATATGTTGATATGAATGATACGTTGATATGAAAATAAAGTGATATGACGATGTGATGTTAATATGTGATGATGATATGTTGATGCGTATATGTCGTATGATTGATTGCATGGCTTGAACACCTAGTCACTAGACTTCTATAGGTTTGCCATGACACGTGCACGATTAAGGGCCCTAAAGTAAAAAAGATGTATGTGATTAGTTTAGGTGAAAGTGTAGCCTAAGCTAATATAAAGAAAAGAAAGATACATGTGATTAGTTTAGGTGAAAGTGTAGCCTAAGCTAATATAAAGAAAAGAAAGATACATGTGATTAGTTTAGGTGAAAGTGTAGCCTAAGCTAATATAATAAAGAAGTCTCGAGCATATGTAAAGTCTTGTGTTAAGTTTAACCTATGCTAGTTCTTCGGGGCTAGTGTGTATATGGTCACGTGGTGTGGGAATCTAGATACCTCCTCGTGGCATAGTTATGTTTGAGTGTAACCGGGTGGAGTAACTAACCACTACATGCGCAAAGTTCAAACGGTATACTCAGTTGGATTGACTTTGTCTTTCCTTAATGACGATGATGGACCACCGAAAGGTCTACCCATCAAGTCGGGTGTGAGGTCCCCATGTAAGGTCTTATGGCCGCCTACACACAACCCCACATCCCTAAGTATGTGTGGCTTATGTCACATAGCTTACGTCTAGGCAAAAGAAAAGTAAAGAAATAAAGAAAGTAAAGAAAGAAAAGAAAAGAACGACGAAAAGTAAAGCTTTATGAGGTTAGGCACAAATAGGACTATGATGGATCCTAATGTAATAATTTATGCATGTTACTATAATGATGATGATATGCTATTTCTAAAGTATGTTGTGAAAGACACCATAGTAATGTGCTGATCTTAAAGTGTTGTAATGGTTATGTGATATTTTTTTTCGGAAAAGGCCGTCACCCCTGATGATACATTAACAATAATCACTGTTTAGGTACAAATAATGTGACTGAATGTCACATTCAATAATATATGGCATACCATATATTTAACAAGTTAACTAGGAAAACAAGATATCAACTAGAAACAGTAATGAGTAAACTCAAACACTAGCCAAAAAACAAGCGACATTTCCTCCAGGATCTTTTTATGAAGCTTGTAATAAGTTGAGCTTAGGGATGTCCCATATCTTCAATAACTGACTATTTCTACTGGTAGCCTTAAACTTAAGCGAGAGAAGCTTCAGGCGCACTGTGGTCACAATTTTTTCTCTAACTTGAGCTTCAGTGCACTTGGTATTAGAGAACAATCTTGAATTACGTTCAAGCCAGAAAAAATATGAAGCAGCAGCCACAAGGAGTCTTGCAATGACACTTTCAGCTGAATTCTGAGTAGAGCTAGATATTAGCCATCCAGCAATACTATCCCATGAGTCCGCAACAGATGACATGTTGGCCATATGTTTAATTTGGCCCCAAACCTGCAAAGAAAAAGAGCACTGAAAAAATAGATGTGAGCGAGAGTCCATTCCTCTTTGGCATAGAGGGCAGCACATGAGGTTGAGATTTGTGGCACTTCCAACTTCCCATGCTTTCATTCTATCTTGGGTCTTCAATTTATTCTGAAAAACCAGCCAAAGATGGAATGCGTGCCTAGGTATACATGTAGAAAACCAAACAGTCTTCACCCATGGAACTTTATCTTGTTTATATCGAACCGCATTCCAAACTTCATTAACAGAATAATCATGTTCCACTCCATCCAAGTTCTTCCAAAGAGCTCGGTCTTGAATGTTATGATGGAGCACAGGTGGACGAATATGAGCAAGGACAGGGTAAACATTATACCAATCTTGAGGCCAATTCCATTGATGATTACTAACAACATCAGTCATATTATTATCCAAGCTAAACCCAGCTCGCATGATGTCATTTATGTGATACTAACAACTATGAAATGTTTTTGTTAATATAAAATGAAATGGCAATGATTTCATAAACTCATGTTGTCTTACTTATCTTTTAAAGCTAACACTTGCTCTTTTGAAAAACGTTGTTCCCTCAAGTTAAGCAGGTTGAACTAGTAAAAGACTTAGCTTGGTGAGGCGGGTAGTTGCTATGAAGAGGACATTTAGTTTTCCCGCTTAGTCATTTATGTTTGTCTAGGAAACCGTACATCATAAAAACACTTTTCTTTTTCCTTTGTTCCCTCCATTATTTTGCTGTGTTCACCTCCTTACTGGCTTCGAAGAATCCAGTTACTAAACCAGGTATTTTTCTTCTCTCTTCTATTCTATTGTGATGGCGAAGATAGGCATTAGGTCAACTTATTATTCGATTACTGATGATCAACTTAGCGATTTTGTAAATAGGTTTTTTCGGGGCAAAATTAGGGCTTTTCGTTTGCCCGGAAAGAAACAAAGTATAGTGTCTCCCCTGAATGGTTATGTTGGCATATATCTCGATTCGTTTATTTATGGTAATGTTAGGCATCCGTTTTCCCCATTTTTCCTGGCTGTGCTTAGCCACTATGGAAACCATATATCTCGATGGCACCCTCAAGGTCATGCAAAGGTAATGGCTTTTGAAGTGATGTGTCGTGCTTATGGTGGTGACCCTTCTGACGATCTTTTTAGGAGATTTGCCAATATTTGTGATACGGGTGATTGAGTTACCATCCAAAATAGGCCAAACAATGCCGGTTGCTTTGAAAAAGGTGGGGTGACTATTAGAGATTGGAAAGACCGTTTTGTGTTCATGAGTGATTCGTTGATCCCTGATGTCTTTAGTACTTTAAGAGATATAGCGATACTGGAAGATGTGAGAGAGTTTGTTGACCCCATTCCGTCTGATGAAGATTTGGGTCCATTGTTGAAAGAGATTAGCGAGAATCACTTACTTGTGTTGTCGTACCCTGATAGTGTTCTGTTCAAGGCGAAAGTTATAGATGTGTTGCCAATTGTGTGACAACCGTCATCTGAGCGTATTTTCCCGACGCACTTTTCTGATTGTTTTTAGTTCATTTCGTTCATGTACGCAACTTTATAACTAGAATATGTACTTTAAGGGAATGAACGTCATTATTCTGTAAGGCTTTCTCATGGAATCAATGGATTTTTATTTTATCCGGGCTTTATGAGCGTTTAGACTTTGGAAAAATTGTGCGTCAACTCGAGAACGAAAGGATTACTAGTTGTCTTGTGGAAATGCCAAATTAAGTCAAAAAGTTATTATTTTAAAAACAGTTAAAGACTTAATTATCAAATATGGTCATATATATAGTCGTTTAAAAGCTATTTAAAAGTCACAAACAAATGTGGTGACAAAATAAATTAACGAGTCTCGACTTTTCTTAAATTGTCTAGTCAAACGAATTTTGTTTAAGGTCAAGAGATTCTTTTGGGTGACTTATGTTTAATCTCAAAGGAAAAACTAACTTCAATGAGTTTTAAACTCAAAGGTTTATTTCACTGGAACGTGATTAAAGTCAATGTTTGAGAGGTCTAAATCCCTAATAATTCTTCACTTTTCTCCTGTCTCTCACTACTCTCCATCTCTCTCACGGCCGCTCTTTCTTTTCTCCAAAATTTCGTTCTTCATCATCATCAATAATCATCTTCTTCTCAAGCTTTTTGACTAAGGTAATTAAAGGGTTTTGATGCTAAATCATTTTCTTTGTGAATTTCATATATACACATATACAAATCTTGGTTTTTATGTATATAATATATATAATATATCACGGTTCATATATATATACAAATATATATACATAATATATATACAAATATATATATATATTACGATATATATATATATATATATATATATATATTTGATTTTAAGAGTTTTTGTATAAAACTAGACTAGATCCAAATGGTGTTGTGTTTCTTGAGTCATTTACGGGCTGGTCAGGTCATCTCCATGTTCTTTTCTTCTCGTCCTCTTCGTTTTATTTGTAAAACAAGCCTTAGGGTTCTTGATTTTTTTGGTCATCTGTGCGTTGTTCTTGATGTCCTTCTGTTTCAGTATTCTGTTTCTTTTCCTTACTGACCTAAATAAGTTCAATGAGATAATTAAGCTCAAAGGATTTAACCTCAAAGGATTTTTAAGTTCAATGATATGTTAACTTCGACCTTTTTGTTCTCCTGGTCGTGCTCATCAACTCTTGTTTAACCTCAAAGAAAGTTTAAGTTCAAAGGATTTAAGGTCAAGAAACTTGTTATGTGTCGATTGTATGTTTAACATCAAAGAGTTTTAAGTTCAAAGGAATTTTAACATCAAAGGATTTTTACTTCAAAGAGTCTTAAGTTCAATCAATTTTAGTCCAAAGGAAATTTAAGTTCAAAGAGGTTTAACATCAATAGAGTAACCTCAACGAGTTTTGTCAGAACTTTTAAGTTCAATGAAAGTTAACATCAAAGCTTTTAACCTCAATGACTTTTAACCTCAAAGCTTTAAGTCCAATAAGATTAAGTTCAATGAGTTTTAAGGTCAAAGCTTTAAGGTCAATGTAATTTAAGGTCAATAGAATTTAAGGTCAATGGAATTTAAGGTCAATAGAATTTAAGGTCAATGGAATTTAAAGTCAATAGAATTTAAAGTTGATGGAATTTAAAGTCAGTGAAAGTTAACCTCAATAAAATTAAGTCCGATGCTCCGTGTTCATTTTTTTGGGTTCTATTCTGTCATTGTCAATCGAGCTAATAAGAAAGATCTTATCACTTCAAACAATTAATTCGAGATTTAAAGTCGTTCTTGAACATCAAAAGTGCTATTCAAGTAAACGTAATACGACACGACATAATGGCATTTCTTAAGACACTAGTATAGGACATAGACGTGTACAATTAAGTAAGTACTTACTGGGTGACTTGTGGACATTGTAGGATTTTTGGACAGATAGTGTACGTGTTTCAGGTGTACTTGACTGTTCGTGTTCTTGTTTGTTGATTCTAAGGTGCTTGTGCTTGTGCTGCGTTCAGGTGAGTTTCGTAGCCCCTTTTTTTACGTGCTTTGGGGTGAAAAGTATACTGGTACTTTTTAAACAGTTTTGTCGATTTCTGTTTATGTTCAATATTGAGCCGGTACTTATAGAGTTACTGACGCCATATGATGTGCTTGTTCTTGATTGTATGTATGTGATTATGTGCTTGATGATTGTGCTTTTGACGTACTTAATGAGTATTTTGGAGACTTGTACTAAGGCAGGTACCGTAAGACCAGACTTTGAGTACTTTGGGTACATTGAGTACCTTGGACTGTGCGTGCTTTGAGACTTGAGTACTTTGATTTATGGCGTAACGTTGCTCACCATATATTGAACAACTCTTGTTTTTGTACTTAAAGAATCGACACAAGACTTATTTCTATACTAGACTTTTTAACTAAACCTACGAACTCTCCAACCTTTGTGTTGACATATTTTAGTATACTTTTCAGGTACTCAGGCAAATCAGGGATAAAGACTTGCATGCTAGGCTGGACTTTGGAGATTAGTGCTCCTTTTCTTTTACCAGATTTTAAGGCTACATGCCTTGGACTATTTTTTTTTATGGACGTACTTGTAATAAGCTTTCCTAGCATTGTGATGACTTTGAACTCATGTTTTTGGGAATATATCTACTATATTCTACTTCATTTAGCAGTATCTATGTAATTCTATGTCATGCTGTACTTTTCATGACACCTCATGTTTCCGCCAATGGTGGGGTGTTACAGAATGGTATCAGAGCCGTGGTTGTAGAGAATTAGGTGGAAAGCCTAGACTATAACCTAAGAACCCCGTATAGCATTTACGATAGGAATCATAGATGCATTCTAGACGTGCTAACCTCGCTTCTATTTTGAGTTCATGTTCCATTGAGACTTATTATCCCTGTACTTATTCTGACTGTGGCTGTCATTTGGTGACTGTGTACTTTTGGTGACTGTGTACTTTTGGTGCTGTTGTGATTATTTATGTGTATTAGAGCAAGATGAAATGATGACACTAACTAGTATTGCAGGAAAGATAGCAGGGAAACGCCTGATCAATGTTCTGCGACTATTTCCCTGTTTTACGACAGTCTTTGACCTAATGGATTGCACTTGTAGTTTGACTGTGGTAGCAATCCTGGGCTGCTTAATGGGTGTTGGTTGGGTGGAGGGTTAGCCGCTGGTACACCCTGTATACATACCCGACCAATACCTGGAGAGCATACCAGTACTGTGAACCGACCTTGCATTAGATATACTAGGGGTGTGGAGGGTTAGTCGCTGGTACACCATGTATACATACACCACTACTTCATCGGATGTAGGTGTTAGATCCTGACCACATCATAACTACGATTTAGGGTTATATATTATTAGTATATATATGTATATGTATATGTATTACATTGACGTGAACTGCATGACTAGTTAAGTTCTTGATAATATCCCTTAGACCATAAGACGAGAGAGCTTACTAAGTCTAACGTGTGACATTGACATTGTCGAGTGCTTCTTCGCAACTAACGTTCTAGAGATATACTAACGTGTGTGGAATAACGGTGAGATGAGAGCTACTGCGAACGGAAACAATCGCCGCGATTATTCAAGTCATCAATTCTGTCCTAGCACAAAATGCGCCGAATGAAGGGCCGACTTATAATGAAGTTGAGGATGCTCAGTATGAGGATACAGTGGATGAAGTGACTGGTGAATACTATGAAGACGTTGATGAGAGAATTCGTAACGGGAATCTACTAAGAAGACTTAGAAGTGGTGTCAGGGTCGTACTTACAAAAACTTCAAGGATTATGGTGTGCAAGATTATGATGACAGAGGTGGAGCAGTCAAGTTTATTCAATAGTTAGATAGATGGAAGTTGTGATTGACACTAGTGGGTGTACTCCTGGTCAGAGGGTCAGTTATGTAACAAATTTCTTTACATTGGATGCGCTGTCTTGGTCGAATGATCAGTGTCGAGCCAGAGGTAGAGTAGTGGCTGAGGTGATGTCTTGGTAAAATTTTAAGGAGTTGTTGACGAGAAAGTTCTGTACGGCAACTGAACTAATAAGGTTATATCGAGAACTTTTGGAGCATAAGATGATTGGTGCTAATCATGTAAGTTACGCTACACGTTTCAATGAGTTATCAAGGCTTGATCCACATGTAGGTAATCTCGAGAGCAAAGACATCAAGATGTATCTTGTAGGTTGATCCCTTAGGTTAGGTCGACTACGACTGCTGTTCATCCGCTTACTTTAGAAGAGGCTGTATTGAGATCTGAGGTTGTGACTGAGGAGTTGGTTCAGTGTGGGACTCTTACTGTTGCTGGGACAAAGAGGAAGAAAAGTAGTGGGACAAGTAGTAGTAAGAAAGTTTGGCGATCTGTTGGACAATGGCATAATGGAGACAAGGAATTTGCAGTGACTGATGTCGGCAAAAAGGAATACGTGGGTCCTCGCCCTAAGTGTACAAAGTGCAATCTTCATCGTGCAGCGATCAAATTGCATAACATGTTTCAACTGCCATAAGACTGGGCATTTCGCAAATTACCGCATAGAACCAAGGATTCAGAATAGGGGCAACCAAGTTCAAGAAGCTAGAGGTTGTGCGTATGTACTAAATGCAATGGAGGCTCGCATCGATTTGAATGTTGCTAGAGGAACTTTACCTTTGATTGGTCTTTATGCTATTGTTCTTTTAACTCGAGGGCTGGTTATAGTTTTTTTCGCGACTAGTTTTGTTCCCTTATTGAGTGCTAGACCGAGCCTTACGTATATATATCATTTTTGACATAGAAATGGCTAACTGAGGACTAAGTCAGACTAAACCAGGCCGTTCGTTCGTGCACATTAGACTTTAATAATTATAATTCCCTTATTGACTTAGTACCTTTGAAATAGGATATGTTGACGTTATTGTTGGTACGGACTAGATGTCTTTATTCGACGCGACGATTCTGTGCAGTGCAAAAGTCGTTAGATTTCCTTTACCTTGTGGGGAAATACAAGACGTCCAGGGCGAGAGTTTGAGTCTTTTGAGGGTCGTGTCATAAGTGCATCTGTTAATGATGTTAGTGTGACTGATGTCCCCGTCGTTCTTGACTATCAGGATGTTTTTCCTGATAATTTACCCGGCTTACCTCCTTCTCGACAACTTGATTTTCGTATTAGTCTTGTTCCTAACGCAGCTCCTGTAGCGACGACTGAATTACAAGAATTGGTCGTACAACTAAAAGAACTTTAGGACAATGGATTTATTTGACCTAGTCAGTCACCATGGTGAGCACTTGTTCTATTCGTCAAAAAGAAGGATGGTTTCTTTCGTATGTGTATCGATTATAGAGAGCTGAATAAGTTAACAGTGAAGAATCGTTATTCTCTTCCTGGGATTGATGATCTGTTCGACCAGCTTTAAGGCGCAAAGTGTTTCTCAAAGATTGACCTACGTTCAGGGTATCATCAATTACGTGTACACAAGGACGACATACCAAAGACTGCTTTTAGAACGGGATATGGACAATTCGAATTTATAGTGATGCCCTTTGGATTGACTAACGCTCCGGCACTGTTCATGGACTTGATGAATAGAGTGTGCCGACTGTAATTGGACAAGTTTGTTATCGTGTTTATCGATGGCATTCTGAATTACTCAAAGACAACAGAGGAACATACTGAACACTTGAGAAAGGTAGTGGAATTGTTAAGGAAGGATAAACTGTATGGAAAGTTCTCTAAATGTGAATTCTGACTGAATGAGATACACTTTTTGGGACATGTTGTGAGCAAGGATGGAATACATGTAGGTCCCAGCAAGGTTAATTCAGTTAAGAATTGGAGAACGCCGGAGACACCGACTGAGGTTAGACAGTTCCTTGGTCTGGCGGGTTATTATAGAAGGCTCATAAAAATAAAAAAATAAAAAGAAAATCTAAGATTACGCTACCGCTAACGCGATTGACACAGAAAGACAGACCGTATGTTTGGGGCAAGAAATAAGAAAAAGCATTTCAGATTTTGAAGGATAAGTTATGTAATGCGCCGATTTTGAGTCTGCCGGAAGGATCTGATGACTTTGTAGTATACTGCGATGCTTGGGTCAAGGATTAGGCTGTGTGCTCATGCAAATAGACAAGGTGATTGTGTACGCCTCGCGACAACTGAAGATCCATGAGAAGAATTACACAACTCTTGACTTGGAATTCGAAGCAGTGGTTTTTGCATTAAAGTGCTGGAGGCATTATTTGTATGGAACCAAGTGTGTAATCTATACGGATCATAAAAGTCTACAGTGTATCTTCACGCAACAAGATTTGAATATGATCGAACGTAGATGGCTTGAGTTACTAAGTGATTACGATTGTGACATTCGAAAGCCAACGTTGTAGCCAACGCTCTAAGCCGTAAGGAAAGAGTTAAGCCTAGACGAGTACATATTATGAGTATCACAGTACAGAGAAGTGTTAGAGATCAGATCATAGAAGCACGGTCAGTGGTTGTTGGCGATAAAGAACTTCTTAAGAAAAATTACGAGGTATGGAACAACATTAGGATAAAAGGGACGATGGTGGATTGTATTTCGTGGATCGACTATGGATTCCTTTCACTGGTGATATATGGACATTAATTATGAACGAAGCTCATAATTCAATGTATTCGGTACATCCGGGCACTGACAAGATGTACTATGACTTGCGGGAATTGTATTGGTAGCCTGGCATGAAAAAAATGTTGCTAAGTTTGTAAGTCGATGCCAGACGTGTTTACGGGTGAAAGCGGAGCATCAAAAGCTTGCTGGATTGCTCCAACAACCAGAAATTCCTGAATGGAAATGGGAGTCTGTGACTATGGATTTTATTACAAAGCTACCCAAGACAAAGGAGGGTCATGATATGATATGGGTGATCATTGATAGATTGACAAAGTCTGCTCATTTCTTGGCCATACGCGAGAAAGACCCCATAGAGAAATTGGTAAAGAAGTATGTAAAGGAAGTCGTGTCGAAGCATGGCGTACCGGTTTCGATTATTTAAGACAGAGATACTCGCTTGAATTCTCAATTTTGGCAAGGGTTTCAGAAGGCCTTTAGGACTTTGATAGATATGAGTACGGCGTACCATCCTCAAGCCGATGGTCAGAGTTAGCGCACGATACAGACTTTAGAAGACATGTTAAAAGCGTGCATCTTAGATTTTGGTGGTGACTAGGATGACTACCAACATTTGATAGAATCCTCTTATAACAATATTTAACACACGAGTATTAATATGGTGCCTCTCAAGGCATTATATGGACGAAAATGTAGATCCTCTATCGCTTGGCGACTTTGGTGATAGTAAGTTGGTTGGACCTGAGCTTATTGAAGCGACTTTCGAGAAAACTAATTCAGATTAAGGAGTGACTTAGATTGGCACGTGAACCACAAAAGAAGTATGCTGATGTGAGACGTAGACCTTTGGAATTCAGTGTCAGGGACCGTATACTTCTTAAGGTTTTCCCTTGGAAAGGAATGGTTAGATTTGTCAAGAGCGGAAAGCTCGGGCCAAGATATATTGGACATTAATTATGAACGAAGCTCATAATTCAATGTATTCGGTACATCCGGGCACTGACAAGATGTACTATGACTTGCGGGAATTGTATTGGTAGCCTGGCATGAAAAAAATGTTGCTAAGTTTGTAAGTCGATGCCAGACGTGTTTACGGGTGAAAGCGGAGCATCAAAAGCTTGCTGGATTGCTCCAACAACCAGAAATTCCTGAATGGAAATGGGAGTCTGTGACTATGGATTTTATTACAAAGCTACCCAAGACAAAGGAGGGTCATGATATGATATGGGTGATCATTGATAGATTGACAAAGTCTGCTCATTTCTTGGCCATACGCGAGAAAGACCCCATAGAGAAATTGGTAAAGAAGTATGTAAAGGAAGTCGTGTCGAAGCATGGCGTACCGGTTTCGATTATTTAAGACAGAGATACTCGCTTGAATTCTCAATTTTGGCAAGGGTTTCAGAAGGCCTTTAGGACTTTGATAGATATGAGTACGGCGTACCATCCTCAAGCCGATGGTCAGAGTTAGCGCACGATACAGACTTTAGAAGACATGTTAAAAGCGTGCATCTTAGATTTTGGTGGTGACTAGGATGACTACCAACATTTGATAGAATCCTCTTATAACAATATTTAACACACGAGTATTAATATGGTGCCTCTCAAGGCATTATATGGACGAAAATGTAGATCCTCTATCGCTTGGCGACTTTGGTGATAGTAAGTTGGTTGGACCTGAGCTTATTGAAGCGACTTTCGAGAAAACTAATTCAGATTAAGGAGTGACTTAGATTGGCACGTGAACCACAAAAGAAGTATGCTGATGTGAGACGTAGACCTTTGGAATTCAGTGTCAGGGACCGTATACTTCTTAAGGTTTTCCCTTGGAAAGGAATGGTTAGATTTGTCAAGAGCGGAAAGCTCGGGCCAAGATATATTGGACCATTTGAGGTACTGGAAAGAGTTGGTTAGGTAGCTTATTGATTGAAACTTCCGGAAGAGTTTAAGGGAGTTTACGATGTATTTTGCGTGTCGCGTCTTCAAAAATGTCTAGCCGAGGAGGAACGTCATGTACCTATGGACGAGATCCGGATCAACGATAAATCGAATTTCGTTGAAGAGTCATTGGAGATTGTAGATCATAGTGTGCGAAAACTAAAGAAAACCAAGTATACCCTTGTTAAGATTCGTTGTAATTCAAAGTGAGGGCCCGAGTATACTTGGGAACGGGAATATCATTGCAAGACAAAATACCCCTAATTGTTTAATGGGGTAATGCTGTGACAACCGTCATCTGAGCGTATTTTCCCGACGTACTTTTTCGATTGTTTTTAGTTCATTTCGTTCATGTACGCAACTTTATAACTAGAATATGTACTTTAAGGGAATAAACGTCATTATTTTGTAAGGCTTTATCATGGAATCAATGGATTTTTATTTTATCCGGGCTTTATGAGCGTTTAGACTTTGGAAAAATTGTGCGTGAACTCGAGAACGAAAGGATTACTAGTTGTCTTGTGGAAATGCCAAATTAAGTCAAAAACTTATTTTTTTAAAACAGTTAAAGACTTAATTATCAAATATGGTCATATATATAGTCGTTTAAAAGCTATTTAAAAGTCACAAACAAATGTGGTGACAAAATAAATTAACGAGCCTCGACTTTTCTTAAATTGTCTAGTCAAACGAATTTTGTTTAAGGTCAAGAGATTCTTTTGGGTGACTTATGTTATTGGGATATTCCCTGTGAATTTTATATCATCACCAAAATCATTACAAAACAAGTAGTATGGCTGAAGTACCATACTCATTCATACACATGACATGCCATGCATATGTGAACCTCACTTACAGCATACAGGCTATACTAGTTATCAAGCTAAACAAAACTACATATAAGTTACAAGATAACCTAATATGAAGTGAAAATTAACTCTAAAATTAAAGCCTTCTAGCGCCTGATATGATCGAAGACAACCATCTGATGTGGCAAATTCCACGCTTGTACAAAACGATCAACTTGAGCTGTGTTATTAAATCTCAAAGTAACAAGCTTTAACCAAATTGTAGATGCAATCAAGTCTTGAATCTGATCAGGAGTTCGAGACTTGTTAGAGAACAACCTCTGATTTCTTTCTTGCCATATAAAGTATGCAGAAGCAGCTACAAGTAATTTCCCAATCACACTTCTTGCCGAATTTGACTTAGCTCGTGGAATCAGCCAAGAGTATATATCATCCCATCTCGAATTAATTTGATGCATTTGAGCCAAGTGTCTAACCCGAAGCCAAACCTGTGATGAAAACAAACACTCAAAAAATAAATGGTTATGAGAATCCGGTCCTTGTTGGCAAAGAAGGCAGCAAACAAGATTGTAGTTCATGTTTCCTCCACCCTTCCATTGCATAATAATGTCTTGAGTTTTCAATTTACATCGAACCAGCAGCCACATAAGAAAAGCATGACGTGGTATCATTTGTGAGAACCAAACAACTCTGTGCCAAGCAACCACATCCTGCTTCGAACGAATGGTATCCCAAACAGCCCATGAAGAGAAATTAATCTCTTTCCCATTAGAAGATTTCCAAAA
This sequence comes from Erigeron breviscapus, assembly GCA_034093135.1. Classification (NCBI taxonomy): domain Eukaryota; kingdom Viridiplantae; phylum Streptophyta; class Magnoliopsida; order Asterales; family Asteraceae; genus Erigeron; species Erigeron breviscapus. The sequence continues at coordinate 71,165,651 of CM067170.1, forward strand.
TAATGCATCATGAGTATTCGGTGAGAGGTGGATATTGGGGAGGTCAATTAATATCGGAAATAAGTCCAGCCAAGCCACCAGCCATTTCCAATTTCTCCCATCTAGAAGATCAGCAACAGAATCCCCAAGATTAAAACCAGCACGGCGAATCTCCCGAGGAGTAATATGGCTGCGAATAGGACATAAATCTGCCCATTTGTCATACCAAACAGAAGTGTTCAAACCATTACCAATTCTAGTCCAAATATGATGCCTTATTTGACTACGAATGAGTAATAGCTTCCTCCAACTCCAACTACAGTTCGCTTGAATTGGTAGATCCCAAAAGTTTCTCTCTTTAATCTTATACGCAAGGATCCATTTAACCCATAAGGATTCCCGATGGTTAAGTAGGCTCCAAATATGTGTGACCATTAAAGCTTTGTTCACCTCAACGATACGTCTAATACCAAGTCCTCCTTCTGATTTTGGAAGACAAATAGCTTTTCATGACACTTTAGCTTTGCCTTTAACATAATCACCTTGATTCCACAAAAATCCCCTTATTTTGCTTTCCAATTCTTTTATAATACGTTTTGGGAGAATAAACACTGATGCCCAATATACATGTAAAGATGATAGCACAGAGCTAATCAATTGAAGTCGCCCAGCGAAAGATAAGGATTTATTTCGCCAATCCGTAATCCGCTTCTCTAATTTTTCGACCAAAATCTTGCAATCCTTATATAATAAACGAGTTGAAATTAGAGGGACTCCAAGGTATCTTACCGGTAAACTTCCTTCCTCAAATGGCATTGTGAGTCCCTCGATAGCCACTAATCGCTCTCGAGATCGTCTATTGTTATGTCGTGAGTGCGGAATCCTCACGAGATAACTAGTTTGATTAGTTATCGTATATATTGCTAATTATATCAATATAATCAGCCTTATGTGATCTATCTTCGTTTTCTATAAGCTTAGAAACGAACTTAGTCGCCTTTGGTGTGTGTAATATGAACTGGATCCTCAATTTAGGGTTTCCATTCGTTTATATATGTTTCTGAATGAATATTGGGCTTGCTGGGCTTTGTTCTTACGAACTTAGCAGCCCAGCCCATAAAACGAAGATTATCTTCGTTAGTTCCTAACGAAGATTTTCTTCGTTAGTACTAAATACCATCAACATCTATGCTTAGTTATTTTCCAAGCACTTTATGTACAAGAAACCTAACATATATTATGTTTGTACTTGTATGACATACATAACAAACATCATATATAAACATATAAATAACACCAAAACATGTAATCGATCATTACTAAAACACAAAGTCCATAATCTATCAATTACATATAAATGAATAAGACATAAAACAACATAATGTCTTAATCTAAAAGACTAATCAAATCTAAGTTGCTGTTGTCACATCAACATGCATCAACAAACTCCCCCTTGATAGCAGCATCTTCGATTTCTTCCGTCTTCAAAAATCTTCATCATCCATCAAATAACAATCGCTTGCTATTTGCATGAATATTTTCATGTAAGCAGACTTGGAGAATCTTACGATATCGATCTTCTTCATTCTTCCAAAATGGTAAAAATGAGCATTCAGTATCGTATAATTTTCTCTGATCATTTCTTGAGAAGTTAACCAACTGCATTGGATCATACAACCTTCTCAACAACATCTTCTTCTTTGAGTCTGCATACATCTTGGCTTCACCAGAATTTCGATCAATCTCCCAATTATCCATCTTATCCAAGACATCTTGTGCCCATTTCTTGGCATGGACTTTGATCATACATTTGACATCATGTTGAACATACTCAACACTTTTATCTGGCTTAACCACCTTCTTCTTCCGTCTTGGTTCAATATGAAACTTTGGTTTCTCAGAGTCTTTCATATTTGATCTCAACCTGAAATCTTTATGAAGATTCTTACAAACCACATCAGCAAGACCATAACCACTTGGATTGATAATCCAGTTGTTTCCAAGTTCGTGTAAATCTTCTTCACATAAACTTCTGAAGTGTCTCTCACGCCATGCTAGATACTGACACCCTTCTGGTCTTTTAAGAACAAATAGCTTCAGTTCTTCATCATAAAACCAACTCCAGATTATTGTCTTATATCTTGCAGCATCTTTATCTGAGATATGAGTCCAATACATGATGGGTTTCATAGTATCCCATGTGACTATATATTCATTTAATCTTTGTCCAGGCACAAGTCGATCAATCTCATGTAGTGGATCATCTTCTCTGAGAGGTACAGGATAATTATTTGGATTAAAAGGTCTTGTCAAGTTTATTTCCCAGTGAAAAGGAATCAATGCATCATCAATCCTAGCATATACCACGAAGTTTAAAACTTTAGCGGAGCTACTAATTGACGCTTGAAGCATTCTTTCCTTAACTTCATTCCTCTTTATCTCTAACTCTTTTCTTTCTTCCAAAGATGGGTCTTCAGGAGTTAAATCCCAAACATCATCAAACCCATAAGGTTTCTTGAATATGTTTAAATCCGGTTCAGGAACAAACTCACCCTCCTCAAGTTCATCACCATCAAAAAATAATTCTGTATCATCTGTATCATCTATTAAGATTACACAAAAATGAACACCAAAATACAATGAATAATCATGATAATAATAATAAAGATAAAATATAATTGCATTGAAATAAGATAGATTACATTTACATGTCGTAAACTTATTACATGCAACCTAATATACACTTTATCTAATCTTTATCATAATCATAAGTTGAATCAGAATCAGAATCAGAATCAGATTCCAAGACTGTTTGCCTTTGAATCTGTAATTCTTTTTCTCTTTCAGTTTCTGCTTCTTGCTGTTTATCTAATAAGTTATCAAATACAGAATGAAAAGCATTTTCTTCGGTATTACAGTCATGTCCAAATTTTGCCTTAACTTCACGTTTTAATCATTCAGTTTCAGCTTCAACCTGATCATCACTTAAATAATCAACCGATTTCGAAGAATTACCTGAGTCAAGTGCTTCAATAACTTCAGCATCACGATGAGCACTTGATCCACCCGCACCAGATGTACCAGTCTGGGTAGTATCTCTTCCTGTCTCCCCCTGAGTCTCAACCCTTTTTCCTTTGTCAGAAACTGGGCGAGAATCACTCCTATTACCAGCATTATCAGCATCATCATCATCATTCTGACGTCTTGGCTGAACTGCTGATAATCTGCAGACTTCTTCAGGAACATCTCCCCCTTGATTCTTGACCCAGTTTATTAGAAAGGTCAATGCACCTCGAACATTCGTAAGATCAGACTCTATTGTATCAACACGAGTCTGAAGAACATTGATACGCCTAACTAGGGAGTAATCTGAACGAATAGGAGGAAAAGTAGGCAATCTGGGCAATATTGGTATGGCAGGAGGCAACAATGGACGCAATGTTGCACTACCAGCAACAGAAGCAACCGGTGCTGTAGCGACAACAGGAATAGCAGCATCAGCAGCAGATACTGAAGTAGTCTCAGAAATGCGTGCACGCTTAGCTCTGCGATAAGTAAGAGGAGCATCCAGTGTCCTCTTTGGTCCAACATTACTTGTACCTTCATGTAATGGACTTGATGCCATATTTCTATGTTCCAATTCTTCTTGATAATCAAGTACAGCTTCTTGTTCAGCACCAACATCCTCATCCTGATTAACTTCTTCTTGAGTAACGTGTTCATCATGAACGGATTGATCCGTATCAGAAGGAACTGGTGAAGAATGACATGCCTTACTCCGACGCTCTCGGCGTAAAGCACCAGGGACATCTTCTCGAGAGAAGTAATATGAGAGATCACTTCCTGAAACAGCAGGTACATCATGAGCCATCTTAGTTCGATGCTCATTACCAGAATCAGCAGCGACACTATCATATTCATCTGTGTCTGCTTCAACAACATCATCACCTCCATCATTCCCACTATCAGAGTCATCAGAATCACCATCAGAACTATCACCTGAACCATCTTCATCCTCATGATCAGAATTGTCTTCATCATCCACTAACATATCATCCTCAAAACGAGATCGATAATTTGGATTAATCAAATGTCCAAACAGTGGTGGATCATTAAGACCAGCCACATTACTAGTGTTGGCTTCTAGATCAGCAAATAAACGTAGAGGCCAAGCATGTGGTACATATCGAGGACCTTGATCAAATACTAAATTCGGACAAAAATGTCTAACAATTGCCATAACAAAGCGAGGATATAAGAGAAACCTATTTTTCGCTTTGGCATTGATTTGACCAATAAACTCATGATAGAAGTATGTTGAAAACGGATAAGGTCGATTCTAGACCAATGCAACCATCTGCGAAGAAATCTGAGCAGAAAGCTGATCAAATCCAGCCTTGTGATTGCTCAGACTTACCAATAAAGCGTAAGCAAGATATCTCCAACGTCCTTGAAAGCCACTTTTGTCAAAAGGAAGCTTTATTTGACCAACATATCCCATTCTTTGAAAACATCTACGAATAAGGTCAAAGTCATAAATGAATTCCACCGCGTCGTCTGATTCTTCGCCTAAATGCAGAATATCACGAAGCGTTGCAGCATTGAAATCAAACGTAATTCCTTCAACAGTAGCACGAATAAAACTACGACCATTAACCATGACCTGATGAGCAGTCCTCCAGAAGTCATCAATATACTGCCTAACCAATCTAGGTGAGTCACAGAATGCAAAAGAAAGCCTAGAACGAGCAATAAAATCAAACATTTCATGATAGCGTTCACAATTATGCTGATCTGGATCCAGATTTAAGGCCAGATTGTGCTTCTCAACGAACTGACGTGGAGCAAGAGCCATTTCTGCAAAAACAATTCATAATTGAAAAACAATTATAGGATTAGCACAAGAAATGAATAGCAGTCTTAGATGAACTTAATCAATAATCTCTTAAGTTGGAACTGTACGAAATTAGTCTTTAAGTTCGTAAGTTAAGAATGTACGAAGATAGACTGTAAGTTCGTTAGTTAGGAATGAACGAAGATAGACTTTAAATTCGTTAGATAACAATAAACGAAAATAGGTATTAAGTTCGTTGGGTAACAATGAACGAAAATAGCTTTGAAGCATAACTAAGTTCGTTTGTCACAAACACTCCTAAGTTCGTTAGTTGAAGGAAAAGTCTAAGTTCGTAAACTCTGTTTGAGAACCTAGGTTCGTAGAGATAAACGAAATCTAACTTCGTAGACATTCTGAACGACAGTTTGTTCCAAAATCAAATATTTGATTCTTAAAACATTGATGAACACTTGATTTGCCCAAAATCAATTACAAAAACATTTGTAACACTTAAAAGAAGCATAACCCATATCGATTTTACAAACGAATTAAGAATCCAAAGGATTAAAATTAAAAACGAAATTAAACCCTAGAATAAAAAAATATATATTAAAACCGAATGAGTTCATGTAAAAATTGGACAAAAACAAGAATCAAGAATTGGGGAATTGTGAATGACAAAGCTAGATAAGATACCTGAATCACTTATTTCAACAAAAATCGAAATAACAAACCGAGAATCAAGTGAAATCAAGTAATTTGATTAATGAAGATATAGGGGTTTAAGCAACTTAAATTCGTTTTCTTTAATGATTTGGCAAGGAAAAAGAGAAAACGAATTAAGTTGGGATATATATATGGATGGTTAAAAGATGGGTCAAAACGGATCGGGTAAACAGGTCGGTCGAAAATAAAGGGAACGAAGTTAACCTTCGTAAACTCAAGTGGAACGAAGATAGGGGTTATCTTCGTTTAAAACCAAATAAGTTCATTATTTTTCTGAAGAACAAGTCCAAACGAAGTTAATCACTATCTTCGTAAGAACAATTTTGTACTTAGAAAAATTTTCAAGATTCGTCATCACGAAACTTTCCACGATGCGACCCCTTTGACCTAATCCTGTACATAGCAACAACTCGTTAAAAGCAACTTGTTCATGCCTTGTACCAAAAAGTACCACCGTCTAAAATCATCATTATAATGTAAGTATTTTACAAACATTACAATCTTGAATAAAAACAAAACCCCAAGGTCTAAAATCAACCATTCACAAACCTGAAAATAATCAATGAACATATTAACAGCGTTACCAACCACGACCATGATACGGAGAGCATTTCTCTAATCATTGAGATGCTTGACGGCAAACCATCTTGAAACACTTAAGTCCCATATTAGATGTCGTCTACAAAACTAACAAACAATGAATAGTCCAAAAATCCAATGAAGAACTTTGGAAAGTTTCCGAAATCATGTCATCAGTCAAGGTACGAAAATCTAAAAGAAACAAGTATCAACACTGATTATTGTCACTAAATACATGAAATGTAAAGTAAATAAATACTTCAAAGACAGGTTCATGTATTCTTCCTTCACGTGCTCATATCTGCATCACAATATTGTCATATCACACCAAAAATCTTGTCTCCACGATATCATCAGGATGAACAACACTGTATTGCAACAAAGATCAGCACTCCAACTTTATCTTCTTAACCTGAACACTGCACACTTACCAAAAACTCATTAACGCATCAAGAGCAAAGGCATAATAATGCAGAAAATTCAAAGTAAAACACACAAAATTAGAATTAACAATTATGAAATACTCAAGATTCTAACATAAGATCAAGGGAGGTCATTCCATTGTCAACCCTAAAATGTCACCAAGTTATTAATTAAATTCGTAACTTGAAACAACTTAACCTTGTGAAATTTCAAATAACTCTGACTTTTCACATAACACGGAAAAGATCATTTTCTAAACTTAAACAAATTAATGTTCATATCAGAAAATCTTCTTTTGTACAAATCACATAACCTCATCAAGAACTCAAATGAATGAATTCAGCAAAACATATACTCAACAGAATTTAAGTAGAATCTCTCGTGCAATAAGAACTTACAAAAATACTTATTTTGTACAAATCACATAACCTCATCAAGAACTCAAATGAATGAATTCAGCAAAACATATACTCAACAGAATTTAAGTAGAATCTCTCGTGCAATAAGAACTTACAAAAATACTTATTTTGACTCAATAAAATAGAAAAATAAGTTAGAATAAAAATTACAGAATAATAAACTAGTCTATACACAATAATTATCTTAATTTATTCATTATTCACATGTGACTAGGGTACTGCTGATCAGATCAGAATAGCATTTACATAAGCCTACTAGCGAGAAATAATTCTCTTATTATTAGTTATGAACAGTGATCCAAAAACGATTACCAATATGTTTGTCCTCTTAAACACTCGGTACTTCCAGTCTCCTTTTTGGTTTGTGGCACTTTCGTATTACTTGAGCCAAGGACAGTCACCATGTAACCTAGTAAGTTACTCATGCCACAATTTTTAGTTTGCGAACTTATGTGCCCCAAATTCAGATACACTCTCAGAATCGAAACAAGCACTAAGATTAAGACATTTGGTGAGTAAAGTGAGAAAGTCTTTAAGAATCAAGTCAGCGGTGACAGGTCGGTGATTCCTCACGCGCAAAGCGACTTAACTTGACTCACGTACGGAAATATAGTTAACATTGCATAATGCCAAGTACTTGCATATTTGTGACATTATTTTATTTAAAGCACTTATGAATACCCGTGACTTTCTATGAGACCCGTGTAGCGAACTTTCTGACAACCTATCCCAAGTTGGAAACTATAGGTAGGCTAGGTATACAAAGACACCCCAAGGACTTACTTGTTCGAATCTCAAAGGCCACATTAGTTTCATATTTTCAACAGATTTATTTGATATTTGAATAACTTGTCACAAATATACATCCGAAAAAGCAATACATACACATATATGTACCCGGGACCTTCTATATAAAGACCAAATATACATAATTATAATGCAAGATCTTTCATAAGATTTAAAGGACTTGTCTATTTTAAGAACAAGCATTCTCAGCCATATATCTGAATACGTTTCCCATAAGAACATTGTATACATTTAAGTTCAGATTAAAAGGAAACCTTGGTACTTTGTGCCTATCGATACATCATATAATGGTATCACTGAACTGAGCATTTTAAAGTACAATTAAGTAAGCTTAAAAGCTAAAGTATCGTCACGTCTAATCATGTAGTGCAGTAACCTTTTTTTTTTTTTTTTTTTTTATATGACACTATCTATATACGACTTAAACTACTAAGACTCGAAAAGAAAATTTAAGTTCTTTGAGAGAAACTACTCGGCATTCTTCATACCATTGAGTTGATATAACAACTCATGACGAGGTCTATCAAAAGCTTTAGTATAAAGATCAGCAAGGTTATCATCAGTAATAACCTTTTCTAAATGAATAAGCTTTTTCTCAAAACAGTCACGTAAAAAATGATGCTTTATATCTATGTGCTTGGTGACTTTAAAGTTTTTCGGATTCTTAGTAATATCTATGGCAGACTTATTATCAATACAAATAGGAGAGTCTGAGATATCCATGCCATAGTCGCGCAATTGTTGCTGTATCCAAAGTACCTGAGAACAGCATTGACCAGCAGCTATGTATTCTGCTTCATAGGTAGACTGTGCAACAGATGTCTGCTTTTTGCACTGCCACGATATAATTCTCCCCCCTAAAAGTTGACATCCACCTGATGTTGATTTCCTATCCGAATTGGTCTGATGAATAAAGAACCCATCCTTCAGTTGATCCACCTGTAGTCCAAGGAAGAAAGTTAATTCCCCCATAGCACTCATTTCGAACTTAGCCTTCATGCGGTGCACTAAATTGATGTTGAATACCCTTGGTCAGACAGAAAACAGTAAGAGTATTATTCTTGAATTCAGTGCCATTGTCACTCCTGATTCTCTTAACTTTAACTTCATGGACATTCTCAACTTGTCTAACAAAATCCATAAACCGGTTTGCGGTCTCGTCCTTTGTCTTCAAGAAAAATACCCATGAGTACCTTGAGTAATCATCAGTGATCACAAAACAGTAGGACATCCCTCCAATGCTTCTTACGTTCACAGGACCAAAGAGATCCATATGAAGTAATTTGAATGGTTTGGATATAGAGTTGTGCACCTTTGGTTTGTGAGGATTCTTATGTTGCTTTCCTTTCAAACACGGTACACATTTATCTTCCATCCCAAACTTCTTAACTAGAACACCTTCAACTAATCCAAGACTAACAAGTTAATTCATCTTCCGAAAATTGATATGTCCCATTCTACGATGCCAGAGGAGAGATTCAGATTCATTTGCTTTGCTCAATAAACAGAGGGGCTCCGTTGGATTATCAACACCTAAAACTAAACCATAGATGTCTCTCTTCCTAGGAGCTCTGAGCATTATCCATTCCGTGGAATAACGAAACCCGGCTTCAAGATGAATGCCTCCTTTTCTGTGAAATGAACATTGTTGCCTTTGTCACAGATCTGTGAGACACTCATTAGATTATGAGTAAGTTGTTCCACATAATTTACTCTTTCTAGAGTAAGTTGTCCATTGACGACATCTCCTTGACCTGTGATGTTGCCGCCCTTGGATCCAGCAAAACTAACATACGACCCATTTATACCAGTATAATTGGACAAGAGCTTCCTGTCCCCTGTCATGTGCCTGGAGCATCCACTGCCAAGGTACCATAAATGGATTGGTTTCCTAGGAACTCCCTGCACATAAAATGAGAGAAATTAGTTTTCATTTGGGACCCAAACCTTCTGAGGTTTGGGTCGACCCTTCTCATCCCTTAGAATCAGTTCAGTCCAATACCCATTGCTAGAAGCCGTGGGTGGAACATGATTCTCATCTCGTATTCTCACAGGAGAAGACTTCTGACCTCTCGTCGGAGAAGGTCTAGGAGAATGAGGGCCATAAGAAGATCGAACACTCGAATGAATTTGGTCATAGAATGAATTTTGACTTTTAGAAACAGAACGATCAGGTCGTGGAGGTGTTTGAAAACGATTTGAAATCCTATGAACATTTCCCGAGGAACCTTTCAGTGGAGATTCACGTCGTTGGGGTATAGTAAAAGGTTTTGGAGAAGATTGAACTTTAGACTCACCAACCTGTTTATTATTACCCAACCCCCTTTTTCCTTCCGAGGTGGAAGCCTTTGAAGGAGAACCTGATCTTCGTGGTCTATTTGGACATACACTATAAACATGACCCTTTTCATGACAAGCAAATCAAGAGAGGACCTTGTACTTTTTGTTTGTATCTACCTTTTTATCGGTACCTACAGTTTCATTATTAGCACTAGTGTCCACTGACTTACTTGTTTTTCTTTGATTTTCCTTTTCAGGTTCTTGTTTAGTTGGTGATATCCTAGACTTCCTAGCACCATCTTTCTCAAGTTTATCTTTTCTTGAAGATTTCTTAAGTGCAGGCATTAAGATGTGCTTTAAAACCTTAGTTGCTTCTTCATTAATGGCTAAGTTATCTTCAGATTTTCTAATCCTAGACTGCTTAGGTAATGGAGTGAGACGTTGCTGACTTAATTTCTTCATATCCTCAATAGCAACATCCCAGACTTTATCAATCCTCTTAGGGTCAATAGATTCTAATGGGAATTCTAACTCAGTATAGACCCTATTACTCTTATGAAGTGTAAAGTGTACAATACTGTCTTTCTGACCATAAGGAGTAGATTGATTTAGGACAACATCTTTCAATTTCTCCTCCTTGTTAGGTTGAGAAGAACCTACTTTAGACACTTTTGATCCCTCAGACATCTTTGTCTCAGGAATTGAGTCTTTTGGATTACCATCTACAACACTAGTTTGAAGTAGAATATCAGGAATATTAGGCTCAACAGAAGTATAGTTATTATTGAAAGGAGGAGGCACATCTTTATAAGAAATCTTAGCAGTGTCAAGACTCTTAGAGGAAGAATCTTCAAACTTCTTCATATGCATTAAAAGCTCAGTATGTCTAGCAGAATCAGATTTGGCATTTAATTCCAAGATTTCTATTCTAGCATCAGCAAGTTCCTTTTCAATAATAGCACACTTTTTAGCTAACAGGGAGTAAGCTTCACTACCTACTCTTTCTATGGCCACAGACTGATTGACTTTATCTTTCATAGCTCTAATGTCAGATTCTAAAGATCTAATCTTGTCCTTGAAGAATTTTTCTTTATCATTAACAGTTAGACCCTTTTTAATTAATTTATCTCTTTCATCATGAGCAACATTGATAACAGATTCCAATTTCTTAATTTGTTCATTCTTTTGTTCAAGTTCATCAAACATGCGATTAACAATTTTGCAAACATGAACAATAGTGTGTAAAGAATAAGATACCTGTTGGTCTGCCTCTTTGCAATCTGCCATGTAAGCAACAAAGTCATCCACAGTCATGCCAACCGGAATCTCAAACTCTTGCATCTGCTCTTCAATTGTCTTTTCAACCTTTTCTGTAGCAGAATCTTCTTCATCCTCAGCAACTTTTACCTCTTCAGTAGCTTTCACATCATCAAGGATCTCAACATTTGCCAACTCATCATCAGATTCGGAATCAGTATCATATACACCAGCAGTAACAGATTCCATATTCGAACTTTTAGTATTTTCATACAATTGCTCTTCACTGTGGTAGACTGTGGTGTCCAAGAAATCATCGGGAGAATCAACTATTTGAGCCATATCATCAAGAATTTCGGCCAAATAAGCATTATTGTTCTCATCATGTGGAAGATTCCAAACATAAGAACCATCTGGTTGAACAGCTACTACAGCCTTGTCATTTCCATTTACATTTGTAGTAGGATCATCAGTCAACAAAAGAGCTCTAGTAGGATTTTGATTGAACGGACGATTACCACCTCTATCTTGACGTGCAGGAGTAACATTTGCCTCTCTCTTAGGCCGTTGACATTCTCTGGCAAAATGTCCAAAACCTTCGCAGTTATAGCATTTTACCTTTGACTTGTCAAATCCTTGAGTACCTCCAGTAAGTTGTCTTCCAGTTCTATTCATAAACTTTTGTACTCTCCTGGTGATCATTGCCAATTGCCATTTCAGATCCATTTCTTCAACATCATCTGGATCTATTTGGTCGTAATCTTCATCAATGAGTGCTGGATCTGTGATTCTCCCTGCAACAAAAGCTTCATGTGCAGCACACATGGCAGCATATACATTCATCCTACCCTCAGCTGATTTCATATTCATTGGCATGGACTTGTAACCAGCAGAAGAGGATGTAATGTTACCAAACTTCATATTTCCTGTCTTTGTTCCTTCATTAACCTTTTTACCCCTGTTACCAGCATCAGTAGCCATGAATCCGGAAGAATCATCTCCATCCATTAATGCACCACAATTGTCTGTCTCACCAGTATTACCAACTCCAGAAAAGAAAGCATTCACATCAGCAGTTGGATTTTTCATAGTGGCATGATAGAGAGATGGATCTTGTGTGAAATTATCTTGAAGATCCTTTGCCTTATCCTTCATTTCTCTGTTTCTTAGAGTGGATATAACTCCGTCAATACGAAGGGATGCATAATCAGTTCTTTCTTGTAATCCATGACGAAACTCTTTATAAGCTTTTGGCAAACCATCCAGGAATTTATCCACTATCTCAGTAGGAGTGTATTTAAGATCAAAATAAGCTAATTCAGCAAGAAGATGTTGATATCTCAGAATAAGATCCTCAACTTGTTCATTCTTTGTAGCATTGAAGCAATCAAATTGTTTCTTCAGCATTTTAATTCTATTTTGCTTCAATAATGGATCACCTTCACAATGAGCTTCAATAGCATCGAACAATTGCTTTGAAGTCTTGTATTCTTGTTTAGGAAATAGGTGCACCAACTCTTGAGGAATGCACATACGAAGAGTAGAGAGAGCCTTTACTTCAATAGCATAGTTAGCCTTTTCTTCACCTGTTAATTCTCCCACCTTGTATGTAGAAGTAACTCCGTTTACAGTAAGAGTGGGCCACTCATAACCTTCTGTGATCATTATCCACATGATTAAGTCTTCTCGTTGAATAAAATCTTCAAATCGACCTCTCCACGCCCAGAAGTCAGCTAATGAGACTAACTTTGGTGGAGAATTTGTACGTCCAACAAGATGATCATGATAAACCAGAGAATTGAGGTATTGGGCAACGGCATTGTTAGTTGAAGATGAGGAAGCCATAAGTGAAAAGTACTGTTCAAACGAAGATAAGAATTGAACGAAATTAGATTAAATTCGTAGAACAAGGTCAGTACGGAGATAGCTTAATTTCGTGGACAAAGGTTCTGAACGAAGATAGCTAATTTCGTAGATTAAGGATCAAAACGAAGATAGCTAAGTTCGTAGAATAAATTCGTTTGAAGAAGATTCAAAACGAAAATGAAGATAACTTCGTTTTCTATTTTCGTTTGAAGAATTTTAGAACGAAATTAAGTTAACTTCGTTTGCTAACTTCGTTGATTAACTACGTTTCGCTAAGTTCGTAAGGCAAACGAACTTAGCGACAGAAAAGGGTTCGGGAGGATTTATTGATAAAATAACAATCAAACAAACGATCTCAACCCTTTGATAAGATATCGAATGGCTCTGATACCACTTGTGAGTCCCTCGATAGCCACTGATCGCTCTCAAGATCGTCTATTGTTATGTCGTGAGTGCGGAATCCTCACGAGATAACTAGTTTGATTAGTTATCGTATATATTGCTAATTATATCAATATAATCAGCCTTATGTGATCTATCTTCGTTTTCTATAAGCTTAGAAACGAACTTAGTCGCCTTTGGTGTGTGTAATATGAACTGGATCCTCAATTTAGGGTTTCCATTCGTTTATATATGTTTCTGAATGAATATTGGGCTTGTTGGGCTTTGTTCTTACGAACTTAGCAGCCCAGCCCATAAAACGAAGATTATCTTCGTTAGTTCCTAACGAAGATTATCTTCGTTAGTTCCTAACGAAGATTATCTTCGTTAGTACTAAATACCATCAACATCTATGCTTAGTTATTTTCCAAGTACTTTATGTACAAGAAACCTAACATATATTATGTTTGTACTTGTATGACATACATAACAAACATCATATATAAACATATAAATAACACCAAAACATGTAATCGATCATTACTAAAACACAAAGTCCATAATCTATCAATTACATATAAATGAATAAGACATAAAACAACATAATGTCTTAATCTAAAAGACTAATCAAATCTAAGTTGCTGTTGTCACATCAACATGCATCAACAGGCATGATAGCAAGAATAGCATATTTAACATGATCAGGAACATTACAGAAAAACACCGTGCTCTTAGTCAAGCTTGCCACTAGGCCAGACATGTCTCGAAACAGATTAAGAGACTCCATAATGACTTTTGCTGATCTAGTTTCACCCCGAGAGAAGATAAACAAGTCGTCAGCAAAGCATAAATTCGTGATTTGTAACTTTTCACATCTATTATGGAACCTGCAATTGGAAGCATTTGAAACAGAATTATTCAAAATAAGCGTTAGTACTTCCATCACCAAAGTGAACAGGTAAGGTGACATAGGATCGCCCTGTCTCAATCCTCGGTTTCCTTTACAATATCCATGCAAGTTCCCATTAATACATAATGAGAATGATGTCGTGGACACACAAGTCATAATCCATTTGATCATCATCGGGTGAAAACCAAATCCCTTCAATATCAACTCTAAAAAATGCCAATCAACCGTATCATAGGCTTTTTGAATGTCTATCTTGAATGCACATCTAGGCGGACCACTACACCTATGATAGTTATGCATAAGTTCCTGAGTTAACAAGATATTATCTGATATTCTTTTTCCCGGCACAAATGCTGATTGATTAATGCTAACAATTTCATGCAACCCTTCCTTTATCCTGTTTGTTATAATCTTACTGATACACTTATAGATAGTATTGCAACATGATATAGGCCTATAATCAGTAATACAGGAAGGAGTGGTAACCTTTGGAATTAAGGCAATGATGGTGTGGTTTATTTGTTGTAGAAGTTTTCCATTCCGAAAAAACTCATGAACAGCTAAACAAACTTCATGCCCTACAACATCCCAAGCGCTCTTGAAAAAAGCCGAAGTATACCCATCCAGACCTGGAGCTTTATTCTCCCCAATAGAAAACATAGCCAGCTTTATTTTATCATCTGTGACATTATGTATCATTGAAGTAGCTCGTTCATGGTCCAAAGTTTTTGAAAACAAATCAGGTGGGGGGGTTTGCAAGGCTAGTGTACTCGTACCAAGAAAATTGGTGTAGTGATCAACAAAAGCAATCGGTGCGTCCCCTCCCTCATGGAAATTCCCAGCAGCATCTTTAATAACTTCAATCCTTGACCTATGATTTTTACATTTCAAAGATTTGTGGAAGAAGGCCGAATTAGCATCACCAACATCCAACCACTCCACTTTCGATCTTTGCTTCAGAAATCTCTCTTCATATAAGCTGCTATTGTCACATCAACATGCATCAACAGGCATGATAGCAAGAATAGCATATTTAACATGATCAGGAACATTACAGAAAAACACCGTGCTCTTAGTCAAGCTTGCCACTAGGCCAGACATGTCTCGAAACAGATTAAGAGACTCCATAATGACTTTTGCTGATCTAGTTTCACCCCGAGAGAAGATAAACAAGTCGTCAGCAAAGCATAAATTCGTGATTTGTAACTTTTCACATCTATTATGGAACCTGCAATTGGAAGCATTTGAAACAGAATTATTCAAAATAAGCGTTAGTACTTCCATCACCAAAGTGAACAGGTAAGGTGACATAGGATCGCCCTGTCTCAATCCTCGGTTTCCTTTACAATATCCATGCAAGTTCCCATTAATACATAATGAGAATGATGTCGTGGACACACAAGTCATAATCCATTTGATCATCATCGGGTGAAAACCAAATCCCTTCAATATCAACTCTAAAAAATGCCAATCAACCGTATCATAGGCTTTTTGAATGTATCCAACTCCTTCCTCAATCTATCAACATTATTATGCAAGTTGCCTTGTTTCTGCAATAATTTACGCATCGGTTTCTTAAGAGTTTTGAGTTTCTTCACCACCCGAAACATATAATGGCCTTACACTTCCATATTCCAATCACGTTCCACTTCCTCATTGAAACCCGGTATATGCACAATGAAGTTTGCAAACTTAAAAGGCTTAGGTCGAGTTCTTGTAATAGATGGAAGTTTTAAAATACATGGCGAATGATCGGATACTCTATATGGCTCAAACAGGGTGTTTGCAGCTGGGAAATCATCTACAAACTTCATATTGCCCATTATTCTATCTATCTTTTTAAAGATTCCAATCCCTTTTTTTGGCTTATTATTCCAAGTAAAATGGAGACCACTTCTATTGATATCCAACACTTCAATCTCCTCAACACATTCTTTAAATTCCCTCATACCTATATTAATAGTCGAGGAACCCATTAAACTATCTTCAAGATTCAGCGAGGAGTTAAAGTCACCCAGAATTACCCAAGGTCGATTATGAACAAAGTCCTTATGTTTTCCCAGCTCATGCCAAAGTTCCCTCCTTCTTTTGTAGTGATTATCTGCATAAACAAAGGAACAGAAAACATATTTTTGATCCACCTTAAACACAATTTGAGTGTGAATGACTTGATCAGTTTGTGATAACACCATTAAATCCACCAAATCAGTACCCCACCCAATAATTATTCTCGTACCTTTACTACACAAACCCCCATTGGAAGTCCAGTTCCACGTTTTACAAATCTTTTTACATACATCAAATAACTTGCTAACATCAATATGGGACTCCATAATGGCGCACAAGTTCAACCGATGTTCCTGAATTACCTGACGAACCTCATATTGTTTCAGAGGGCGGTTCAACCCCCTAATATTCCATGAAGCGATACTACCCATTAAAACCTCATTGAAACCCGGTATATGCACAATGAAGTTTGCAAACTTAAAAGGCTTAGGTCGAGTTCTTGTAATAGATGGAAGTTTTAAAATACATGGCGAATGATCGGATACTCTATATGGCTCAAACAGGGTGTTTGCAGCTGGGAAATCATCTACAAACTTCATATTGCCCATTATTCTATCTATCTTTTTAAAGATTCCAATCCCTTTTTTTGGCTTATTATTCCAAGTAAAATGGAGACCACTTCTATTGATATCCAACACTTCAATCTCCTCAACACATTCTTTAAATTCCCTCATACCTATATTAATAGTCGAGGAACCCATTAAACTATCTTCAAGATTCAGCGAGGAGTTAAAGTCACCCAGAATTACCCAAGGTCGATTATGAACAAAGTCCTTATGTTTTCCCAGCTCATGCCAAAGTTCCCTCCTTCTTTTGTAGTGATTATCTGCATAAACAAAGGAACAGAAAACATATTTTTGATCCACCTTAAACACAATTTGAGTGTGAATGACTTGATCAGTTTGTGATAACACCATTAAATCCACCAAATCAGTACCCCACCCAATAATTATTCTCGTACCTTTACTACACAAACCCCCATTGGAAGTCCAGTTCCACGTTTTACAAATCTTTTTACATACATCAAATAACTTGCTAACATCAATATGGGACTCCATAATGACTTTTGCTGATCTAGTTTCACCCCGAGAGAAGATAAACAAGTCGTCAGCAAAGCATAAATTCGTGATTTGTAACTTTTCACATCTATTATGGAACCTGCAATTGGAAGCATTTGAAACAGAATTATTCAAAATAAGCGTTAGTACTTCCATCACCAAAGTGAACAGGTAAGGTGACATAGGATCGCCCTGTCTCAATCCTCGGTTTCCTTTACAATATCCATGCAAGTTCCCATTAATACATAATGAGAATGATGTCGTGGACACACAAGTCATAATCCATTTGATCATCATCGGGTGAAAACCAAATCCCTTCAATATCAACTCTAAAAAATGCCAATCAACCGTATCATAGGCTTTTTGAATGTCAACTCCTTCCTCAATCTATCAACATTATTATGCAAGTTGCCTTGTTTCTGCAATAATTTACGCATCGGTTTCTTAAGAGTTTTGAGTTTCTTCACCACCCGAAACATATAATGGCCTTACACTTCCATATTCCAATCACGTTCCACTTCCTCATTGAAACCCGGTATATGCACAATGAAGTTTGCAAACTTAAAAGGCTTAGGTCGAGTTCTTGTAATAGATGGAAGTTTTAAAATACATGGCGAATGATCGGATACTCTATATGGCTCAAACAGGGTGTTTGCAGCTGGGAAATCATCTACAAACTTCATATTGCCCATTATTCTATCTATCTTTTTAAAGATTCCAATCCCTTTTTTTGGCTTATTATTCCAAGTAAAATGGAGACCACTTCTATTGATATCCAACACTTCAATCTCCTCAACACATTCTTTAAATTCCCTCATACCTATATTAATAGTCGAGGAACCCATTAAACTATCTTCAAGATTCAGCGAGGAGTTAAAGTCACCCAGAATTACCCAAGGTCGATTATGAACAAAGTCCTTATGTTTTCCCAGCTCATGCCAAAGTTCCCTCCTTCTTTTGTAGTGATTATCTGCATAAACAAAGGAACAGAAAACATATTTTTGATCCACCTTAAACACAATTTGAGTGTGAATGACTTGATCAGTTTGTGATAACACCATTAAATCCACCAAATCAGTACCCCACCCAATAATTATTCTCGTACCTTTACTACACAAACCCCCATTGGAAGTCCAGTTCCACGTTTTACAAATCTTTTTACATACATCAAATAACTTGCTAACATCAATATGGGACTCCATAATGGCGCACAAGTTCAACCGATGTTCCTGAATTACCTGACGAACCTCATATTGTTTCAGAGGGCGGTTCAACCCCCTAATATTCCATGAAGCGATACTACCCATTAAGACCCATTGAACCGGGAGTGCTTGCCCCCTCAGAAACTTTATTTGGTTTACTATTCGCTTTAATGAAATCATCTGATTTATCAAAAATATCCTCAACCTCTTCATCATCAGATTCCTCATCATTAGATCGACTTCCTATTTTCTTTCTTTCACCCCCGTTAGGCTGAGCAAGCTCAAAAAGCGGCTCATTTGCACCATCCCCATATTCATTCAATAAATCATACGAGTTTTTTGTAGCTATATTGGACGTACTGGCCTCACCATTATTTTCTTTAGGTTTAACAACATGTCTATAGATAAAATTAGGCTTCTGTTTTTGCTTACCCATTGAGAAACCTTGTTTAGCACCCTTCTTTCTACCTTTCACAGTTTGAAATCCATCACTTCCACTTTAGGATTCTCCTTTTGGATTTTAGCAGCTTCCTTAGATGAGGAAGTATGTCTAGGACATACATTAGAATTATGTCCAAATACGCAACAATGAGAACACCGAGGTGGTCTCCATTCATATTCCACACACATTGTTTCCTTAATATATTCATCCTCATCCATATAAGGAATAGCCAACGTTAATTCATTCTTAAATTCATTATCAGCGGATATATCAACAAGCATTCTGGTATAGCTACTTCTACCACATGCTTGAGAACACATAGAGGTAGTATAAGTATCAAGCATTTTAGGATTACCTAGCTTTGTTGCAAGCATGCTGAGGTCGTCATCTGTATAAGCAGCAATCGGTACATCATGGATTTTAATCCATACTGACACTTCTTTGATATCCTCTTTCTTCAATTGCGACGTTGGTGACCAGATATTTAAGAATATGGGCATATTGCGAATAACCCAAGGTCCTCCTTCCATGACAGCTAACATCCCTTTCTTCTCAGCGAATTTGAAAAAGAAAAACCCATTTGCATTCATCATAATCTTTTCCAATCCAAATTTTTTCCAGTTCATTTTAACAAAATATTCAACAACCGGAAAAGCTAATCTATCCCCCAAGAAATACCCAAACAAAGTATTCGAGAACTTATCTTGAATAATTCGAACAGATTCACGAGGGAGAACCACATTAATACCATCTCGTTTTTCCAAGTTCTCAAGTTTCCTAAAATTAACAACTTCTTTAATCGACCCAGCTTTAAGTTTTGCAGCATAAGAGTTCATACCAGAAGTTTGAGAAGTTTGATTCTGAGGCCCCTTATCACCATTATCATCTATCCCAGTTTTCGTTTTGTCAGCTTGTAATGCCTGATTATCATCCTTAATAGGTTCATCAACTGGTTTAGGAAACTGTGGGTATCCATATTTATCATACTCCTTTGGTTCAGGTCTTTTATTAATTGTGTCATTATTCTCAGGAGGCTGTGTGCCAAATTTTATCTCTTCAGCAATTGGATCAGGTTGGTCCGGAGCAAAAGAAAACTCAGGAACCTTCTTTCGCTCATCATCAATGTTCGATTTCATCTCCTTATCCCTTTCAACAGCCTTAAAGCTAGCATCAACTGAAGAGTTACGTATCCCATCTTCAGTAGCAGTATTACTCGTCAACTTTGAAGCTTCTACACCAGGAGTTTTTAGGGTAGTATCACAACTACCACCTGGTTTATCCATCTTTGCCTCATTCACAGTAGGTTTTTTCCCCTCCTTAACAGAACCGGTCATGTTAATAGTTTTCCTAGGGCTATTATTATTCCCTCTTTTTTTCTTCTTACCGGACATCGCCTCAACAGGTGGCCAATCAGAACCACCACCTGTTTTTAATCTATTAATACGATCTTCAATCTCTTTATAATTAATTGGACAATCTCCCTTCATAAACTAAAAAGAACCATACAGCAAAAACCCTAATAAAACGAACGAACCAACAACAAACCGAAGAAAAAACCCTAAAAACACCTTAAAAAAACCCTAATAATTAAATCAATCGCCTTAACCTGTTATCAAGCTCCACGATCTAGCTAAACTACACAAGGCAGCCGTGATCCAAGCAAGGTAACAAATCAGGAAGAAAGAAATAATCAGTTAGGGTTTTGGACGAAAAGAATGAAAAGAAAGAAACCCTAAAACGAAAATCACTTCAAACATGCACGTCAACAAGCCCTTAAACTCATAAGAATTCAAGAATCTGTGAGAGGGACATATTTACAAGATGATCAGGGACGAATTAGGGTTTGCAGGAAAGGAAAAAAATTGCCATAAGGGAGAGAGAATTTTAGGGTTTTGGGATCTATAATAACAATAATTTAATATGGTGACTTATGTTTAATCTCAAAGGAAAAACTAACTTCAATGAGTTTTAAACTCAAAGGTTTATTTCACTGGAACGTGATTAAAGTCAATGTTTGAGAGGTCTAAAACCCTAATAATTCTTCATTCTACTCCTGTCTCTCACTACTCTCCATCTCTCTCACGGCCGCTCTTTCTTTTCTCCAAAATTTCGTTCTTCATCATCATCAATAATCATCTTCTTCTCAAGCTTTTTGACTAAGGTAATTAAAGGGTTTTGATGCTAAATCATTTTCTTTGTGAATTTCATATATACACATATACAAATCTTGGTTTTTATGTATATAAATATATATAATATATCACGGTTCATATATATATACAAATACATAATTATATTCGGAATTATATATATATATATATATATTTGATTTTAAGAGTTTTTGTATAAAACTAGACTAGATCCAAATGGTGTTGTGTTTCTTGAGTCATTTACGGGCTGGTCAGGTCATCTCCATGTTCTTTTCTTCTCGTCCTCTTCGTTTTATTTGTAAAACAAGCCTTAGGGTTCTTGATTTTTTTGGTCATCTGTGCGTTATTCTTGATGTCCTTCTGTTTCAGTATTCTGTTTCTTTTCCTTACTGACCTAAATAAGTTCAATGAGATAATTAAGCTCAAAGGATTTAACCACAAAGGATTTTTAAGTTCAATGATTTTAAGTCAAAGCTTTAAGGTCAATGGAAATTTAAGGTCAATGGAATTTAAAGTCAATAGAATTTAAGTCAAAGAGTTTAAGTTCAAAGGATTTAAGGTCAAGAAACTTTTTATGTGTCGATTGTATGTTTAACATCAAAGAGTTTTAAGTTCAAAGGAATTTTAACATCAAAGGATTTTTACTTCAAAGAGTCTTAAGTTCAACAATTTTAACTTCAAAGGATTTTAAGTTCAAAGGAATTTTAACATCAAAGGAGTTTTTAAGTTCAAAGGAATTTTAACATCAAAGAATTTTTAAGTTCAATGAAAGTTTAACATCAAAGCTTTTAACCTCAATGACTTTTAACCTCAAAGCTTTAAGTTCAAAGGAATTTTAACATCAAAGATATTAAGTTCAATGAGTTTTAAGGTTAAAGCTTTAAGGTCAATGGAATTTAAGGTCAATAGAATTTAAGGTCAATGGAATTTAAAGTCAATAGAATTTAAAGTTGATGGAATTTAAAGTCAGTGAAATTTAACCTCAATGAATTTAAGGTCAATGGAATTTAAGGTCAATAGAATTTAAGGTCAATGGAATTTAAGGTCAATGGAATTTAAAGTCAATAGAATTTAAGGTCAATAGAATTTAAGGTCAATAGAATTTAAGGTCAATAGAATTTAAAGTCAATAGAATTTAAGGTCAATGGAATTTAAAGTCAATAGAATTTAAGGTCAATAGAATTTAAGGTCAATAGAATTTAAGGTCAATGGAATTTAAAGTCAATAGAATTTAAGGTAATGGAATTTAAGGTCAATAGAATTTAAGGTCAATGGAATTTAAGGTCAATGGAATTTAAGGTCAATAGAATTTAAGGTCAATAGAATTTAAGGTCAATGGAATTTAAAGTCAATGAATTTAAGGTCAATGGAATTTAAGGTCAATAGAATTTAAGGTCAATGGAATTTAAGGTCAATGGAATTTAAGGTCAATGGAATTTAAAGTCAATGGAATTTAAGGTCAATGGAATTTAAGGTCAATGGAATTTAAGGTCAATGAATTTAAGGTCAATGGAATTTAAAGTCAATAGAATTTAAAGTTGATGGAATTTAAAGTCAATGAAATTTAAGGTCAATAGAATTTAAGGTCAATGGAATTTAAGGTCAATGGAATTTAAAGTCAATAGAATTTAAGTCAATGGAATTTAAGGTCAATGAATTTAAGGTCAATAGAATTTAAGGTCAATAGAATTTAAGTCAATAGAATTTAAGGTCAAGAATTTATGTGTCTTGATTGTATGTGTGTGATTATGTGCTTGATGATTGTGCTTTTTACGTACTTAATGAGTGCTTTGGAGACTTGTACTAAGGCAGGTACCGTAAGACCAAACTTTGAGTACTTTGGGTACATTGAGTACCTTGGACTGTGCGTGCTTTGAGACTTGAGTACTTTGATTTATGGCGTAACTCTGCTCACCATATATTGAACAACTACTTGTTTTTGTACTTAAAGAATCGACACAAGACTTATTTCTATACTAGACTTTTTAACTAAACCTACGAACTCACTAACCTTTGTGTTGACACATTTTAGTATACTTTTCAGGTACTCAGGCAAATCAGGGATAAAGACTTGCATGCTAGGCTGGACTTTGGAGATTAGTGCTCCTTTTCTTTTACCAGACTTTAAGGCTACATGCCTTGGCTATTTTTGTTTATGGACGTACTTGTAGTAAGCTTTCCTAGCATTGTGATGACTTTGAACTCATGTTTTTGGGATATATCTACTATATTCTACTTCATTTAGCAGTATCTATGTAATTCCATGTCGTGTTGTACTTTTCATGACACCTCATGTTTCCGCTAATGGTGGGGTGTTACAAATTGGGGAAGAAGAGATGGATGGTAAGTGAAGGTTTTATTGTGATTGTTTTCTTCCATCTTTATTTTCTTGGTGAAATTTGAGTCCCTTTTCTTTTCTTTTCTTGTTGCTTATTGATATGTGCTTTATGGACTTTGTGAGAAGAGGTGGGCAAGATGTTGTAGAAACCTCTGGTGGAGCTATTGCTGGGTCCCGACCCATTCTTTCTAGTGATCCAAATGTGGGCCTTGCTGATGGTCTCAAATCTTCTCCTCTTAGGGGGGTTGATCTTCTGGAGAGGGATCCCCTCCTGTAGTAGTTGAAGAAGATGAAGATGTGGAAGTTATTGGTGTGAGGGAAAGTGATTGGAAGAGTCCCGAGGTCGGTATTGCTTCACGCCTTCGTAAGATGAAAGAGATTGTAAGTGCACGTCTATGTCAATAGCAGTCTAGATTGTTCGGGCATATATTGTAATATGTCTTTGTATTGTGATTGTCATTAATGAACTTGATATTATGCATAGAATACTAGATTAAGTGTAAGTATTAAATGTATATGTAATTTGCTAAGTGAATTGCGACCTCGCAATTCACTATAGGAATACGACCCGGTATTTACAAGGACAAATACGAGGCTAGAGCATGAATGCAACCTCGCAATTAGGTCGAGCTGGGCCTGAAATACGAGGCTGACGTACTGAAGCCTTTTGGGTGTTTCCTATAAATACCAGAACCCTAACAGAGTTTAGGGTTGAACATTTATCGAAATATCAAACAGGTATTGCAGGTTATAGTCGTCAAGGGTTGTTCCGCTAGCCCGAAGAAGATCTGCGAGGCAGCAGATAATCTAGGGGCTTTGTTGTTGATCACCAAGTTATAGAGAGGGATTCCGCACCTCTGAATAACTGGAGCAAACTATTAATGATCCGTTTCAAGGGGACTTACAATTGGTATCAGAGCCTCTTGGTTTCATACCGGAAGGTTATAGTTTGTTGGTGATAGACAACTTCGATTTAGGGTTGTTTAGACGTGATTCTTTCACGAGTTTACGACCGGAAATCTTGTTCGTGACATATTTTGGTGTTTGCAGCAGTCGAAAGTGTGTTTTTGGCTTTTAGGGTTTCGAATTCAAGAGAATTAAAGGATTCCGTATCGTTTGCGACCTCGCGGGCTCGTATTACCTCATCCAACTCGTATTACAACTTGGGTAGCTAATTACGACCTCACCAGTTCAATTGCGACCTCGTGAGCTCAATTACGACCTCACCAGTTCAAATACGACCTCGAGTGTAATTGCGACCTCGTATTTCTTGTGACCTAGTAAACTTTGCGACCACATTTATTACAAACAGTTCATGAACTTTGCTAGCTCGGAGAAAATGACATCTCAGTTGCCTGCAAACTACCAAGCCTTGCTGAATCAATTGATTCTGATGGATCATGAGACCGGAAAGGCCAATTCACCGCCCAAGTTGATAAGCCTTGATAGATATTTCAATTGGAAGGGCAGATTCGAGTCATACTGTAGACTGATGGATGTTAGAATGTGGATTTGCATTGTCAACGGTTATACTCACCCTACAGTTACAAGTGATGCTCCAGGTTCGAGTGGTGGAAAGCTGGCTTCGTATGAACAAATGGACGTTGATAAAAAGAAAGACTACGAAGCTGAAAGTAAGGCTTTAGGATCACTCCGAATGGCTCTCCAAGGGGAATTCTTGCATCTGTTTGAAAAATATGAAACAACGAAAGGCTTATGGGATGCACTCAAAGAGCATTGTGAAGGTGACAAAGATATCAAGAAGAGGAGGAAAGACCTGTTAAAGAAGCAGTATTATGTGTTTACAAGCTTCAAGGATGAATCTCTAGATAAGATGCTGATTCGTTACAGTCATCTGCTGGTTGAGCTTGCTTACTTTCGGTATAAACCGGATCCAGAGGATGTTATCGAGAAGTTACTGGAAGCTCTTCCAGTTAAATGGGAAGGGTTTGTCACATCTATTCAGCAAAATCCTGAATTCAGCACATGGACACTGGATCAGATTATTCGAAAGCTGAGAGGCCAAGGTATGAAACGTAAGTCGAAGGAAGCAGGTAGCAGTGATTTTGTTCAGCGTCCTGAACTCTATCATAGCAAGTCAAGCATTCCATCGGCTAAATCTTCAAGTGGAGGGATAACTGCCTTCTACAGTGGAGATGATGATAAGTTGAAAATGACAATGGATTCTGACAACAACTTGATGTATGTAACTTCTCCGGAATCAGCCATAGTTGTTCATAATGGGAGTCAGAATGGTAGTTCTCCAAGCTCGGGTTTTACAGGTATGCCGATGAGCATAAGATCTGCTGAGGGACATTTGGGCATGCTCGCTTCATTTGTGTCTGCTCATGAGAAGCTAATTGGAGGAAAACTGACTGATCCTGAACTGGTTAGGGAGGATTACAAGCAAGTTGATCCAGATGATCTGGAAGAAATGGACCTGAACTGGCAATTAGCTATGTTAACATTGAGAGTTCAGCGATTCACTGATAGAACTGGAAGGAAGGTTATTGACGGCAAAGTAGGGTTTGACAATGCTAAGGTGAAGTGTTTTAACTGTGATGGCTTTGGACATTTTGCTCGTGAGTGTCAGAGGCCAAGACGGGACAACAATTCTGCTACAGGTCGTCAGAACTTCAATCAAAGTGGTTCTATTGATGGTCAGAATTCAGGGCGTCAATATGCTAATACTGGAAACAGAAGCTCAGGAGAAACAGACAACTCGAGAGCTTTGGTTGTGCAAAATGATGGTACATATAATTGGGGTTCGACGAGTACCGATGATCAGAATCATACATTCATGGTAGAAATTCAAGACTTTGATGGAGGAATGAACGATCTGGTTGATAATTCATTCGACTATACATTATATGCCAGCACAGATGATCATGATAGTTTTCATCAGAAGGTAGAAGACGAGCCAGCACCATCAGAACCAGTAAGAGCTGAGGTTAAAGAAGCTTCCACTGAAGCTGAAACTACTATGGAATCCGAAAAGAAGGATAAAGATGTAAAGATTGAGATACCTGAAAATCTGAGTACAGAAGAGCTCGTTAAGTTTGTTGCTGATCTGGAAGCACCAGAGCAACAGGTAAGTTTTTCTTTACATGCTTTTGTTTCTATATGCAAGCATAGCATAGGTTTGTCTAGCGAAGTAACTGTTCTTAAAAAGGAGATTGAACTAGCTAAGACCCGCTTAAATGATGCTACTAGTGATAGGACTAAGTTAGCAACGGATGTAATGGTATTTAAAGGTCATGCTAAAGAATATCTTAATCGGATAAAATCTGAAGAAGATGGATTTGAGTCCCTTAGAGTAGAATATGCACAGTTACTAGGTAGAAAACAAATGCTAGATGAAGATTATGAAAAGGTAATCAAAGAAAGTGCTAATAAAGATAAAGAATTAGCAGATTCTAGGGTACAAATTGTTGAACTAAGTGGCAAACTCAACAAAATGAGAGACATTGGAACTATGATGGGTCATCTTAGAGATGCTAAGTCTAAAGGTGAACAACCTAGTTTTGTCCAGAAATATAATGTTGTGCCGCCACCTTTTAGTCACAATTATGATAGTTTTCGGAAGATAACCTTAGAAGAATCAAATAAAACTGATCCCGAAAGTGTGCCCAAGACTACCTCTGCAGAGACTAAATCTAGTAATGTTCCTATTCCTGAGACATCTAAGCCAGAGGAATCTGAGAACAAGACTAGTGAGGCCAAGGCTCACTCAGACCCAAGTGAAGCCAAACGGACAATGGATAACAAATTAAAAGATGTTGAAAAAGGAGTTGAATTTGAAACAATTGTCTATTATACTCTGAAAGGTAATGACAAAGTGTTTTCAGCAAAAGAGTCAGATTTAAATGGTAAATATCCTAAAAACATTGATCAAATCTGGAGTATTGATGAACCACTAAAATCTGACAACTTGCCAAAACCTTGTAAGGATCTTAAGGATAAAATTTTCAAAAATGGTTTTGTTCAAACTTCTACAATTGACGCAGAAGGTTCAAGTGTACAATCTGAAACACCTGAACAATTTGCTGAACGAAAGATTAAAGAAATGTTATCCATTGATCCAAAGCCTCAAGCTGTGAAATGTTATGCCCCTCCCATTCAAGCACCAAGAACGTGGGAAGAAGCATATGCGGTTGTTGAATATGTAGATGAGCAAGGTTTCAATGAGAATAGCTAGATAAGGCTACTTAACCTTAAAAAAATTCAGCATCAAACATAACTAGTCATGCCTCATCTACACTCTCACTCATTCCCAAACCTGTCCTAAGCATTTCATTTCTAAGGCTAAGCATTCCTACTTAATCCCTACATAACCTATATCGGTTTAAGTCCAAAAACTAAGGTAATACCTATGGCTCATGGTTCACTTTAACCATTTCTCTGATACCAACTTGTAACACCCAACATATAAAAATACGGATTTCCAAAAACTTTTCACCTAACGGTGTTAAAGAATGCGGAATAACGTTTTAAAAGTCCAAACCATAAAATCCAGTTTGGTTTGTTCCTAAA
Organism: Erigeron breviscapus; assembly: GCA_034093135.1. Lineage (NCBI taxonomy): Eukaryota > Viridiplantae > Streptophyta > Magnoliopsida > Asterales > Asteraceae > Erigeron > Erigeron breviscapus. The sequence continues at coordinate 71,193,902 of CM067170.1, forward strand.
ATAGGAGGTGTTACTCATCAGATCGTCAAAATAGTATAAATGGAAATCCTACGGTTGCCCAACATAAAACAACCGTATACAAGTCATATCAAAACATAAAAGTCATAATGAAAGCAAATGTCTAAAAGGAGCAGCAACTATGGGTAACTAATAGTATCTTCAAATATTCTACCCATGCCTCGCTCACTATCCATCATCACACTTCTAGCCTGCTAAACCTGAGGGAACAACACATTTCAAGAAACAAGTGTTAGCTAACGAATTAGCTAAGTAAGATAACACTAAGTTAATAAAACGTTTGTCCAATTAAAACTTGGTAAAGCAGCTTTTCATATTAAAGACACATTTCGCATATCATCACATACATATCATATCATCACATATCATCACATTAGGTGTGACATAAGTCACGCATATCATATAAGGTGTAAGTTTGTGTGTAGGCGGTCATAAGACCTAACGGGAACCTCACACCCGACTAGATGGATAAGCCATACAGCGGTCCATCAAGTGTCATTAAGGAATGGCAAGCCACTCCAGGAGTAGTCCGTATGTTCAAGACATTGGTGGGTAATCACTCCACCCGGAGATACTCTAACCAAGTAATTACGTTGCAAGGAGCCACCCAAGCAACAACATATACGCACCCACCCGGCTAAGGTGAATACGGGTTAAGCTTAACACTTCATCATATATACGAGCTCGGTTTCATCACATATAGTTTAGGTGACAAAGTTACCTAAACAAAACACATAATCATCTTTTACGTTTGGGCCGTTAAACGTGCACGTGACATGGCACCTTATAAAGTCTAGTGAACTAGATGACCAAGCCACACATACATGCACATCATAATCAACATATACTTGCATCACATTTCATTACATTGCATATCATTTCATAACATAACTTTACATTGCATATCATTTCATAACAACTACATTGCACATCATAATCAACATATACTTGCATCACATTTCATTACATTGCATATCATTTCATAACATAACTTTACATTGCATATAAAGGGGAAATGCATTTCAGGTCTCATAAGTCAAATACAAATCCCATATAACCCGAATACCCTTAAGTATACAAGATAAGATTAGAGAAGTTATATTCCGAAAACCATGCTTTTGTTGAATCCCTCAGCGTGTCAAAGTAGTGTATCTTACCTCGAAGTAGCACGCAAATAAGGATAGCCAAGTTACTGAACAAAGCAACAACTCTCGTCTACCTATAATTAGTAAACGGTCTTTAATACACTAGTCATTTAGACCATAAGCTGGAATTACACATCTAAAGACACACTCTAGATTTCAGGAGTAAGCTATGTGTCAAAACGAGGTTACGGTTCAAAACTATATAATTTGCTGAAAACAGGTGAGTTGCGCCGCAACATAGAGTTGCGTCGCAGCTCGAGCAATTCGTTGCGCCGCAATGAAGATAGTTGCGCCGCAACTTATCTTTCTGCAATTTCGTTGCGCCGCAACATGGTGTTGCGCCGCAATGCCTATCGAATCTGCACTTTCAAAAATCGATTATGCCTTCTATTCGAACCCAACCCTCTCCAGGTCGAAAACTCAGTTTCAAAACATCAAAATCCTTCATATTAAGGCCTTAACAAAGCATTCCAACCTTTAGTAAAATCATACATGCCTTATTTCATCAAAACCATCACTAATTACTCATTAATTGATTCCCTAATGCCCAATTATAATTCCTAATGACTCTTATAATCAAAAGGATCAGAAATCAATAAAATTATACCTTCTATATCTACAACTCACAATGGGAACGAGAAAGGCTAGATTAAACACTTCGAAACGCACTTTCGATTGCCTTTTTGCTCAAGAATTGATTAGGGATAAAAGGGGGTGGCTAGGGCTTGGGAGAAAACTATTATGGTTGCAAATAATGATCTAATGACTCCCCTCAAGACCCTAATCCCGTTTTTGAGTTTCACCATATGTAAAATTTGGTCCCTAGGCTTCCACATTGCTCATTACTAGTCAAAAACTCCTCTAAGGACCATATACTACCTAAATACTTCGTTAATCACTCCTAATAGGCATATATTTACTTCATAAACATATTTTCATATCATGCATTAAGGCTTTCAAGTCTTACATATATAACACATAAATCACATAAAAGCATTAAATCTAGCAATAGACTTAACGGACACACATTATTGACTTAACGACTCTAGTCAAACGTTAATAAAAATTTGGGATGTTACATCTTCACTAGGAAAACATTGGCCAACAAAAGGTTCATGAATCTCTATCAAATTTTGTTCCTCTTTATCAAAAACTATGTTATTTTCATCAAAATTTAGATTTTCTTCTGAAGGAATTTCATTTAAATCAAAATTAACTTTTTGACTCATATTTTGCAAAAAAATAAAAAAGAAATAAACAACAAATAAACATAAAAGTTAGTGTGTTTTCAAACTCAGTATTACATGTAAACAAGTTTTTTTTATAGACGAACAAAAGTATGATTTGGGAGGGAGAAAAAATTGCATTTAGTGTATGGAATCATCAAAATTAAATAATAAATATTTGTTGTATCTACTATCAAAAATACAAAAGGTGAAGACACTACTTTTAAATAATAAAACGTAAATAACAATATTTAGTATAATACTGTTGAATAAATTTGTTTTTAGTATATCCGATAAGATGAAATAATTACATTTGAGTTAAATTTATTTGTTTTCGTAAATACCTGTTCGGATGAAAATGTGCAAGTTAAATACTAGAGAAATTATCACAAATCGTCCATGTGGTTTGCTCGATTCGCATTTTCGTCCCTGTACTTTTTTTTTATCACTAAGTGTCCCTGTACTTTTCCATTTCATTGTCAGCCGTCCCTATCACTAACAGCCGTCACTTTTGCTCCGTTAAACCCCTCACGTGCATATCACGTGAGGGTATAATCGTCCATTTATATACACTTTTATCTTCCTCATCTCACCTTCATCCCTATTTTGCAGATCTATACACACACATGTATCTATCTATCTATCCATATTACCATTTCCAAAACCACTCAAAGATTTATAAATACATACTACATAACAGTATAACAAATCTATCCATATTATAATTCCCAAACCTTACAAATTCGTATTGTAAAAACAAAACACACACACAAAGATTCAGGTTATATGGCTCGCAATATCTAAACCCATCATTTCATGACAAACATATATATATAATATTTAATTCATAATTATATATGTAGAGTTATCAAACAAAAAACAAAGAAAAACTTGTGTGAACTTTTCGATGGAAACCAAGATCTAAGATTAAAAAAATAAAGATGATGAGGAAGATTCTTGGTTTGCCTTCGTTTTTAGTGGCCGGATGATGGGGAGGGCATCAAGGTTGCTGATTAGTGGTTGGTGATTAATAAATCAATTTCTAGTTAGTGATTAATGAGTATAGTATTTATACCTCTTTTTCAATCAAATAAAGGGGATATAAATCTATAAACTACATACTCATCAACAATTCGAAATTGGAAAAGGGGTTTTTGGATTGAAGAAACTGACCAAATTTTCGGCCAAAAATTGTCGGCAACAACTCAAATCTTTATTGGAGTATTAAAGTTTGTTCCTTGATTAAGCTTTCTTGTTGCTGTTGTTGCTATTGATGATTATAACGATGAAGTGAAATATGAAAAAAGGTACAGATACATAGAAACATAGGATGACAAAGATCATGATTTGTGTTTGTTTTTTCTTAATAAGTGTATGAGAAAGGAAGAAGATAAGAAAGAAAGAAAGTAAGATAGGTTTTTGGGAATAATGGAGATGGGAAGGTAAATGTAATTTATGGGGGAAGGAGAAATAGTCCCTGTGGTTTGTGTTCATTAAAGCTGGACGATTTTACCCTCACGTGGCAAGCACGTGAGGGGCTTAACGGCTAAAAAGGGACGGACGTTTGTAGGAGGGACGGCTGGCAATGAAATGGAAAAGTACAGGGACACTTAGTGATAAAAAAAAGTACAGGGACGAAAATGCAAATCGAGCAAAGCACAGGGACGATTTGTGATAATTTCTCTAAATACTACAAGCAAAATGTACAAATTAGTCAGACTCATTTTCAAAATTTGTTTTGTCATATCCATCATGTCTATGTACTACAAATAATTCAGTGATCACAAAAACTTGAGCTTAAAACGACAATAGCTAAGATCTCAGTTTCATCTTCATACCAACAACAATATAAATAAACATAAGCATACGTCTAAAAAAATGATTCTCCAAGTTGTATGACCAACCAATAAAGAAATATTTTGAAAAATTTTTATGCGTAACCTTTATAAACACCAATATCAAAACAGTATAGATATATGAAGCAATGGTAAAATAGAAAGTAATCCATTGTCTACATTTTCAAGTATATTAGCTTTCAAAATGACTATCAAGTAATTTGCTATCACAAAATGACTTAATGCTTGGCCCTGTTGAAGTGAAACACATATGCTAACCAAACCATTCCACCATCATTGTACATCATACTATATCCAAGCTCTAGTATTTGAAGTAAATTACTTGGCCCTGTTGAAGTGAAGTTGAAAAATACCAGTGATGGAACCTAAGGCATCAACTAATATGTCAAAAAACTCATTTCCTTATTTTAGCTATAAACTTCATGTACACAAACGTGTTCTCCAGCCTTTTCTTTTCTTTGTTGGAACACCTGCACATTATCGCTTCTTTTCTCCATTTTGGTTAACAAACCTTCCTTTCCGAACGGAAAATCCATTTCTTCTAGCATAATCGAATAGAATGCGAAAGCCTCCTCTTCACTAGGAAAACATTGGCCAACAAAAGGTTCATGAATCTCTATCAAGTTTTGTTCCTCTTTATCAAAAACTATGTTATTTTCATCAAAACTTAGATTTTCTTCCGAAGGAATTTCATTTAAATCAAAATTAATTTTATGAATCATATTTTGCAAAAAAAAAAAAAGAAAAATAAACAACAAATAAACATAAAAGTTAGTGTGTTTTGAAACTCAGTATTACATGTAAAGTATGATTTGGGAGGGAAAACAAAAAATGCATTTAGTGTATGGAATCATCAAAATTAAATAATAAATATTTGTTATATCTACTATCAAAAATACATAAGGTGAAGACACTAATTTTAAATAATAAAACGTAAATAACAATATTTCTTGCTAAAAGATAACTACAAATCAACATAATTAAGTGCATATCCAATCAAATAAGTTTTAAAGTTTAAAATATTATTTAGTGTAATACTGGTATAGAAAAGAATCACACATGGACGTAAAATCAGTAGTTATGTAATGTAACTAGATTTAGATCCTGCGTAAAACGCGGGTCTGTTGAATAAATTTGTTTTTAGTATATCCGATAAGATGAAATAATTACATTTGAGTTAAATTTATTTGTTTTCGTAAATACCTGTTCGGATGAAAATGTGCAAGTTAAATACTAAAAGCAAAATGTACAAATTAGTCAGACTCATTTTCAAAATTTGTTTTGCCATATCCATCATGTCTATGTACTACAAATAATTCAGTGATCACAAAAACTAGAGCTTAAAACGACAATAACTAAGATCTCAGTTTCATCCTCATACCAGCAACAATATAAATAAACATAAGCATACTGTAACACCCGCGATTTAGATATGTCAACATCTTGTGGTTTGGATGCAATACGACTAACCTTTAGCGAGATACAGTAATCGTATACGTCGAGTGAACTTATTCATGGAAACTATCTGTGTTGTTTAATGTGGAGCAAAATTAATTTTTCGGAAGCTAAGTAGACGATTTATTGAAAATATATTTTTTGAAAATGGTTAGCGAATAAAATGTTGGTTGTTATTAATTATAATAGTGAAGTTATTAAAATTTGGAAACACTCATAAGAACACTCAAAATTCCCCATGTCTTTCCCCTCCTCTATATAAACCTTGAGAACACTCAAACAAAAGAAGAACCCAAAAGCACACAACACACAAATCACAAATATCCTGTAAAAAACTCTCAAATCTCACAAGAAACACACAAATATATCGTTTCTTAAAAATCATCTTTTTCTCTTGTACTATATGAATCTAGCAACAAAACATCACTATATTCATCATCCATTCCTTATTTTTGAGTCAAAATACAAAACTTTTGTATTTTCCTTTCTTATAAAATTTGTGATTTTAAGAAGATCTACAAAGTTTCTATTGTAAAGTTTCTAACTTTTTACTACCAAAAGTTGTAAATACCTCTATTATATCTATATCCAAAGTTACGTGAGTTTACATAAACAAAGTCCCCATCTTTTTGATGATTTAGTAACCTTTCCCAAACTTTCTTACCAAATGAGTCACGTACTCATAGTTCGTTTAGAGTCCATATGCTTAATAATGTTTTTCTATAGTAATAAGGAACATAAAAGTACAACCGGATTTCTGAAACTAAGAATGATGTTAAAGAAAAACGTTTTGGGAGTTTTTAGGGAAAAAACACACAAATCTGGTCAAGACACTCAAATCTGAGAAACACTCAAATGACCAGAACACTCAAATGACCAGAACACTCAAATCGTTAGAAACTCTCAAATGACTAGAACACTCAAATCGTCAAAAACTCTCAATTGACCACAACACTCAAATCGTCAAAAACTCTCAAATGACCAAAACACTCAAATCATCAGAACACTCAAATGGTCAAAACTCTCAAAATGGTCAAACTCACAAAGCTGGTCAGCATTAGATAAACCTCGTAAAATTGGAGACTTGTTGATACTTGTGGATACTCTACTCGCCTTTATTACCAGTTTAGCTATCAGACGAGCATCAAGTGAGTTTCGTAAACCCATTTTTTACATGCTTTTATGGGGCTGAAAGGATACAAACTATTTTTATGAGAACCGTATTTATTGGAAACTATGTTATAATGATATTGTGGAAACCTATTTTGACTACATATGTGACTACATATTTTTGATGCACTTATGATTACTTATTTTGGATACGTATTTGGCAACTTATTTGGTAAATTATTATGGATACATATTTGGCAACTTATTTTGGATTCATATTTGGTAACTTATTTTGGATACATATTTGTCAACCTATTTTGGATATGTATGATTTCCTATTATGGATATACTTATGATTACTTATTATGGACACTTTTGGATGCATTGGCTAGTTGTTTAACCGTAAGTCCTGGATACATTGGATACATTTGAATACGTTATGAATTCATATTGTGAGCACGGCTGGTTGTTGAACCGTAACTCCCTTCATAGTCAACATTAGCCTGGTACCGTAAGTGCTGTCAACATATATTGAGAAATCTAGTCAACATTAGCCTGGTACCGTAAGTGCTGTCAACATTGAGAAATCTAGTCAACATTAGCCTGGTACCGTAAGTGCTGTCAACATTGAGAAATCTAGTCAACATTAGCCTGGTACCGTAAGTGCTGTCAACATTGAGAAATCTAGTCAACATTAGCCTGGTACCGTAAGTGCTGTCAACATATATTGAGAAATCTAGTCAACATTAGCCTGGTACCGTAAGTGTTGTCAACATATATTGAGAAATCTAGTCAACATTAGCCTGGTACCGTAAGTGCTGTCATCATTAAGAAATCTAGTCAACATTAGCCTGGTACCGTAAGTGCTGTCAACATTGAGAAGCTAGTCAACATTAGCCTGGTACCGTAAGTGCTGTCAACATATATTGAGAAATCTAGTCAACATTAGCCTGGTACCGTAAGTGTTGTCAACATTGAGAAAGCTAGTCAACATTAGCCTGGTACCGTAAGTGCTGTCAACATATATTGAGAAATCTAGTCAACATTAGCCTGGTACCGTAAGTGTTGTCAACATTAAGAAATCTAGTCAACATTAGCCTGGTACCGTAAGTGCTGTCAACATTGAGAAGCTAGTCAACATTAGCCTGGTACCGTAAGTGCTGTCAACATATATTGAGAAATCTAGTCAACATTAGCCTGGTACCGTAAGTGTTGTCAACATTATTGAGAAAGCTAGTCAACATTAGCCTGGTACCGTAAGTGCTGTCAACATATATTGAGAAATCTAGTCAACATTAGCCTGGTACCGTAAGTGTTGTCAACATTAAGAAATCTAGTCAACATTAGCCTGGTACCGTAAGTGCTGTCAACATTGAGAAATCTAGTCAACATTAGCCTGGTACCGTAAGTGCTGTTAACATTGAGAAATCTTGTCAACATTAGCCTGGTACCGTAAGTGTTGTCAACATTATTGAGAAAGCTAGTCAACATTAGCCTGGTACCGTAAGTGCTGTCAACATATATTGAGAAATCTAGTCAACATTAGCCTGGTACCGTAAGTGCTGTCATCATTAAGAAATCTAGTCAACATTAGCCTGGTACCGTAAGTGCTGTCAACATTGAGAAGCTAGTCAACATTAGCCTGGTACCGTAAGTGCTGTCAACATATATTGAGAAATCTAGTCAACATTAGCCTGGTACCGTAAGTGTTGTCAACATTGAGAAAGCTAGTCAACATTAGCCTGGTACCGTAAGTGCTGTCAACATATATTGAGAAATCTAGTCAACATTAGCCTGGTACCGTAAGTGCTGTCAACATTAAGAAATCTAGTCAACATTAGCCTGGTACCGTAAGTGCTGTCAACATTGAGAAGCTAGTCAACATTAGCCTGGTACCGTAAGTGCTGTCAACATATATTGAGAAATCTAGTCAACATTAGCCTGGTACCGTAAGTGTTGTCAACATTGAGAAAGCTAGTCAACATTAGCCTGGTACCGTAAGTGCTGTCAACATATATTGAGAAATCTAGTCAACATTAGCCTGGTACCGTAAGTGTTGTCAACATTAAGAAATCTAGTCAACATTAGCCTGGTACCGTAAGTGCTGTCAACATTGAGAAATCTAGTCAACATTAGCCTGGTACCGTAAGTGCTGTCAACATATATTGAGAAATCTAGTCAACATTAGCCTGGTACCGTAAGTGTTGTCAACATTATTGAGAAAGCTAGTCAACATTAGCCTGGTACCGTAAGTGCTGTCAACATATATTGAGAAATCTAGTCAACATTAGCCTGGTACCGTAAGTGCTGTCAACATTAAGAAATCTAGTCAACATTAGCCTGGTACCGTAAGTGCTGTCAACATTGAGAAATCTAGTCAACATTAGCCTGGTACCGTAAGTGCTGTCAACATATATTGAGAAATCTAGTCAACATTAGCCTGGTACCGTAAGTGTTGTCAACATTATTGAGAAAGCTAGTCAACATTAGCCTGGTACCGTAAGTGCTGTCAACATATATTGAGAAATCTAGTCAACATTAGCCTGGTACCGTAAGTGCTGTCAACATATATTGAGAAATCTAGTCAACATTAGCCTGGTACCGTAAGTGCTGTCAACATTGAGAAAGCTAGTCAACATTTACTTTATTGTGTTACTTGATTCCTTGAGCTTGTGTGTAGTTATGAAGGCATGCATGTGTAGTTAATGATTGGTATTGATGATAATGTTTTACTTCAACTGTGTTACTTGATTTCTTGAGCTTGTGTATAGTTATGAATGCATGAATTTATAGTAATGTTAAGAAGCTAACACGAGTGAGATCTTGAGCGTACTTATGGTGAGGAACTAAACAACACGTATGATGATTGAACAAATTGACACGCATGACGCTTGGACATTCGACCATCTTCTATTATTCACGCCGCACTCGCCCTTCCTATATAAAAGTAACAGCTAGAATGAGGAGAAAACACTAACGAAGGAAGATAATGTGACTAACGTAATTGAGGCAGTCGTAGCAGTTTAAAGAGTAGAGGTAGGGACGCTGACGAGACTAGCGAGAGTGACAATTCACCTAAGTCAGGAGATGGCTGCAATGATGACATAGATATCCCCTACACTGATGTCGACCCTTGTGGTACGAGTTCGACCATGATATGCAACAACATCGAAACAAATAGACTCAAGTAGGTTGATTGGAAGTTAGAGTTGAGTCAGCTGAGCACGCGGAACATATGACCCGTCTTGATGAGCTTGATTGAATGGCACCATCACCTAGCGATGTCTGGACCGAAGAGGATCGATGAGTACATCTCTGATTGTTTCCCTAAAACAGAGTGATGCAGTCAGCTGATAACCCTGTTACCATTCAGGAAGTCATACTGGAGATCCTATGTGACGGAGAACGACTTGGTCAGGAGTGGAAGACTGACCAAAGTAGGGGAGAAAAGAAGTGTCGCCAGAGTTCGACGCGAACTAAAACTCGTCATCTTCTATTTGCTAAAGCTACTTAGACTCCATGATACATTATTGGTGTGAAACTATATTTATGTGGAACCTTAACTTGTGTGGAATATGATAGTTACTTTTGGAAACTGCTGGTAAGTTATTTTGTTATTTATCGATATATGTAAGAGTGGAAACTATGTGATTAAACTATGTGTGGAATTATGGTTAAGTCTAAAAAACAAAAAGGAAGGATCGTGAAGAGACTGGTAAGTGGAGAGGTGATCAGATCAATTAGAGGGCTAGAATTAAAAACGTGTTTGTAAAATAACCAAAAGCCTAACCTGTATTAGCAAACTTCACGCCCTTGGACGTGGAAAACCCAACCGCAAATCTAGGAGCTCGTCTCGGATATGGTAGCGCTATTTTCTAGACTTTCCGAGTGACCAAGTAGGTGGCAGCGAACCAAAACCAGTTACTGACAACAAGTTTTAACTCTATGAAAAGAAACAAAGGGCAGCAGCCCAGGAGACACATATTCGCCTTGAAAGTCATAGAAGCTACAAACGATCTTAGAGTAATAATCAATGTTCTTCTTTTGATCAACTATGCTGCTACAGAGTTATTTGATCTAGGAGTTGATTTTAGTTTTACTTTTGCTAATTAGATGCCTAAACTGAATGTGAACCCTGTTACTTGAATAGTTGTTACAAAACTTAGGTGGAAAATGACGAACTTGATAAATTTTGATACTTGAACTATATGTGAGACCTTGTTACTTGAATACATGTCATAAATTTGGATGGTTAACGTATGTCTATCGATACTCGAATACTTGTTATAAAATATGAATGGCTAACAGTGAATTCATTGAACTTGATACGTGAATACTTAGAATGGCTAAAGGCGAATGTATTGAACCTAATACTTGAATACCTGTCATTGTATTGAAAAATGTTGAGTCTATAGAACTTGATCAAATTGAACGAGAATGTAGCTTAACCTTGAGGACCATTCATTTTCTATAGATACGTTTCCCTATTTTAAAGGTAGCTTGAGGTTACGGTAGGAATGGATTGATTATCTTTAGTAGATGCGATGATAGTATATCGTGCTAAGTTTCTTTGGACCCCATTTAAAGAGTGGCAATACGCTAGAAACCCAGAGTGAGTAGTTTGAGTCTCTTGAATGATGTCTTACGAGTGCGATTGGCAATGGCTGTAGAACTAGTATACATTCTGATTGTTCACGAATCCCTCAAACTATTTACTAACGATGTAAGAGGATTACCTCGTCACGACGAGTTGACTTTCGTACCGATACTTTACTTGATGCGACAACGGTGGCGAAGGCATCCTGCCGTTTAAACCTTCCGAGATGCGAGGACTAGTACCTTTTATATGTATATCAACTATTGTGAAGCAATCGAACTGACGATCAAGAATCGATATCCTGATTTTGAGCAAGTCGAGGGAAGAATACGAAGCTCATCTAAGAAAGGTGTTAGAGTTGCTAAGAAGGAGAAAGTTTAACGTGAAGTTTCTAACTGTGAGTTTTGGCGACAAGGAGTAGTTTTTTTTCAAGGACATGTTATAAATAACAATGGAATTTGAGTTGACCACATAAAGGTTGAGAGAGTTAAGAGTTGAGGAGGCTAGAGATGCCAACAGAGGTCTGACAGCTTTTGGGAGTAGATGGATACTGCCAACGTTTTAGATAGGGCCTTCGATTGGGGAGAACAACAAGAGCAAGCCTTTGAGATATGGATGAGAATCAGTGTAACGCTCAAGATCTGAGTCTACCAGAAGAATTTGATGACTTCATTATTTACTACGACACCTCGGGCTAAGGTTTAAGGTTTGTGTTGATGCAGCGGGGCAAGTTATTTTGAATGCGTTCACACAGCTAGAAAATTTCGAGAATAACTACACAACACATGATCTGAAGCTACGAGTCGTAGCACTCGTGTTGAGGTGTGGGAAACAATACTTGTTCGGGACGAAGAGTGGAATCTATACAGAACACAAGAGTCTTCAGCATGTTTTTGAGTTGAAGGATTTGGACAAGAGACAGAGAAGGATTGCTTGAACTCTTCAGCAATTATGAATGTGAGATTAGACACCATCCAGGCGAGACAAACATTGAGGATGACGCGATGATTAGAAAGGAAAGAGTTAAACCTCATTAGATTATAGTTATGAGCATGATAGGGCAAACTAACTTGAAAGGTAGAGTGATAGAAGTCCAAACAAAGGCGATTAAAGAAGAAAACTTGTTTGGCTAAGCATTAATGTAACAACCCTCAATTTCCGACTAGGACAATTTACTTAGACTTATCTAGGTATCTATCCCTAGAGGTTTATTAAGAGAATTGGCCTTCTAGACATTTCGGCATGGTGATAATTGCCCTCTAGTTCAATGAAGTATTGTAGGTGACTAGCTATCTTATAAATGCCATGAATAATAACTATAATCATTCAACACAATCTCAAGCTAAAAACTAGTTCTAATTGAACTTGACAAAAGGTCAACGAACCAAAAACTTTATTTCGAGAAGTTAAGTTATATAAATAATAAAGTGAGTCTCACAAGTTGAGATATCAATCAAAATTCTTATAAATGTCCAACAAATCAATCACCAAACCAATTTAAGTAAATATGACATGAGAATAAAGATTTCTATCTCAAAGCATATTTATAAATTAATAGGTACATAAAAGTGTTTAAATAACAATAAGTATATATATATATATGCTAAAATAAATACAAGTTTATAAATAAAGGCTTATGTAACAAATTAAAAACACAAAAATATAAACATACATATATATATATATATATATATATATATATATATATATATATATATATATATATATATATATATATATATATATATATATATATATATATATATATATATATATATATATATATATATATATATATATATATATATATATATATATATATATATATATATATATATATATATATATATATATATATATATATATATATATATATATATATATATATATATATATATATATATATATATATATATATATATATATATATATATATATATATATATATATATATATATATATATATATATATATATATATATATATATATATATATATATATATATATATATATATATATATATATATATATATATATATATATATATATATATATATATATATATATATATATATATATATATATATATATATATATATATATATATATATATATATATATATATATATATATATATATATATATATATATATATATATATATATATATATATATATATATATATATATATATATATATATATATATATATATATATATATATATATATATATATATATATATATATATATATATATATATATATATATATATATATATATATATATATATATATATATATATATATATATATATATATATATATATATATATATATATATATATATATATATATATATATATATATATATATATATATATATATATATATATATATATATATATATATATATATATATATATATATATATATATATATATATATATATATATATATATATATATATATATATATATATATATATATATATATATATATATATATATATATATATATATATATATATATATATATATATATATATATATATATATATATATATATATATATATATATATATATATATATATATATATATATATATATATATATATATATATATATATATATATATATATATATATATATATATATATATATATATATATATATATATATATATATATATATATATATATATATATATATATATATATATATATATATATATATATATATATATATATATATATATATATATATATATATATATATATATATATATATATATATATATATATATATATATATATATATATATATATATATATATATATATATATATATATATATATATATATATATATATATATATATATATATATATATATATATATATATATATATATATATATATATATATATATATATATATATATATATATATATATATATATATATATATATATATATATATATATATATATATATATATATATATATATATATATATATATATATATATATATATATATATATATATATATATATATATATATATATATATATATATATATATATATATATATATATATATATATATATATATATATATATATATATATATATATATATATATATATATATATATATATATATATATATATATATATATATATATATATATATATATATATACATACACATATATATACTTACACTATAACAAATACCCATTTTTCACCTTCAAAACCAAGTTCTTCAAGGGTATAAATCTTCATCTCTTTACTAGATCTATATTGTTCTTGTTTATGTTCAAAGGTTTTATCAAAAGTTTATGTTTTCTTCTTGTTTTCTTTGTAATATACACTTGATGAAGGCAAGTTGATAGGATCTTTCTCCTCATGCATATGCATGTCGAAATCTATGAGAAAGATCCAAGGATTCAACAAGTTTAAGACCCAAAAGTGTTGTTATAGATTAGTAGCTTTTAAAGTGATTTTCCTTTTCATAGATCTAAATGTTTTTGTATATTTTGAAGAATATATTTCTGAGATTTTTCATTAAAAAGATGTTTTTATGTTGTTGAAAGTTAGATCTATAAAGATTGGTATTGAAAAGTGTTGATTTGAATGAATACATGTTAGATCTAAGAAAGTTGAATCTTGTTGTTGGATTATGAGATGGATGGACTTGTATTAAGTGAAAAATATGTTAAAAGAAGTATAATAATCTGGAAATTTGATGTTGAGAGATATAAAAATAAAGTATTAATCTTGTAAATGATGAACTCAAGTGTTAATAAAGCAAGAATGGTCATTGGTGAGTTGTTATAATCAAAGACATTCTGACAGAAATAATTTTCTGTCTTAAATCGGGTGAACTGAACAGGTGAGGGCCGTTTCAAGCAAAACTTTCAAAATAAAAGTTGTAGATAAAAGAGTTAAGTTTAACCTCCAACTGGAATCACTCAAAAATACTAAACCAAACCAAAGATATGATTTTTCCCATGATAAAAGTTGCCTAAAAGGCCTGGGATTTTTAGCCAAAAAGTTGTGTGGTGATTTCTAAGAATTTCTATTAATTATTAAATTTAAATGATAATTAAAAAGGTAAATAAATAAATAAATAAATAAATAAATAAAGTATAAATCATGAAATTGGTTAAATAATCACAACCAATGATGAAAGTGACTAAAACCTACTGGAATAATATGTGGTGATTTCTAAGAATTTCTATTAATTAATTAAATTTAAATGATAATTAAAAAGGTAAATAAATAAATAAATAAATTATATAAATCATGAAATTGGTTAAATAATCACAACCAATGATGAAAGTGACTAAAACCTACTGGAGTAAAATCATTTTAAGTTAAAGAACAAATGTCATATAATTTAGAAATAATTAAGTAAGTGAAAATCACTAATTAATAACTATTTTTAAATTAATAAGAAAATTTACATAAATAAATATATATATCACAATATTCTAAGTTAAAAAGCATAATAATCAGAATATAACCCAAATATAATTAGCCATAAATAAACAAATAATCAGAATAATAAGTATCAAAATAAATAAATAAATAAATAAATAAATAAATAAATAAATAAATAAATAAATAAATAAATAAATAAATAAATAAATAAATAAATAAATAAATAAATAAATAAATAAATAAATAAATAAATAAATAAATAAATAAATAAATAAATAAATAAATAAATAAATAAATAAATAAATAAATAAATAAATAAATAAATAAATAAATAAATAAATAAATAAATAAATAAATAAATAAATAAATAAATAAATAAATAAATAAATAAATAAATAAATAAATAAATAAATAAATAAATAAATAAATAAATAAATAAATAAATAAATAAATAAATAAATAAATAAATAAATAAATAAATAAATAAATAAATAAATAAATAAATAAATAAATAAATAAATAAATAAATAAATAAATAAATAAATAAATAAATAAATAAATAAATAAATAAATAAATAAATAAATAAATAAATAAATAAATAAATAAATAAATAAATAAATAAATAAATAAATAAATAAATAAATAAATAAATAAACCCTGTCGGTAATCCTTAAATAAATAAATAAATAAATAAATAAATAAATAAATAAATAAATTTCTAAATTATTAAATTTAAATGATAATTAAAAAGGTAAATAAATAAATAAATAAATTATATAAATCATGAAATTGGTTAAATAATCACAAACAATGATGAAAGTGACTAAAACCTACTGGAGTAAAATCATTTTAAGTTAAAGAACAAATGTCATATAATTTAGAAATAATTAAGTAAGTGAAAATCACTAATTAATAACTATTTTTAAATTAATAAGAAAATTTACATAAATAAATATATATATCACAATTTCTAAGTTAAAAAGCATAATAATCAGAATATAACCCAAATATAATTAGCCACAAATTATAAAGGCAAGTGAGGTACTTAAAAGTATTTTTAAAGAATTATTTGGTTAATAAATCAAGAAAATGAATAAATAATTAATTAAATAATATTAAATTAAATACATAGTCATAAATCAGGAAGTATTCATAAATATTACTATTATGAAGTTACAAATGTCAAATATTATAATCAAGCAAAGCACACAATGGGAACCATGATAATCAAAGGCAAGCTACCGAAATTCTAACAACTTATAACTACATGTATAATGAAAGTGACCATTTTACACCAACACTCTCTACAACCAAAAAAGATGCAAATATTAACAATATACTTGGATCCCAAAATTTATGACAACATAACAAAAGTGGCATTTCTTAGTGATGGCTTAAGATAGGAACTTACGTATATTAGTCCTATCGTAGGGATAGTCTTGGCTTGGAATGTGATTGAGGAATATGACGGAAATATGATCAAGGAAGCGATAGATGGGAAGTACCCATTTTGGATAAGTGAATATAATATGCGGTATATCAAGGTGAGTCATAGCCCCCTTTTCAAACTCTTTTATATGTTTTACTTGCGGGGTGAAAAGTATGATTAATTAAAAATGACTTTCTCTTATGAAATGATTCTTTGAAATAATGATAATGATATGGGAATTATATTGTATGTTCAACGTGTTATATGTTATATGATGAGCTTGAGTACTGTCAAACGGTGGTCCCCTGTACACTACTATTAACTCATTTGAGGCCTGTAGTTAGAGGGTTGCGCAACTAGGATTTGTCCCCTCATCCACTATTATAGGTAACGGTGGGATGTTTGGTCTGCCTTTGTGGCTACCTTCATTGCCAGTCCGACCTCGCGGTGCTCTAACTACTATATATTTACGGGCGTCTCCATGGCACGACCCTTGGTTATCTTTACGCACGTGATTGACAGCATGTGCTTATCATTATCTTATCATTTGGGACAATATATCTGATTATTGGGACATAACCGGTCTTAGTAGTGGCTCAAGAACAATCTCATCAAATTATGTCATGGTAGTCTTACCATTGACCAAGAGGTATTGATATTATATTATGAATGGAAATTATTGATTGAACATACGGTTTGGGTATTGGACCTTATATGGAATCTTGAAAGTTGTTGAAATTGGCGATATTGAAACCTTGATGACCGAATGGTTTTGGTATGATGAATGATCAATTGATTGATATATTTTTCTCTCACAATAAATGTGACAAATGAAAACTTTATAATTTACCATGGATTCTCAACTATTTTAAAATGGATGTGTAACGAGATTTACTTGCAAACCTATGCACTCACCAACTACGTTTTCGTAGTTGACACTTTTTCTTCATGCTTTTCAGGAATTAGCATAAGCTTTGGGGAATTATATGCATCATGATTGTTTGCATTGCACTTTGGAGTCAAAGATCAAACCTTGTGACGGGCAATGGAATCCGCCCTGATCATTGTAGTATACCATCTCATGTATTGTTATTTGTTTCGTGGACTCAATATCCAAGTATGGTAGACGTATGTACTTGGGAATTGGTTCACATGCTTGTGCATTGTAAAATTATTTTAATCAACTAAAGCTATGGTGAATGTTATCTATTATCCTTTGTTTTGAATACTCGACTTCCTGTACATCTCATCGTTCCGCCTTGGTTGGGGTGTTACAGAAAATGGTATCAGAGACTAAGGTTATAGAGAACATTGGGGTTCTCCCGGGAATCCCAAAACTATAGCCACTTTCAAAACGAATTTTTATAGTCGAGTCGAGCATAAGGTTAAGCGGTTTAGTTTGAGCTTTACATGGTAGGACCATAATTAAACGTAAAGTCATGAATCTACGTTTAATTATGAGAGGATCATGTAAAACTCAAACGGCCACTTGGACTTATGTTCAAAAGGATTCCTTTTCAAAAAAAAAAAAAGAAGAGAAAAAGATCTTTAATAAATCCATTTTTATGAGCATACGTGTTGCATTTAGACATTCACCTAAGCATATATATAACGATTCGAGACTTTCTTTACTTGAGGATTATGCTAGTTTAGTAGGATTCTCCTTTTGCACATTAGAAGTGAAATGAATAAGATTGAAAGATATTCGTTGATACATGCTACTTTATGCTATAACATGTGAATTTGGGCATGATTTGATTGCAATGTGAAAGCTTATAGTGTGCAATGTGAAAGTTTGGAATGTGCAATGTGGAAATTATGTGAGGAATGCATGCGTAAAAGCCTTATGATTCATGATGTTGAACTTTAAGTTGCATATGCACTTTAAAATAATGAGATTATTATAAGGCACGAAATCATTTTGGGGTATGACTTGTTCAATTTATTGAGTAATGACGTTGACTATTTATGATCGATTTAGAAAGAAAATATAGGCCTGACGAGTTGATATGAAATTTCATGGACGATATGGATATAAGAGCCTTTACTCCCTAAGTTCGAGCTATTTGAAACTAGCGCGTGAATATTGCGATGATTATGTAGTCATGCCCTACTATGGAGATAGTTATTGCACCCTAAGATTGAGCTAATTGAGGGCTAGTGCATGAACGATTTAATGATTATATAGTTGCGCCTTATTATTGAGATAGTTATTATGCTCTAAGATTTGAATATTGAGAACTGGCACCTGCTAGATGGGATTATAATGTGGTTAGTCCGTACTACTGAGATATATATTGCGTGATGAGATTTGACCGCTTGGGAACTAGTGATTGTCCCTGAGAAATGCAAAATGAATTAGAAATTTCCTAAGTATGGAAGTTGTCATTAAGTACCCCTCTAATCCAATATTCGTTCACTCGTGCTCTTTTGAAATTATCCCCCATCCTATTTCTTACGACACCACTATTCATTATGGACATATGACAACGCGATATCATTGGTGGAACATCTTCCCACGAACGTTGGACGATATACCCTAAGAATTGTAGCCCCAAGATATGACGCGACTCTATCCCCTCAGATACTACGCCTAACCTTTGTATTCGATCTGAGATGGTGCGAAACATATGGAAACACCGAATGAAGTTGGAGACTTATGAAAGACGAGCGGTATTAAAGCCATATGACGATACAACGACACTGGTAGGACGCATTCCCATATATATTCTAGACGCCACGTCCTGAGAATGGCAACCCTGAAATTTGGTGCGATATTTCTATTCTAACGCGTGTACGCAAACAACTATCTATATTCTAAGCCGGCGCGACATATATTGACGTCATCAAAAGTTAGAGTCCATTAGGCAACGAAAGACACAAAAGTGATTTCTTTAAACCGCGCAAGGAGTCTGATTCGAGCCCTAAGATCCTTTTGTTTTTATATTTCCTATTTCATTCATTCGAAACTGAACTCTATATTCTTGATTATTCAAAGTAATGATCATCACCGTTTCTCTTCGAAGGTTAGTACCCTAACGACGTATAACTCACTCACGCAACACTCTGCAATGGCGAAATCGAGTAACTAGAACCCTGCCCTTGCTGCGACATCAAGGGATACGAAAGACGTGAGACATCGGTCGTCCATAAGTGAAATACTTGGGATAACTATATAGCATAGAAGATGTTATTGGATCATGTACATAAAGTAGGGCGGAGAAGATATGTGGTGTGTAAGTCAAAGTACATGGAAGCACAAGCGAAGAGTATACTAAGCTTTAACTTGGAGAAAGAATTGAAGATCTTCCCTATCTGTGTTGATCGACCGAAGGAAAAATTGAGCGGCCGACGAAAGGAAGGTCGTGTGACATGAAGGTCACCTTTGGATAAATATAAGACTTCCCTAGAACTTGGGGGAGATCACTAGCAATGTTGGAAGACGAAAGTAATTAGAAGAAGAAAACCAAGGACAATAAGATAATTAGAATGTGTCGAGTAACCCTCAAGATGGAAGAGTAACAAAAAAAAAAAAGATTTTGAGCTATCCTTTTCTTTTTCAAAACACCAAAGCAAACGGATATTTGCTACATGAAGGAATCAGGAATTTGGCGAAATGAAGATCGTCAAGTATGGTGAGATAAAGTGAAAAGTAGGAAATCCCTTACATTTTTCTAGAGGAAAAATGTTAAGGGGGTAATCACAGCAAAGGTAGATGCTCGAACAAGGAGTATGAAGTGCAAGATTATACTTTATCTTCCAAGAAGAGTTATTCACTAGCATCATTAAAGATGATTTGGAGTAGAATATGAAGTGAAGAAACGTCATTCGACCCAAACAAATGAAGTGAAGGCATTGACGCCATCTACAAGATGTAGTTCCGGGAGCGTTCATCTTTACGGCACTCTATACGTTATTCTCTGAATATCAATTGGAAAACCTCTATCGAAAGACAAGCTATTAGTAGAACATATCAACTGAGCCAAGAGAAAGAGATATACGCTCAACACCCGAGTTTAGAAGCACGGGGAGTTGTGAAAAGTATCCCCTCAAGGTCAACGGTCGTAGGGAGGTAAGCTAAAACAAGATGAATCTGAGTGAAGAACAATTTGCAACACATGGTTAATCGTCAAGGACCATCGACCCATGGAGTAGTGCGCCCAAGCAGGGTGAAGGAGAAAACAACGTGGAATTGCTAAAGCTAGTAGTGAAAACAAATAAGAAATACGACGCTAGAGGTCAAGGCACATGCTACGACAACGATTAAGGAAGTTGGGCGCTGAACTAAGTTCTAGACAACTAACAAACTCCATGAAGAGCTAGTTATGAAATGTTTGAACGGAAGGGTGATAAGGATAATTCGCATCTGTGAAGAGTTAGGATCAAAGGATCCGTATCACCATGATCTGATAAGTACCCTTGGGATAACTGCAAGGACTAGCGACTGCTTGTGTGCTGTTCAAGACGACGATTACTCTAGTTTGAGATGGATTAGAGTGACAAAACGGTAAGGAGTATGGTGACCCATAAGAGAACGAAAGGAAAATGGAGAAAACCGAATGGTTGAGAAAAGGATAAAGTAACCGATGTTTCCCCTAAATCATATTATATCACAATTTCTAAGGACATTAGGTTATTGTATTTGAAAAGAAGCTTAGCTTAGAAAGCTGGAAATGGATATGAGGCTCAGGAGAGCAAAGTAATTGACAGTTTTGTAGAGGTCAGGAGGACCTACGAAGGATTATTTAAGGGAGGAGTTCATGCGAATAAGGACATCGAAGTGTTTACCTTGAAATAATGGTGGTGATATGATTACTTGAGAACATAAGGATTGTGTAAATCCTATCATGAGGAATGAGTAGGTACAGCAAAGAAACCGAATAGGTTATATGTGCGATGTTAAAAGAGATTTGTCGGTGATGAGTCATAGATAATGGTCCTTCTAGCGTAAGAGGAAGAAATTAAAGGTACCTTAAAACGGTTTGAAAGCCAATATCGGCAAAAGCAAGAGAAATTGGTAATGATATGACTTAGCGAATAACGAAAGAGGTGACTTTGGAAAAATAAGGGCGAAATTGAAGAACAAAGTTGAGTGTGAGGAACAAGATGGAACTATCATCATACAATTTATGATTCCCTCGAACGCTATAAAGCAACAAAGACGACATTGGAAAACCCTAAAATGAGATACTACGAAGATGTACCTTTGCAATTTTAGTGCAACTCGGCACCTCAGTTAGTATCACTTTTGTTAAAGGGGTAATCCCTTAACAAGTGATTAGTCACAAACGAAGCCAATATTTTCAAGAAGCGGCAAGCGTGTCCAATGTCAAACCAAAGAAGGATGAAAGTGGGCGAGAAGCTATTGGAACGATTCTTTAATTGGGGTAGAAGACGATAAAGGAAAGTATGCAAAGTAACAATGGAAATGAGTAGCCACCAACGATCGATATCCCAACGTCTCTCACTATTTTATTGTAACTCACGTTACGAGCCGTTTGCTCATTTTACACCTCCGTATTGACATTCTTATCAGCAACCCATTATTTAGTATTGATCTAGGCAAGATTGACAGCCCACGACGATTACATGCGATTAATCGCCAGTCGCCTCAAGAGGTGAGCGACATTCGTAACCTTTTTCTGTTTCGAAGTTTCTGATCAAGAGGAATTTAGGGAACCGAGGAATGGATGCCCCTATCCCTAGAGTTAAAAGCTCGCAAGAAACCAAGAATCGTGATAAAATCTTGTTTGACTTTCCCACATTATATGACTCCGTGTAGACACTCCTACTGTTGGTCTATCTATTTTTACTACCGTATGAATGATCGAACTTCGAGGACGAAGTTTCAGTTAAGGGGGTAATGATGTAACAACCCTCAATTTCCGACTAGGACAATTTACTTAAACTTATCTAGGTATCTATCCCTAGAGGTTTATTAAGAGAATTGACCTTCTAGACATTTCGGCATGGTGATAATTTCCCTCTAGTTTAATGAAGTATTGTAGGTGACTAGCTATCTTATAAATGCCATGAATAATAACTATAATCATTCAACACAATCTCAAGCTAAAAACTAGTTCTAATTGAACTTGACAAAAGGTCAACGAACCGAAAACTTTATTTCGAGAAGTTAAGTTATATAAATAATAAAGTGAGTCTCACAAGTTGAGATATCAATCAAAATTCTTATAAATGTCCAACAAATCAATCACCAAACCAATTTAAGTAAATATGACATGAGAATAAAGATTTCTATCTCAAAGCATATTTATAAATTAATAGGTACATAAAAGTGTTTAAATAACAATAAGTATATATATATATGCTAAAATAAATACAAGTTTATAAATAAAGGCTTATGTAACAAATTAAAAACACAAAAAAAATATACATACATATACATATACACGACATATATACATATACACGACATATATACATATACACATACTAGAATAAAAATGTACTTACACTACAAACTAATACAAATAACCTTACAAAATACATATACAAACACCTAACTCATACATACATTCATACACCCTTATACACTTATAAAAATAAAAAAATAAAAAAAAAAGTGAGAAACCCTATCTTAAGCCTTTGCCGTCCCCCCCCCCCCCTCACACACATTCAACACATTTTTCACACACACATTTTCTCTCATCCAAAAACTCTCTCTTCTCCTCTCAAATTTTCTTCACATTTCTCTCTTTCTCCTCTCCCATTTTTGGCTCAAATAATCAAGAAAAACAAGAACAAAAATCAATCTAAACTATATTAATAATAAGGGTTAAGCAAGGGTTGTTTCAAGATAGGATTAAGGGTTGTTTCAAGCTTGGATTAAGGGTTATTAGGAGCCTAAATAGGTCCGAAAATTCTGCCCATTTTTCACCTTCAAAACCAAGTTCTTCAAGGGTATAAATCTTCATCTCGTTACTAGATCTATATTGTTCTTGTTTATGTTCAAAGGTTTTATCAAAAGTTATGTTTTCTTCTTGTTTTCTTTGTAATATACACTTGATGAAGGCAAGTTGATAGGATCTTTCTCCTCATGCATATGCATGTCGAAATCTATGAGAAAGATCCAAGGATTCAACAAGTTTAAGAACCAAAAGTGTTGTTATAGATTAGTAGCTTTTAAAGTGATTTTCCTTTTCATAGATCTAAATGTTTTTGTATATTTTGAAGAATATATTTCTGAGATTTTTCATTAAAAAGATGTTTTTATGTTGTTGAAAGTTAGATCTATAAAGATTGGTATTGAAAAGTGTTGATTTGAATGAATACATGTTAGATCTAAGAAAGTTGAATCTTGTTGTTGGATTATGAGATGGATGGACTTGTATTAAGTGAAAAATATGTTAAAAGAAGTATAATAATCTGGAAATTTGATGTTGAGAGATATAAAAATAAAGTATTAATCTTGTAAATGATAAACTCAAGTGTTAATAAAGCAAGAATGGTCATTGGTGAGTTGTTATAATCAAAGACATTCTGACAGAAATAATTTTCTGTCTTAAATCGGGTGAACTGAACATGTGAGGGCCGTTTCAAGCAAAACTTTCAAAATAAAAGTTGTAGATAAAAAAATTAAATAATAAAAAAATAAAAAAATAAAAAAATAAAAAAATAAAATTAAAAAAAAATAAAAAAATAAAAAAATAAAAATATAAATAATAAAGTGAGTCTCACAAGTTGAGATATCAATCAAAATTCTTATAAATGTCCAACAAATCAATCACCAAACCAATTTAAGTAAATATGACATGAGAATAAAGATTTCTATCT
>CM067170.1:71219975-71340187 GCA_034093135.1 Erigeron breviscapus
ATGTCATTCCAATCTCCTTCAGTTCAGTCCATCCAAAAGCTTGGACTGAAGTATCCTTCCTTTCATCTGTAAAGTTACCCTCTCTGGTCAACTTTACATTGAATCTGGTCATTCCTTGATGATTTTCAGCCAACTTGATTTCAGCATCAACAATTCTTCTGGCATTGGCCCTGAAATTCATCATATCATCAAATTTTGCTTTCTGCTTTGCCAAATGAACCATTTCTTCAGTTTCCTTGGATACACCACTCTGTTGTCCTTCAGTGGACTGGAGTTCTTGGCGATTGATTCTCAGAGTAGTATCCAGAGGAATGAAGGTACTTATATCAGCATCTTTTATTTCCTTCATTTGTTTGGCAGTGAGCTTCGGCAGACCAGTCAATCTCTTTCTATATTCCAACTCCAGAGCACCAGCATTTTTTCTAATCTTTTTCTGGAGGCTTACCAGCTCCTCCTTTCTCTGTCTGATCAACTCTCGAATGGTAACACCATAAATTAATGAGTCATATACCTGTTCTTCTTCAGCGTAGAACGAGCATATATGAACATCATTCAATGCATCAAGACACTGATGAACTCTCGGATCATCCTTCATCCTTTTAAAAACTTCAATGTTAATGCCTAACCTACCAGCATTATAGGAGTCTAGAGTCCCATTTGCCATATCCCTATGATGGGCCAGCAGTTCATCTCTTTGATTATTCTTGAAAATTTCGATCATAATGCATTGTTGTTCTAACTTCCTTGAAGTTTCATTGTCAATATCTTCAGTCTGCTCTTCCTCTTCACCAGATACAACCTTTTCTTTTCCTTTAACCGCCTTCAGTGTCGTAGGAATATCTGGGAAGGTTTCAAACTGGGGCTCACTGGCTTCAGTACCAGTAGCCTCTTCTTCAGTCTGCACAATGGCTTCAGTGCCAAGTGCTCTCTGGGCTAATCGTGCACTGGCATCAGTACCAGTCACTTGTTTTCTTTGTATAATGCTTTCAGTAGCAACGGCCCTTACAATATCTTCTTTTCTTTTTCTGATCAAACCCTCTTGAACACCAGATGATGGAATAGTCGATTTTTCCCCCTTGGAATGATCTCTAGTCCAGGACCTCAGATCATTCCACAATTCTTCCATCATGTGCCTGTCCAGCGAACCAAAAGTTCTTCCTTGTTCTGGCATGGAAGCGGTCATACCTCTCTTGAGTGCCTGGACTTCCTTTTTAATATTTTCAACTTCTTTTGGCAAGTCCTTTGGCAGCTCAACTTCAATCATTTTCACAACTTCTGGCAACAAACTTTCTTGAATAGATCGAAGGACAGATCCAGAAATCTCTTCAGTGATTTCTTTAAGCATACTGGATCTGAACTCCCTTGTACATTCTTCACTTATTGTTCTTGCAATAACAGTCTGATCAAGAATGGGTCTGTCTTCCAGTGAGCTTACCCTCGTAACTAACTTCTCAACTTCTTCCATTAGACCTGCCAGTGGTTGAACAATTTGACTACTCACTGCAGTCTGAACAGAATTGACAATCCTTTCTTCAAACCCCTGTACTGCCACCCTTATATTTTGAGAATTGATATTTGTGGCCAGTACCAGCTCATCCAGTTTCTCGAAAACTAGCTTCTCATTGCCAGCAAATGTATTCATTTCAGAAGCTAAGTTGTTTGATAACAAAGATTTGAAATCAGAGACAACCTGGGATGATGACTGAAGTGATCTCTCCAGGTCCGCCACCTTACTAAGAAGGCCTTGGACCTCGGTTGAAGAAGAAGTGGAGAGACCACTGGGATGTTCCAGATGAGAAGTCAATCTGGTCATTACTTGTACTTGTGCCCAGTCCTCTTCAGTTGCAGCTTCAGACGTTGCAACTGGTGACTCCGGCGCACGGGGAGGAGGTTGAGATTCTGAAGGTTGATTGGTTGCAGGAGTGAAGTATTGGGTGTTTTCTGGAATTGAAGGAGGTGGTGGTGGTGGCATGTTTGGTTCTGGTGGTGGCATTTCTGGTGTAGGTGTTTGTATTTCTGGTGGAGGTGTTGGCATTTCTTCTTCTTGTATATCTTCACCCAGAAAGTTTAAGTTCACATCGAAGCCTTCAGACATTGGGGGTCAACATCATCCCATTCTGGAACATTCCCAACTGTCTGTTCACCAGACTGTTCACCAGTCTCTACATTTTCTTGTTCACCAGCTTCAACATTCAAGTCCAGTGGAGCTTCTTGCTCACCAGAAGTTTGTTCTTCAGTTTGAACAACTTCAACAACTTCTTCTTGTACAACAGCCTGGACTTCAGTATCCACTCTCTGTTCAAATTGTACACCAGATTCAATATTCTCCTCTTCAAAAATAGGAGATCCATCAACATTAATTGTATCACCAGGATGGGTTGATGGATTTACTTGGACTCCACCTCTCATCAGACGCCTATGTGATCTGGGTCGTCTGGAAAGCTCAACATTGGGTTGCACACCTTCTACTGGAGCTACTTGACTTATTGGTTGTACCATCTCTACAACCTGAACATCTTGGTCACGAGCAGGTATTTCAACAATCTGGACACTGCCTGGTGCCACATTCTCTTCTACCCTTTGAAATGAGAGCATGGACTGAGGAATATCTACCTCACCATCTCTTGATTGTAGGTTGTTCAGATCCCTTAAAAACTCACTCATAGAAAAATGAGTAGTATCAATATCATATTGGTCTCCTAGACCATTTCTGAACATAAGGGAAAGAAAACGGATATATGGAATATGGGGTTTTCTCCCTTTTGCTTTTAGCCGATCCACCAAATCATTAAACAGGATCTGAGTAAAATCTACTCTTAATCTGAACCATAAACAATAGGCAATCTGGAGCTGCGTTTGATTTATCTGATCAAGTCCTCCAGAACTACCTCCTAGACACTCTACCAAATGAGTGAAGAAAAATCTCCACGAGTCTGTCAGCCTACTCATATAAATTGTACCTTTTCTCAACAACTGGCCATTGTCATCAATAATTTCTGTGTGCCCCATCAACCTGCACACTTCCCTGTAATTAATGCCAGAAGGAAGTTCGATGGGCAGCTCATTCTGGTCAAGGTAGTTCAACTGTAAAACAGACCTGAGCAAACCCACTGAGAAACTTAAGGATCTGGTACCTCCATTAAGAGTGTAAGAAATTGATGAAGTTTCTTCATTATAAAAAGCGGAGTACCAGAATTCACATAAATAGTCATGGTACATTCTCCCTGGATTTAGGGTTAATGCACCATACAGAGGGCATGAGAGAAAGAAAGTATTCAATCTCCCAATGATAGATTGAGCAGGATGAGAACTGGAAAGTTTGGCCATCCAATTATTCATATTGATTCGAATAGCTTTGGCCTCAAGAGAAATATGTCTCGGTTTAACAACATAATCAACCGGAGCATATTCGGCAGATACAAGATTTTTGGGTGCCATTTTTGATTGATAGATGAAAATGAAATTGAATGAATTTAGGGCTTATGAAGAAGAAATTAATGAATTTGCAGTTAATAGGAGAGATTTAATGATTGGAAAAGAATGAAGAATTGAATGAAGGAATTTGAAGATTTGGGAGTAAATGTTCGAAGTAAATGTAAATTGAAAGTGAAAGTGGATATATATAGGGGAGATAATGTGGAACTCAAACAGATTAATTTGAATTTATCAAATACAATTTTTGATCGGGTTCTGAGATCCGCATTAACTACATCACATCATACATAAATGCATGACGGTTTACAGCCCACAAAAACAGTAACAACTTGTACTTTTTGTTTTCCCAAAGTAAAAAGACCATCATTACGTTTGAAAAATTATATGCCACGTAGGATTTATAAGATAAATATCTTTGAAAAAGTTTGCTTACGTGGCACACACAAGGACCAAGTATTTTGAAAAGATTATGACATATTTCAGTGCATCTGGAGGTTGACTGGACCTCCAGTATCACTGGTGGATTAGTCCAGTGAACATGTACTGATGGTACACTGGAGGGACACTCCAGTAAAGTACCAGTGAAACCATTTTTTGAAAGACTGGTAACCTCAAACATGCACGTCAACTAATACAGACAAATGAGAGGGACACATTTACAAGAAGACATAAGTCAACTCAAACACGCACTTCAACCTGTCCAATTACCAGTGAGAGGGACACATTTACAAAGCACCAGTAATATTTTCTGAAGAATTTGTCCAGTGAGAAAATAAATTCCCCCTGAACTTAAAACACTTTTTAATAGAGAAAATATTTTTCAAGTCTTCCCTGGAATGTTTTTCCAGAAATCTAATAATGCAAAGATAGTACACAAAGGCGTTCAATATCTGAGCAATCACCAGATTTAAGGATTTAACATTCCCAACTCACCAACAAGATATTCAAAAGTTTTAACATCCAGTGGTTTGGTAAAAATGTCAGCGAGTTGTTTGTCAGTGGGAATAAAATGGAGTTCAATGTTTCCTTTCACAATATTATCACGAATGAAATGATACCTTAGATCAATGTGCTTCGTTCTGGAGTGCATGACTGGATTGTTTGAGATAGCAATGGCACTGGTATTATCACAAAAGATTGGAGTCTTTGAATATTTAATACCATAATCAAGCAACTGGTTCTTCATCCAGAGTATCTGAGCACAACAACTAGCTGCAGACACGTATTCAGCTTCAGCAGAGGATAATGAAACTGAAGTTTGCTTCTTACTGGTCCAGCTGACCAGTTTGCCACCTAGGAAATGACATCCACCAGTTGTGGATTTCCTATCTATCTTACAACCTGCATGATCTGAATCTGAATAACCCATTAGATTCATGCCTGAGCCTTTGGGGTACCAAAGACCTAGACTGGGGACACCTTTAAGGTACTTCAGTATGCGCTTTACAGCAAGCATATGAGATTCCTTTAGATTAGACTGATATCTGGCACATAAACATGTTGAAAACATAATATCTGGTCTACTGGCAGTTAAATACATCAGTGAACCAACCATGCCTCTGACAGTGGTGTTCACTGGTTTACCATCTGGATCAGAGTCCAGTGTCAGTGGTGCAGAAATTGGAGTTGGTTTAGATGGTGAAGAGTTCATATCTAATTTCTTTAAAAGATCTCTAACATATTTTTCCTGATTAATAAAAATCCCATCTTTGTTTTGTAATCTGGAGTCCAAGAAAATATGTTAATTCACCCATCAAACTCATTTCATATTCAGTGGACATGATTTTCGAAAATTTCTTGCACATGTTTTCATCAGTAGACCAAAAATAATATCATCAACATAAATTTGTACCATTAACAGATTACCTTTCTCATGAAGAATGAATAAGGTATTGTCAATTGCACCTCGTTTAAAACCATTTTTCAACAAATGTTTAGTCAGAGTATCATACCAGGCACGTGGGGCTTGTCTGAGGCCATATAGCGCTTTGTCCAGACGATAAACCCAATGTGGATGCTTGTCATCAACGAAACCTGGAGGTTGTCTGACGTAAACTTCTTCTTCAAGCTTTCCATTCAAGAAAGCACTCTTTACATCCATCTGGTAGAACTTGAACTGATGATAAGCAGCGAATGCTAAGAAATTCTGATCGCTTCAAGTCTAGCCACTGGAGCAAAAGATTCATCAAAGTCGACATCTGACTGGCAGTAGCCCTTGTGCTACCAGTCTGGCCTTGTTTCTGATTACGTGGCCATCTTCATCTACTTGTTTCTGAAGACCCATCTTGTTCCAATTGGTTCTTTCTTTCCAACTGGGAAAGGAACCAGATACCAGACCTTGTTCCTTTCAAACTGGTGAAGCTCTTCTTGCATAGCAGTCACCCAGCTTGGATCTTCCATAGCCTCGTCAATCTTCTTTGGTTCTATCAAAGATAGAAAACTAACGTATAAGCATTGATTACTGGAGGCTCTTCTGGTCTGAACTCCACGACTGGAGTCACCTATGATCTGATCAATAGGATGAGCTTTTGTCCATCTGGAGTACTGACCAGGATTGTTACTGACAACAATATCAGTGCAAGAATTCAATTGAGTCTCCTCTGGAGTTGCTTCAGGAGGAGGTTCTTCATAAACTACTTCAACATCTTCATCTGATTCATTTAAATCACGATTTGCATCATGAAATTCTTCATATGAAGGCATTTCTTGTAGTATAGGTTCAGTTTGAATTTCTTCATTTGAACACAATTCTGGTATGCTCTCAACTGACACTGATACTGGGGAGCAGTACGAACATCTGAACCAATATTAATTTCAGAGGGTAGTTTGAAAATAATAGAGGGATAGAATGGAGTACTACTAGCGAGTTTCTTTTTCTGAACAGGTTCCAGATCAGGATGACTGGAAATTTAAATGGGATAACCTTTTGTGCCATAACCAGTTTGTGTTTTCATCAGCTTGAGTATAGAAATACTGCTCTGAAGGAGAGCTTTCCATATCCATCACGTACAGATTCCCTTTTCTGGGAGCAATCAACACTACCTTCCAGTCCTTGTTGAATACGATGCCCTGAGCAACATTGAATAAGACTTGATAGCCATCGTCACACAGTTGACTTACACTGATCAAGTTATATTTCAAACCATTCACAAATGCAACACGTCTGAACTTGACTTGTCCATTGTTCAGAACACCATATCCCTCAGTCTTTCCACAACCATCATTTCCAAAAGTAATGGAGGGTCCATCAGAAATGGTGAACTCCTCCAGTAGGGTCTTACATTCGGTCATCGTCCTGCCAGCTGCACTGTCAAGATACCAGATATATTTCTTTTGATCGCCCTACACATACACCAGATTTTGATCAGTTAGATTTGGGAACCCATCGACTGATGGGTTCACTGGACCCTCCCTTATAGGTCCCTAGGGCAATCTGGTTCAGTTCACTTTCTTCAACAGTGGTCTTAGTTGAAAAGACCACTGGAGTTGATGGTTTTAAAACCTTTTTCATTTTCTCAACTGGAGAAATAAATTTGTCTTTCTTAGTAAAAGGTTTTGTATTTTGTCTAGGACCAAATGAAGTACCCTCAATAAAGTTTAATCTTGCATTAAAACTTTGTGATTGACGAGTCAGAATTTGAATCTGGCTCTCTATCCTGGACAAAATATCTTCTTCAGATGATACCTTAGCCTTTCCAGTCCTAGGCTTTGGTAGGGGATTGGTCTGAGGCAAAGGTCCATTCCGATAGACCTCTTTAACTGGAGTAGTCATCTGGAGCTCTCCAGTCTTAACCTCTGGGGATTGAATTGGATAAAAATTGGTCTTGGGAGTTACAGGCTTATCATAAACAGTGGTTGGCCTGAACTCCTCTGGTAATCGATCGATTACTGGTATTAATGATGCTATGTGAGTATTTCCATCTAAATATGCACGTTTTTGAGCAGGAAATTGTTTTACTGCAGCATCATATGGCTTTTTGGTTTCTAGCCATGACTTAATCACCAGTTTTTCTTTCTCTAAAATGATCTCAAGATCTTGCTTTTCTTGAATCAATTGTTCAGTTACCAGAACCTGGGCTTGAAATGCCAGTTCAATGTCTTGAAGTTCTTTTAATTTTGATTTTAAAGCATTTATTTCAGAAGAATCTGTTTCTAGACCATTAACACTATCAGATCTAACAGTTTCTACAAAAATTAAATCAGAATTAAGAGCTTCAGCTATGTCCAATTTTAGTTCTTGGTCAGTTGCATTATCATAATCACTAACCTTTTTAATAACTATGTCCACCCATCATCCAGATGTGACATCTTCCTTCACCAGGTGCTCATCTTCTTCCAGAGCCATGTAACAGCAATCTCTTTCCTCTTCTTCATCAGCAGATGATTCATCAGAGGGAACCCACTTCTCTTCAGTTGTAGTAATCATGCACTTATTATTAGTTTCATTTTGTTGTGCCATGAGAGCAATTTGGGCCTTTAGCTTTTTATATTTCAATTTATAGCTATCATCAGGCTTATTATTTGAAGAGAATGGACCAGGCTTGGATACAAACTGGTTGGACCTGCACTCTTTCATGAAATGACCCTTTTTGCCACACTTAAAGCATGTCAAATTGGTCTTGTCAGTGGAAGAACTGGATGCAAATTGTCCAGATGGCCTATTTGCTCTTGCTTTGAAACGGTTAAACGTTTTAGCAATCATTGCAACAAGGTCATCATCTTCAGTTTCATCACAACAGTCTGGAGAGACTTGACTGGACTCTCCAGAATCCATGAGTTCAGACACCATCTTCTTCATAGAAAATACATTCTCAGAAGATATCAGTGCTGTACTATGTGGTTCAGTATAACTAACCACTTTAGGACTACTGGAGGCATGGTTAAAAGCATCTTGTTCTGCAACCACTCTCTGGGCTTGATTTTCTTCAGTGTACCTGAAAGCTCCATATAAAGTTGAGAGAGTGTGTGTGTGCAGAGTTTTACCTTGTCATAAGACTAGGATCATGTGAGACCATTTGGTGGGTAGAATGTCACAAAATTTCTCCAGAAGTATATCATTGTCTTTCTCAACCCCAAGACCTCTCAATTGGTTTATGATACTCATAAATCTGGTGTAAGTACCAGTGAGAGACTCATTAGGCTGAGCAAAAAATGACTCATACCTCTTGTTTAAGGAGACCTTTCTGGTGACAATGGTGTCATCTCCTCCTTCATGTTGGTTTAGTAATTCATCCCACGTGGTTTTAGCACTAGGAAAAAGAACTAGTGTGGGAATTAGGGTTTCTGGAACAGCCCCAAGGATCATGTTTTTGAGAAGGGTGTCTAGATTCACCAATCTCTTCTCCTCTTCTGACCAATGTTCCTCCCTCTTTTCCCTTCCTCTTCTAGATCCAGAAGGATCAAGAAGTAGATTGAGAGGTGATGTAGGTACATATGGACCTTCGTTTAAAATTTTCATCATGTTCCTCTCAATACCAGTGACATGCAAAACCATCCTAGCCTTCCACGTACCAAATTCATCGCTGTTCCCACGGAATTTAGGAACAGGATTATTTGAGTAGTGCACATGCACGTGTGGAGAAGCAGGGGTAGGAGGAGGTGGTGGATTAGTGTTATTAACATTTTGTGGTTCATTTTGATCATTAATATTTGCATTAGGATCGGGACCAAGACTAAAACCTTGTGTATTTTCCTGGTTAGCCATCAAGAACAGATCTAGGCAATGTTTAGCCTTATGCTCTGATAGCAAATGTGAGTCCCTTTAATTACGAGATGGTTAACCCAAGAAAGTGTAATATACAACAAGTCTAATAATCACTAGATTTGGACTAGTATTACTTGTAAATAAATATGCAAGAATATATAAATAAAGTAATACGAGACTTAAAGCAATAAACAAATAAAGTGGAACATTATGTATTTTTCATGGGTATTTTATTTATGATGTTAAATAAAATACAAGGTTGTTGCGGAATCAAGATAACACAATTAAGTATATATCCTAACAACCTATGAGTTACAAATGATCTATATTTTTCAAATAACTCTTTAGGATCGAGATACTTAAAGTTGTGAAGTATCCCTGTTTAAGATCGAGAGTATTTAGACAAATTCACTTTCATGCAAAGTGTATGCTTAAAAAGTATTTTTCTCAAGGAAATGACTTTGTATTTATAGGCAACAAAATTCACCAGTGAATTTTGTGCCGTACAAATATGGTTGCATACATTTAATGATCCGACAAGAACATTAAATGTATTGGATAAGGAATAAGGATAAAGTCACATCAAGTGCAAGTGTATCCTTTTATCCAACCACCTTAACACACATATACTTTTGTTAAAGAACAAGTGGATTGTTCTTTGGAAAGTGTGTTAAAGGCAAAAGTCAATCCTCGATATCAGTGTTCAGACTTGCAGGATCTAGAACACTGACAATCCTCCAGTGTACAGATCTGGTAAGACTTTCCAGTGGACTCCGCCATTTGTTAAGTCTTCTTCCTTCAGACTTCAGTCTTTGACTTCAGTCAGAATGTCTTCAGTAGAGTTGATCTGGACTGGGGTGAAGTCTTCAGTGAGCTAATCTGGAGAATACTATACAAGTATATGCTCACTAGTCTTCAATTATTTCTGGACAAATCTTCAGAGGGACTCCAGATTCCAAGTCTGGAGTAGGTCCAGTAGAACACGCTTCTGGACAGTTTCTTCAGTGAGGCTTCAGTAGTCGAGTCTGGAGCGAGTCCAATAAAACACGTTTTCTAACAAACCTTAAGTAAGGTTCCAGTAGTCCAGTCTGGACCCAGTCCAGTAAGTCTGGACTAAATCTGGACCTAACACAAGATGAACCGGTTAGTGATGTGGTATGGCAGTGACATTGTAGCGAAACATGAAATTCTTGTATCAAACATTTTTGATTAAGATAGACGTTCCACTTCGTGACTTTTATCAAACATGGAGAAAGCACTAGGAAAGACGTTTAGATACGAGTACAACATATCACCCTCAGACAGATTGTCAATGTGAGCGTTCGATGTAGACACTTAAAGATAGGTTGAGACACCATGTTGTAGAATTGAAGGTGACTCGGATTTTCATTTGCCACTGGTAGAGAGTTTAGTAATATGAATGTTGCCATTCAGGTATCCAGTGTGCACCTTTTGAAACATTATATGTGACGAAGCGTTGATCTTTGCTTGCGTGGGAAGAAGTGAAACATAGTCGGATAATAAGTCTAAAAATAATAATGGAAACTAAAAGAGGGCTTTAGGGCATAATGTTAATCATCTAGTGTTACTTAATTTGTTGCCCTTGAAAGATGTGGTTAAATTCGTTGAGAATGATAAACTAGCACCTAGGCATGTTGAGCCAATTGAGATGACTGAGATTGTTCATTCTGTAGTGTTTTGCTTGAAACTTTTGCTAGAACCTAGTAATACTTACAACGTGTTACATGTATCTGATTTTATTAAAATTTCTCGTTAGTGAGATGACACATGTTGCTCAAGAGGGGATTCGGTTAGATGACAAGTTATACTTTGTTTAGAAGTCTATTAGAATACTATATCGAGAAATCATGAAACTAGTGGAAACAAATATGTTACACTTAAGGTCTATTGGAAATAACATAGACGTATAGAGATACTTGAGAAAGACAGGACTAAATGAAAATGAAGTATCCTCATTTGCTAGTAAATTGAACCCTATGAAACTAAACATGTAACTTGAATCTTGAAACCTATGGTATAGCTTGAGGTCTTGAAACTTAGCGAGTAACTCGATGCTTGAAACTTAATGTGTGTTTGGATACGTTGAAACTTAGTGTGATACTTGATGCTTGAGACATAATGTGTGACTTGATGTTTGAAACTTTATGTGTAACTTGGTGGTTGAAACTTAGTGCGAGACTTGATGTGGGAACCTTAGCGAGTAACTTGATGCTTGGAACTTAGCATGTAAATTGATGCTTGAAAACATAGTGTGTCATTGAGGTCAAGAAACATAATACGTAACTTGAATTTCGGGACGAAATTCCCTTAAGTAGGGGAGACTGTAACACCCGCGATTTAGATCTGTCAACATCTTGTGGTTTGGATGCAATACGACTAACCTTTAGCGAGATACAGTAATCGTATACGTCGAGTGAACTTATTCATGGAAACTATCTGTGTTGTTTAATGTGGAGCAAAATTAATTTTTCGGAAGCTAAGTAGACGATTTATTGAAAATATATTTTTTGAAAATGGTTAGCGAATAAAATGTTGGTTGTTATTAATTATAATAGTGAAGTTATTAAAATTTGGAAACACTCATAAGAACACTCAAAATTCCCCATGTCTTTCCCCTCCTCTATATAAACCTTGAGAACACTCAAACAAAAGAAGAACCCAAAAGCACACAACACACAAATCACAAATATCCTGTAAAAAACTCTCAAATCTCACAAGAAACACACAAATATATCGTTTCTTAAAAATCATCTTTTTCTCTTGTACTATATGAATCTAGCAACAAAACATCACTATATTCATCATTCATTCCTTATTTTTGAGTCAAAGTACAAAACTTTTGTATTTTCCTTTCTTATAAAATTTGTGATTCTAAGAAGATCTACAAAGTTTCTATTGTAAAGTTTCTAACTTTTTACTACCAAAAGTTGTAAATACCTCTATTATATCTATATCCAAAGTTACGTGAGTTTACATAAACAAAGTCCCCATCTTTTTGATGATTTAGTAACCTTTCCCAAACTTTCTTACCAAATGAGTCACGTACTCATAGTTCGTTTAGAGTCCATATGCTTAATAATGTTTTTCTATAGTAATAAGGAACATAAAAGTACAATTGGATTTCTGAAACTAAGAATGATGTTAAAGAAAAACGTTTTGGGAGTTTTTAGGGAAAAAACACACAAATCTGGTCAAGACATTCAAATCTGAGAAACACTCAAATGGTTAGAACACTCAAATGACCAGAACACTCAAATGACCAGAACACTTAAATGACAAGAACACTCAAATCGTCAGAAACTCTCAAATGACCAGAACACTCAAATCGTCAAAAACTCTCAAATGACCAAAACACTCAAATCATCAGAACACTCAAATGGTCAAAACTCTCAAAATGGTCAAACTCGCCAAGCTGGTCAGCATTAGATAAACCTCGTAAAATTGGAGACTTGTTGATACTTGTGGATAGTCTACTCGCCTTTATTACCAGTTTAGCTATCAGACGAGCATCAAGTGAGTTTCGTAGACCCATTTTTTACATGCTTTTATGGGGCTGAAAGGATACAAACTATTTTTCTGAGAACCGTATTTATTGGAAACTATGTTATGATGATATTGTGGCAACCTATTTTGACTACATATGTGACTACATATTTTTGATGCACTTATGATTACTTATTTTGGATACGTATTTGCCAACTTATTTGGTAAATTATTATGGATACATATTTGGCAACTTATTTTGGATTCATATTTGGTAACTTATTTTGGATACATATTTGTCAACCTATTTTGGATATGCTTATGATTTCCTATTATGGATATACTTATGATTACTTATTATGGACACTTTTGGATGCATTGGCTAGTTGTTTAACCGTAAGTCCTGGATACATTGGATACATTTGAATACGTTATGAATACATATTGTGAGCACGGCTGATTGTTGAACCTTAAGTCCCTTCATATTCAACATTAGCCTGGTACCGTAAGTGCTGTCAACATATATTGAGAAATCTAGTCAACATTAGCCTGGTACCGTAAGTGCTGTCAACATTGAGAAAGCTAGTCAACATTAGCCTGGTACCGTAAGTGCTGTTAACATTGAAAAATCTTGGCAACATTGTGATATTGGCAACATTATGATTTGGCAACATTGTGATTATGGCAACATTGTGATGACAACATTGAGTATACATTAAATGCATCAAGTTAACCTGATAACTTAGTCAACAAACCTACGAACTCACCAACCTTTGTGTTGACGTTTTTAAGTATCCTTTCAGGTGCACAGATTAGAGGTGGGTGAGGAGAGTAGCATGGAGCCTTTATAGCAGACTTTGGACTCTAGGATTCCTTGTAGCTGCTTTGTTATCTTATGCTTTCTTTTATGTTAGTTTGGCACTATGCCTGACCTTTTATCCCCTGCGTGTGAGTAGAATTATGTTTTACTTGTGTTGGGATGTATGTTGAATGTTTTGTGTTAATCTATGATAAGACTTTCAATATTTTGTGGAATCATTTAGTCTTCCTATGTAATCCCATGACGCGTGTACTATGCGTCGCATCCCGAGTTTTCCGCCTTAGTCGGAGTGTGACACATACGTCTAAAAAGATGATTCTCAAAGTTGTATGACTAACCAATAAAGAATTATTTTGAAAAAATTATATGAGTAACCTTTATAAACACCAATATCAAAACAATATAGATATATGAAGCAATGGTAAAATAGAAAGTAATCCATTGTCTACATTTTCAAGTATATTAGCTTTCAAAATGACTATCAAGTAATTTGCTATCACAAAATGACTTAATGCTTGGCCTGTTGAAGTGAAACACATATGCTAACCAAACCATTCCACCATCATTGTACATCATACTATATCCAAGCTCTAGTATTTGAAGTAAATTACTTGGCCCTGTTGAAGTGAAGTTGAAAAATACCCGTGATGGAACCTAAGGCATCAACTAATATGTCAAAAAACTCATTTCCTTATTTTAGCTATAAACTTCATGTACACAAACGTGTTCTCCAGCCTTTTCTTTTCTTTGTTGGAACACCTGCACATTATCGCTTCTTTTCTCCATTTTGGTTAACAAACCTTCCTTTCCGAACGGAAAATCCATTTCTTCTAGCATAATCGAATAGAATGCGAAAGCATCCTCTTCACTAGGAAAACATTGGCCAACAAAATGTTCATGAATCTCTATCAAGTTTTGTTCCTCTTTATCACAAACTATGTTATTTTCATCAAAACTTAGATTTTCTTCCGAAGGAATTTCATTTAAATCAAAATTAACTTTTTGACTCATATTTTGCAAAAACAAATAAAAAAAATAAACATAAAAGTTAGTGTGTTTTGAAACTCAGTATTACATGTAAACAAGTTTTTTTTATAGACGAACAAAAGTATGATTTGGGAGGGAGAAAAAATTGCATTTAGTGTATGGAATCATCAAAATTAAATAAAAAATATTTTTTGTATCTACTATCAAAAATACATAAGGTGAAGACACTAATTTTAAATAATAAAACGTAAATAACAATATTTCTTGCTAAAAGATAACTACAAATCAACATAATTAAGTGCATATCCAATCAAATAAGTTTTAAAGTTTAAAATATTATTTAGAATAATACTGGTATAAAAAGGAATCACACATGGACGTAAAATCAGTAGTTATGTAATGTAATAGAAGGCGAAATTGGTATAAATAATTACATTAAATCTCCCAATAACAATAAAAGAGGCCCTAAATTATTTTTTGAAAAAGCTACAACCCTTGGATGAAAATCAAGATTGAATTATAACCTTTGGATATTTTTCTTACATCATCTTCCATTTTTAGATTTTTATTAATTAACTATGTTATCATAATTAACTAGCTAAAATAAACCATCCTTCTAAATTAAAATTAAAACATAATGATAAACATGGACGTTCCTGATTTTCAATTTTTTCTTCTTTTCCAAAAGTTATTATTATTATTTTCTTTAGTATATAATAAACTACTTTTGTTTTAAATTTCTTATCCCTACTCAGTGTTGTAAAACTCGGTCAAACTCGTCTGGATCGGTCAAAAATCGGCCGGATCGGTCAAAAAAAAATTTGGCAAATAAAAAAAATAAACATAAAAGTTAGTGTGTTTTGAAACTCAGTATTACATGTAAACAAGTTTTTTTTATAAACGAACAAAAGTATGATTTGGGAGGGGGGAAAATGCATTTAGTATTGTTTTATAAATTAGACAAGTCATTATATATATACATTTCTTTTATATGATAATATAATTTTAGATTTGATATTTAAAAAAAACAGTATAATATATGAGTTATGTAATTGTGTATATCATATTTTAGTTAGAATTAACTATAAAAACTATGGAAGTTAATTGTAAAGTTATTGTTTAATTTTTTTCAATTTACTTAACTTGCTTTAAATTAAAAATATATAATAGTCTCTTTATAACTTGAAAATTTTAAGAGATTTAATAAAAGTTTATAATTTTTATAATGTAATAACTATAGATCTTGTGGATTCTTTATGTTCTTATGTTTGCACTTTAAACAAAGTGATTAATATAGTGATACAAAGTGGTTAATACAAAGTGATTAATATAATGTAATAACTATAGATCTTGTGGATTCTTTATGTTCTTATGTTTGCACTTTAAACAAAGTGATTAATATAGTGATACAAAGTGTTAATACAAAGTGATTAATATAATGTAATAACTATAGATCTTGTGGATTCTTTATGTTCTTATGTTTGCACTTTAAACAAAGTGATTAATATAGTGATACAAAGTGGTTAATACAAAGTGATTAATATAATGTAATAACTATAGATCTTGTGGATTCTTTATGTTCTTATGTTTGCACTTTAAACAAAGTGATTAATATAGTGATACAAAGTGGTTAATACAAAGTGATTAATATAATGTAATAACTATAGATCTTGTGGATTCTTTATGTTCTTATGTTTGCACTTTAAACAAAGTGATTAATATAGTGATACAAAGTGTTAATACAAAGTGATTAATATAATGTAATAACTATAGATTTGTGTGACGTTATGTTTTATAATTTTTATAATGTAATAACTATAGATCTTGTGGATTCTTTATGTTCTTATGTTTGCACTTTAAACAAAGTGATTAATATAGTGATACAAAGTGGTTAATACAAAGTGATTAATATAATGTAATAACTATAGATGTATTTTCACACAATGCGGCGACAATGGTGGTAACTTAGGCGTGGTGGTGGCGGCGACGACGGTGGAGGCGAAAGCGGTGGCCGTAATAGTGGTGACGGCGGGGTGGCGACAACGCTGGGTTGTTATGGTTATCAATGTATATTAGGAAGAGAAACTTAAATTAGTAAATAAAACAGTGGGTCAAAATAGGAAAATAATCTTTTTTTTTTTTTTTTTACCAATGATGGAGATAGTTTATTTAGTAAAGAAGTAAAGAAGAAGGTGCTAAAATCACCCTTAAAATTAAGAATCATTAGATGGATTTCACAATAAATTATCTATAACCCATATATCACTTTGATGATGTCATAAATATTTTAATTAGTTTAATTCATAATTAGTTATTTATAAATTAAGTAGTAAGTATCTCATAATAAATTTATATTTAAGAAATGTCAAAGGTATGAATGAATGAAGGAGTTGAGTTAAATTTGTATATTTTTGAAATAAAATTTGTGAAAATTAAAATATGTTATGTCGCGTATTATTTGGAAAAATAATCTAGTTCACTGTTCACTAATAGTAGAAGTTTATATATATTGAAATTGTTATTAATTAATGCAAATTATGAAATGTGGGCGCCTAATAGCAATTCCCTATTATAAATTGGATTTCATACACTATGTCTCTATGTTGACCTGAATAAATTTTAAGTTTCCTTAATTGTCAAAAATTGAATTATAGACGACAATTTTTCCATTAGACAAATGGGGTGGAGGGTAGCATAGAAATGTGAATACAAATAATCTATTTTATCGTCTATAAACACAAAAAACAGCAAATCAACACTTGACATTCCATCCTTCATACCCACCACCCCGATCGACTAATCAAACATCCATCCATCTTTCATAATGTCCGGCCAATTCGACGAATCTTACTTCACAACACCCATCGCCGGCGATCAACCCGTTTCAGATCTATTCGGATTCACTGATCCGGATCCTAACTTCTCCAACGGAAATGGCAATCACGTCGAACAAGATGTTGATGGGCTTTTCACATCGGATGGACCTCTCCTTCCTCCTCCTAATGAAATGCAGCGTGATGAGGGTTTCCCTCTTCGCGAATGGCGCCGGTATTCCCCTCTTTCTCTGCATTTTCTTATTCATCATTATCATTTTACTTTTTATGTAGATCTTGTAGTAGTCATAGTTTTGTATTATATGTAGTGATCGTTTTACCCGATTATGATATTGTTTGAATTGCGTATTTGGTGTGTGAAAATTGGTATGCTTTGTTTGTTTTTTAGCTTTGTTTGGATTGTCTGTTGACTCTGACGTGTATCGAGAATTGGGCGTATTTAGAAATAAGTATACATATGATCCGGTCGTTGAGCCAATGAGGAACTTGATTTGTGTGGCTATATCAGTTGGTTGGATCAGTATCTTAGTGTACCAAGATATCAAATTTTTTGGATCTTAAGCCATTTGACCAAGATTTAGTATCAATTGTTCGATTCTTTAACAAAATACTGAAATAGGCCACAAAGGGATTGTGATTGACAAACTAGATCTCGTTTCTCTCATGTCAACTATAGGAAAGGATCATTTTATATATGCTTTATCACGAGTCTATCAGTGGCTTTTATCTTTATTAGCCGATTGAGTCATTCAATCTAGCGAATCTAGCATTAGTTTCCTTTGGTTTGGATTCAAGTTTTAAAAATAGAGATGTGAATTCAAATAATTCCGAAAGAGGTATGTCAGTACAGTTAAGATGTTAATGATGATAGATACAAATCAAGATCCATTATGTTCTTTAGGAAAAGAAGTCGGTATTGGCTCTGGTAAAGTTACTGTGGTCTTTTTTTCCAAATCTAGATTGTTTATTCGTCTTATCGAGTTTGGGTGTAGCTAAATTAATCATTAAGAAGAATGAGGCGAAGTGGAATAACACAGTATAGGAATAATGGTTGTGATAAGGTCATGTAATCAGATATAGAACTTTTATTGTGGACCCTTTGACCTAAACATGAAGTTTGCTTCTTCGTAGTGTAAGCAGGCCAGCCTGCCAGAGCTATAACTGGCTATTCGGTTTGATATTTCTCTTAACAACGTATCGTCTTAGTAACTGTATATTATGTGATTCAAAAACATTACTTTATG
The DNA here is from genome assembly GCA_034093135.1 of Erigeron breviscapus. Lineage (NCBI taxonomy): Eukaryota > Viridiplantae > Streptophyta > Magnoliopsida > Asterales > Asteraceae > Erigeron > Erigeron breviscapus. The sequence continues at coordinate 71,238,504 of CM067170.1, forward strand.
GTTTCTATATCTAGCTCAGTTTGGTAGTTTATCAACTGATCTTTGCCTTTTGAATCTATTTGAAGTTTGGCACTTTCAAGTCTTTTGATTTGATGTCAATCAGTTCATATTAGTACCCGGGTTCAACAGGTTCAATCCTTTTATAACCGTTATTGTAAACATATAGTGCACCCAGGTCCCATAATACTTGATAACTTAAGGGCATGTGAAGAGGGCAACATATCGAGTTATGCCAAATCAATGGAAGAGGGCTAGATGTTTTTGAACTATTTTCTTGTATTAAGTTGTTGATAAAGACTTCGATACTCACAAGGGGATATTATATTTGGGAGTATAATGTTTGTGGCTGGTGACTGATGTGTTAATCAACTCCCTTGCTATCCATCCCCGGAAATTTTGGGTTCGGGTTCCCGCAGAAAGTATGTAAAATTGGGTCCGGTTTCAGGGATTACCAATGGGGAACGGCAATCAATTCGGGTTTGGGGAACTCGTGGATTCAATGGATAACCCAATAAGATACCTGAACAGGCACGTTTTAGTTTTTAATATATGAAGATGGGGATGGGACTCCATACCCTGAACCTGTCCTATTGTTCCTAATTAATAGACCGCTAGGGTAACTACCAAGCATTGGTATTCCTCGTGGTGGCCGGTGGCCACCTTAATTTTACATGACTTCATAAAAGTCTTAAATAGGATCAGACATTTCGTTGTTTATAGTTTTAATCATGTAAAGGCGAGTGAAGTGGTTAAAAGTCGCCAGATCAGTAGAACTTTGTTTAAAGCTGTTTCATATTATTTAATTTTGTAAGCGTAAGGGGTAATCTGGTGATTTTTGCTGTCTTTATAATTGCACTGAAGTGCTGCTAGCTCCATATCTATACACTATATGAAGAAAAACTTCGTTTAAAAATATCATTGCATATATGTAAAGCAATATGTAAAGCAGTAATCAGGTGATTGTTGCCGTTTTTACAATTTCACTGCTTCGCTGCTAGCTCCATATCTGTTCATTATATGACGAAATATTCTTATTGTGCATTTCTCCTTTTTGAATAGTGTGATATTTTGACTTTTTGCCCATATTTTTCATAGGGTTTGCGCACATTGTTAGATATAAATTTGTGGTGTTTAATTGTAATTTAATGAAGAAGAGAGCAAGACGATGAACTTCAACAAAACCGCACTAAAGGGGGAGATTGTTAGCATTAAATTAATTAGTTAGTGCGTGTTTTGTAATTATGTAATAGAATAGTCCTTGATTTAATCTTGTTTATGTGTAAGGTTGTTAATGTAATTAGACAAGGACTAGTTTGTAATTAGGGAGGGGGTTTAATGCAAATGCCAAGCCTATATAAACCCCTCACCTCTCATTTGTTATTAATCACTTGTTATACAATTTCCCTTTCTCCCTTTCTCTCTCTAGTTTTCTCTCTCTCACACTTAACACAAATCACGATTTAGCATTGTTAACAATTGGTATCAGAGAAAAATCACAACTTGTGTTAGATCCATTGCTTGATTTTGTTCAATTTTAGGCTAAATTGTGTTTTCCCCACTTTACCGAAAAATCCAATCTTTACCCTCTTAACATGTTAAAGTTTCCTCCTTTTTAGTTTTATTCCACTCATTACCTTCCTATAATCATCATCAAGAAGTTTCAAATCCCAATTCAAAACCAAATGGCTTAAAATTGAAATTTAAGCTTTCTGATCTGAAATCCGGTTTTCATTTCCGGTTTTCATTTTCTTTGAATTTCTGTTGTAAAACCGGTTTTCCTTCCGGTTTTCCTACCAGCTTTCCTTCCGGTTTTCCTACCAGCTTTCCTTCCGGTTTTCATTTTTCTTCTAATTTATGTTGTAAAACCGGTTTTCCTTCCGGTTTTCCTACCAGCTTTCCTTCCGTTTTCTTCCGGTTTTCATTTTTCTTCTAATTTATGTTGTAAAACCGGTTTTCCTTCCGGTTTTCCTACCAGCTTTCCTTCCGGTTTCATTCCGGTTTTCATTTTTCTTCTAATTTATGTTGTAAAACCGGTTTTCCTTCCGGTTTTCCTACCAGCTTTCCTTCCGGTTTTCATTTTTCTTCTAATTTATGTTGTAAAACCGGTTTTCCTTCCGGTTTTCCTACCAGCTTTCCTTTCGATTTTCCTACCAGCTTTCCTTCCGGTTTTTTCCCATAATACCTGGTTTACACCAAAACCGGTATTTGTGCTTAATTTCTTCATTTTCTAAGCCAAAACTCCGCCCAAATTTCATCACAAAAACCGGTTTTTCAAAAGATTTCATGAAAACCTGATTTAGTGAAGAATTTCATGAAAACCTGATTTAGTGAAGAATTTCTTGAAAACCTGATTTAGTGAAGAATTTCATGAAAACCTGATTTAGTGAAGAATTTCTTGAAAACCTGATTTAGTGAAGAATTTCTTGAAAACCGATTTTAGTTGAGAATTTGTGTGGTTGAGTTCATTTGCATATTATAATACCTGGTTTAATCCAAAACCGGTATTAGTTCTTTAATTCTTCATTTTAGGAAAAGGGACTCTGCCCAAATTTCGAGCCGAAAACCGGATTTAGTACACAATTTCTGAAACCCTGTTTTAGTACTAAATTTCTGAAACCCTGTTTTAGTACTAAATTTCTGAAACCCTGTTTTAGTACTAAATTCTGAAACCCTGTTTTAGTACTAAATTTCTGAAACCCTGTTTTAGTACTAAATTTCTGAAACCCTGTTTTAGTACTAAATTTCTGAAACCCTGTTTTAGTACTAAATTTCTGAAACCCTGATTTAGTACTAAATTTCTGAAACCCTGTTTTAGTACTACATTTCTGAAACCCTGTTTTAGTACTACATTTCCGAAACCCTGTTTTAGTACTACATTTCCGAAACCCTGTTTTAGTACTACATTTCCGAAACCCTGTTTTAGTACTATAATTCCGAAACCTTGTAAAATGTCAACTATTATACCGAATGAGTTTGTTGAGACGGTGTTAGATTTGTTAATGGGTGAACAGCCAAGTTGGGAAGAAATACGTCGTCATGATAATCACATTTGTATGTGTTGTACCAGTTCGTTTCCATGTGGAGTGGTTATTTTTGAGGAAAAACAAGTCGATGTGAACACATTTAAAACGATTATGACAGAACACAAGAGTTTTCAACTTGAAATTAAACAACTCAAATCTGAGAACAATGAGCTCAAATCTGCCATTAATCCCAATTTGTCTGCCATGGAAAGTCTTCAATCTGAAATTGGCCAACTCAAATCTGAAAACAAAAAGCTCTACTCTGTTAATGCTCTAAGTTTGTCTACCATGGAATATCTTCAATCTGAAGTTGACCGGCTCCAATCTGAAAACAAAGAGCTCAAATCTGCAAATGATCTCATTTTGCCAATTATAGAAAGTCTTCAAAAAGACAATGATCATTTGCAGTCAAAGATTATCAATTTAACCAATGAGTTGGATATTTCCTACAAAGAGCTCATTGAAACCATCCTCGAAACCCAAGTTAAAGAACTTGTTTTGCAACAACAACTTTATAAGCTCAATCGTGATTTGCAAAACAAGTCCACTTCTTCGAAGAATAATGAGCGAACATGTTTGAAGTTAATCCAACAACTTCAAGCTCATTCTTTGTCATTGGAGACTCAACTTGCAACCAAGTCAAATCAAGTGAATCCTCATTTAACTCGTGCTTCAAAATCACCTCTTCTCAACCAAACCACTCCATCTCCAACTAAAACAAAAACCATTCCTTCAAATGCCCAACCAAACCACAATCACCCAACATTATCAACCAATACCAAGCAACACCCTTCCTTCAAAACCAAAACAATTTCTCACAACACCAAACCATCTCACCAAAACAATAAACACACACAGCCATCTTCCAAATCAGCTCATACCTCTCCCAAATTCTCAAAAGAACCTCATTCCACCAAAACAAAAACCCTTCCACCTAAACCTCATCCTACTCTCAAACAAATGAACCCATATTACTCACCTCGCAAGACCAGGTCTCCATTCAAGCCTATAAACAGCCATTGTCAGATATTCAAGGATTCCACCACCGGAATCATTCGCTATAAAGATCAATATGGCTGGTTCTCTCATAGTAAACCCAACCCAAAACCTAAAAGCACTCCCATCAAGTACTCTCTTTCTGAGTTATTAAAGTTTGCACCACGAATCATTCACCCTCGTATGCAAAAAGTGCTTGACTATGCACAACCTCCTACTTCTCTTTTCAAATATCCAGTTGGACCCACCCTCACATGGGTTCCAACGTCTGGATTCAAGTAGGTGGTTGTGATTTGGCTTGTACACATAACAGTGTACAACCCGTTCAAAATCTGTTTATTTGAGACGTTACTTCATAATTAAACATTTTCATTCGCCATGTGGGACATCAATCATTGTTGCATGATGAACACCGTGTACATGTTCATCATGAGGGGGAGAAGATTCTAAAGATTGATTATCTTTTTGAGGGGGAGAAGATTCTAAAGATTGATTATCTTTTTGAGGGGGAGCACATTGCATTGTTTGATTATTTGCTCAGTAGGTTATTCTCAATTTGAGGGGGAGCTTAAAGGAAAATTCAATTTTCCGATTAATTGTTTGATTATTGAGAAAATTGTGTGTTTGAGGGGGAGCAAAAGACAAATGATAAAAGGCTGTAAAGTAAGAACAAAGATAAGCTTCCCACTTCATACCAAGCTTCCGCATTCCACAAGAAACCTAAGTAACAAAGACAAGCTTCCCACTTCATACCAAGCTTCCGCATTCCACAAGAAACCTAAGTCTTCGCCTTCACAGAATGCTTGAGAATTCAAAAAGTCAAAGTTGCTCGAAGACAATGAAGACAAAGAGAAAGCTTCAAAGTCTACTCAACAACAAAGATTCTCAACGAAATGGGCTCATCAAGTTTTAAAGATCGAAGACGATGCAACTTGTACAATTCAAACACCAAGGGGGAGATTGTTAGATATAAATTTGTGGTGTTTAATTGTAATTTAATGAAGAAGAGAGCAAGACGATGAACTTCAACAAAACCGCACTAAAGGGGGAGATTGTTAGCATTAAATTAATTAGTTAGTGCGTGTTTTGTAATTATGTAATAGAATAGTCCTTGATTTAATCTTGTTTATGTGTAAGGTTGTTAATGTAATTAGACAAGGACTAGTTTGTAATTAGGGAGGGGGTTTAATGCAAATGCCAAGCCTATATAAACCCCCTCACCTCTCATTTGTTATTAATCACTTGTTATACAATTTCCCTTTCTCCCTTTCTCTCTCTAGTTTTCTCTCTCTCACACTTAACACAAATCACGATTTAGCATTGTTAACACACATGTATATCATCAATTTGCTTTGTTGTTTTGTTTTTTAGGAAACAAAAGAAACACAGTGTATTAACTATGGTGTGAGCATGTTTTGTTTTTTAGGAAACAAAAGAAACAGTGTATTAACTATGGTGTGAGCATATGTAGAGACCTAAAAGCTGGTTTTAACCATAGTATTAGGTCCGTGATTGTTAAGATCCATTTTTATGATTCCAAAATTTTGTAGTTCTCACATAACATTCTTTTTTCTTTTTTTTTTCTGCTTAATGTAATTGTAATCTATTAGATAGATAATATGGTTAGTAAAACTGTAGCCTTGACTCTTTACCTTGAGGAAAAAAATATGCTTTAGCATTCAATTTTGTCTCTCATGTGCAGAATAAATGCAATTCGCTTGGAAGAAAAGGAAAACCAGGAGAGGGAATTAAGAAATCAGATTATCGAAGAAAGTGAAGTGTACAAACGAGCTTTCCATGAGAAAAGACTCCAGAATGTTGAAACAAATAAGCTTACTAATAGAGAAGGAGAAAAGGTATTGTGGGTTGGTTAACTTAAGAGCTGTCAGAGATGAACGTTTAGGTTGTGTGGGTTGGTTAACTTATGTGTTTGGGTTCAAACATATCGGATTGGGGCCGCCCGTTTAGCATTTTATTTGCCTATTTTAACGGTAGAAGTTTAACACCAATTAATCAATGTAATATATAAAATTGTAAAATTTATTTCATAAACAATCTAATTATCTTATATTTTGAAGAGCACAATAATTAGTTTAAAGCAATAAGATTTGGTTGTTTTTAAGCATTCGAAAACAATTTGGGCAATTGTCGACCCAATGACCTGTTTCCATTTTTGCAAAGTGAAACTAATATTCACCTGTTGACCCGTTTCCGTTGAAACAGATGTACGTAGCGAAGCAAGAAAAGTTCCACAAAGAAGCAGATAAACAGTACTGGAAAGCCATAGCAGAGCTGGTTCCTCGTGAAGTCGCCAACATTGAGAAGCGAGGCAAGAAGGATAAGGACAAGAAACCATCGATTGAAGTCATTCAGGGACCCAAGCCCGGAAAACCAACTGATCTCTCCAGGTTGCGACAGATTCTGGTGAAGCTGAAGCAAACGCCTCCAGTGCACATGGTTCCTCCACCACCTCCTGCCAAGGATGCGGCCAAAGATGATAAAAAAGTTTCTAAAGATGGAAAGGATGCGGCAACACCAACACCTGATGCAGCTGTATCTGCTAAAGATGATGCCGCCAGTGGAACTATTGAAGTTTCCGCTGCGCCAGTTGACCAACCTGCCGTGGTGGCTGAAGCAGTTGCAGTTGCGGCCACCTAATGTCTTATTGTTATAAGATCCCGGGTTTTTGGTGGTGTGAATGATTGTATAATTTTCTTGTGATGTTCTGTGAGTTTACATAAATGGTTTTAGCTGTGCTGGCGGGACATTTTTCATTGTGTTGTCTAAGAGTTTTCATTCTTATGGTTTAAAAAGCTGATTCAATTATTGTTTCTGTGTATGACAAATTTGCTTCAAATATAGAAAGGAATTCTTTTCGCATTTTAGTTCAATGACAGTGTTAACCATTCTTTCAATACTCTTTCATTATTCCAGGAAGTCTGTTTGTTGCGTTGTAGCCGGTTAAGTTTTCATTCATTTGTCAAATTATCACTCAAAAAATAAATTTTACAATCCTAAATGGATATCAAGTTTTTTTCTTGTTGGGTTACCTGGAAATTATAAGTTTTTAACTCAAATATATGCGTCTTAAACAGTTAAACGTCATATTTCTTATTATATTTTTTGAATGGCTACTTCCAAAATTTTTGGTTCTAATTGAAAACCCTTGGTGAAGACGTTATCCGTCTTATAATGCATTTACTTCTTTTAAATTTCTCAAAAAACACTTTTCTTTTGAAAGGCAGCAACGGACAAATGGTTAACACCCCTCACGCGGATGGATAAACCCAACCACCTCTCTTCTTTATTCATTCATTTAAATATCTCTGCCTAATATACCTATAATACTCTTAATGAAATTATTTACAACATACATCCTTTGACTATGAAAATAACTATACGTTATACCCCTTTTACATCAATTACCTTTAGATTAATAACCATATGACCACCACCACCAATCCACCATTCACCGCCGCCTCCAGTCGCCACCACCGCCGCCGTCGCATCGCCACGCCGCCACACCGCCGCATCGCGCGAGCATTTGCCTAGTACTTACTTAAATGCATCTATATATCAATCTCACTATCTCCCTATATCTTACTATATATATTAGAAGTCCACATGACATAAGGGTGTTGGCATTATATGCGTGGTGAGCGAGTGGTTAACGTGGTGCCACACTGCATATATTATAAGCTAAATTATATGTTGAGGCTTGAGGCTCGTATAAAACAAAGGAGTTTAAGGTCAATTCCAATAAAGTTACCGTGACAGTATGTCAATTTATTATCATAGTGTGCCACCATTGAAGGCTTGGTATGTTGAACAATTTGCTCATTCAATTTGTTGGTGGGCATTTTAAAAGCATACCATTTTTATAGACCAAAAAACACTAATTTTGTTTTTTTTATTTTACTAATTTGAATAATGATATTGCATCGGCAAATTGAGCTTGATTATGCTCGTTTGAAGACAAAATGAGTTTAATATAGTTGTTCAGTGGTATGCTTGAGTATTTTGTAAATGGAATTGATTGATTTTTCTTAAAGTCCTCGTAATAATCCTCATAAAACCATAAATACATAACAATTTGACAAGTGTAATCCATTAATTCTTTTCATTTAATTTATTAATTATCTCTTTTAATCTTAACCTCCGATTTAAATAAATTTCATAATCAGTTTTAAGAAAATTATTAGAAGATATTTTAAGAAAAGATTTATAATTTCTTTTTGTAAATGTCATTGAAGATTTGAAGATGGCTTAATAATAGAGCACTACGACTATCTTGTTGTAACTGGAAAGTATAAAGTAAACTATGATATGATTTGATCTGTCCCCATTTCATTTGTCACGACACATAAACAAACCCTAAAATTCACCAGACAAACTTAACAGTCACCTGTCGCCCTCACTCGCGACTTTCTCCCCCACTTTTATTTATTAATAATTTAAATAATAAAATTCCAGTATATAAATTAGGGTTTATTCCCCTTTTTGTTTCTCTTTTTCTTCTCAAATGAGTAGTATTTCTCCTATCAATACTACTACTACTACTAATAACCAATCTTCTCACGAAGAAGAATCATCATCTTCCGGCGGTGCTGCAGCCGATTCCGGTGACGGTGGAGATAGTAGTGATCCGATGGATAAAGGCGGTGGCAGTGATCCCATGGATGAAGATGATATATCTGTTGATCCTGCAACTGTTTTTTGTATTAGGCTTAAACAGCCTACCTCTAATTTACAGTTTAAAATGAGTGTTCCTGAGCTCTGTCGTAATTTCAGGTATCATTTCTATATATATATATATATATATATAATATATATATATATTATATATATATATTTATATTATCACAGCTTCTTTTATGTTTTGTTTAATTGTGTTTTGTGTGATGGATAATTATGTTTATTTTAGGAATTGTTTGGTTGATAGTTTGAAATCTAACATATTTAGAAGGCAAGTTCGGGAAAACGGTAACGTAATTACGGGAATTTCATAATTAGGGGAACGTAAAACGATTTTTGAACGAAAGAAAGGATCTTTTAAGTTCAGTTTTAGTTAGGAAATTGGAACGTAATGACGTAAGTTTTAAAAGACGCGAAAACATGACTTAAATATTCTTCCTTTACACGTGAAAACCAATTCCTCCTTGGAAGAGGTGGTTCATACGCTGTCTTCAAATGCCCTGGTCGCAGGTTTGAATCTTGTTGCCGCTTGAAAATCTTTTAATAATCCAATGAATATTCTTTTTTTTATGTTCAAAATTGAACTTACACCCTCTTTTTTGTTCAACATAGTTTTTGTGTAATTAAGTTACCTTTTTATTTAATATTTTCCCTAAATAGAAAGAAAGTCGAATTCTTTTGAAGCTATGCTTATACCTTCTGCCGAATTCAGTATATCTATAATTGGGTAATGCCATGAGATGAAATCTGGGGACGGATCTTACTATGGTTGGAAAGTGGATTGTTTAATTCGATGGAATCTTATTATAGGTTACACCTAAGTGTTGTCTAAATGATACATGAGAGATTAGGAGCTGCCTATATAAGAACTGGTTAGTAACCTAGTATTCAATATTCAATCTGAATTTAAAGGTTCATATTCAATCTGAATTTAAAGTTACTAGGTCAAAATTAGAGAAGCACGATACTATCTTTTGATCAGAGAACATCTAATACATCTATATGATTGTTATTTGGTTTCTGTTTTATGTTTGTGAGACGTATTAGGCTCACACAGTTTGGTTACTTGAAATGACTTCTCTTCAAGTCTGGTGACTCTCTCTATGCTCTTGCTGCCAACTTTACTTGAGATAAAGGTTCATATTCAATCTGAATTTAAAGTTACTAGGTCAAAATTAGAGAAGCACGATACTATCTTTTGATCAGAGAACATCTAATACATCTATATGATTGTTATTTGGTTTCTGTTTTATGTTTGTGAGACGTATTAGGCTCACACAGTTTGGTTACTTGAAATGACTTCTCTTCAAGTCTGGTGACTCTCTCTATGCATCTTGCAATTTTATTTGACGCAGTACTGTATTATTTCTTATGCATATCTATAACTGTCTGTGGCTAAAATGTTATATTGATACCTTTTACATCCTTTTGGATGGAATCTTGATGCCTTTAATCGAAAGTGGAGGTATAGGGTATGCTTTACACACAGATTTGAAGGGCTTAAGCTTTTGTTTTTTTGAACAAATTAATCTTCCACTGGAAAAATGCTTTATTTGGATGGTGATGCAAAAAAATCATAAAATTAGCAGTTAAGCACTTAAGCTACTTAAATTCAAAGTAGTTTTTGAAAATAGACTTGGGACTTCCTCTTTTGAAGTAGTACTTACTCAAATTGTAACTAACTTCCAAAAATAAGCTCATGCTTTCGAAAAATACTTGAAATTTTTTTTACGAATATTTCCTTTCATTAGAACCACATACCTGATAATCGTTTTGCACATATATCCTTTTATGTCAATTTACACAATTCTGCTAAAACTGCAGCTATGTTTGCCAAGCATTTTTAAACAACTGATACCAACAATTCTTGGCTCCAACTAAAAGCTATGGCGCTATATTATATGACTCTTATTTTCTGAATCTGTTTCATTTCATTTGAATAGTAATATACTGTATTTAATTGGGTCTACCCATATGCTGTAACAGTGCTGTTGCTTGGTGCGGAAAGCTAAATGCTATTGCATGTGCATCAGAGACCTGTGCACGTATACCAAGGTAATCAAGTAGTATATGTTTTTGTCCACCACATGACTGTTGCATACCACTTTATTTGATTATTATTATCTTATCTATTAACTACTTAGCTATAATATAAGTGTGTTTTCACGTAGTCAAACTAATTTGCTGTAGCATTTTTTTTATTACTGTTATCTTAGGACTAGTGGCTTCGCATCATTTTAAATTGGTTGTAGTTTCTTAATGAATCTATGTGTGGTAGTCCTTTACTTTTGGGGACATTAATACGTTTCGTACAAATTTCGAAACATATTATGTCGTTTTGAATTGTCACTTGTCAATATACAGATGCAATTGGTATAATGCATTAGGATTTAATGTCAAACTTCAGTGATGAGGCGATTACTTTTTGGTTACTATTTATCATTCTAAGATTTCTTTTTCTTTCTTTCTTGTAGTTCTAATGCAAATCCACCATTTTGGATCCCAATACATATAGTAATCCCTGAACGACCAACAGAGTCGACTGTATTTAATGTCATAGCAGGTAACGTTTATGAAATTCTTTTACGTGATGTGACATCATTTTCGTGTTGGTCCTGACATCAGTAGCTATTGGTTTGTCATTTGAGTGCTATGGTGTTCTTTTGGCATTTTTTTTGCATAACAACTGCTCTGTTGCACACGCGAGATGACTGCAACTTTTTTACTGAGCTTTTTTCTGATATGATTTTGTTTGGCAATCTTTGTTAGTTGTCTTGTGTAGTTGTATAGAAACTCTTTGTGCTGTCCCTTTTGGTATAAAGTTATTCTAGGTTTTGACTTCGTTTGTTGAATAACTATGCCAGATTCTCCTCGTGATTCAGTTCAGTTTATTGAATGGTCTCCTTCGTCTTGCCCCCGTGCTTTACTAATTGCTAATTTTCATGGACGGATAACTATCTGGTCTCAACCTTCCCAGGTAAGCTTTTGCCTGCCGGTTTATTCTATGTTTCCAGATTCTAAATATTTAATCCGAGGTTATTGGTCTATGTAGCAATCTATCTGTATCTAAAAAGATATTTTTCCTTCTGTTATATTGATCATATGATTGGGAGTTTTCTTGCCAAGATCCATTGGCTCTTTGACATCACACATTGACCCTCACATGCTTTTTGATACTACAGGGATCAACTAGTCTGGTTAAAGATGCTAGCTGTTGGCAGCGGGAGCATGAGTGGCGGCAGGATATTGCAGTTGTTACAAAGTGGCTGTCTGGGGTGTCTCCTGTACGAAGTTGTTGCCATCCTAGTCTTATTTATATTTGAAGTGTGATGTCACCTTGACGTTTCTTTGTTGTTTTGCCAAAATTAGTATAGGTGGCTTTCTTCTAGATCAAGTAATTCTACCAAGTCCACTTTTGAGGAGAAGTTCCTTTCACAACAACCTCAAGCTCCTGGTGGTTCTTTTTTGTCTTTTGAAGTTTTTTTTGTTCATTTTGCTCAATGACGTTGTAACCTAAATGGATTTTTCTTGTAAAATCCAGCTGGATGGCCGAACTTTCTTTGTGTATGCTCCGTCTTCTCATCTGGATCTATACAGCTACACTGGTCCCAATGGTCATCGAATCAGAGTGGCACTTCTAAATGGTTTTGTACAAGCAAAGGTCTATTGGGAGCTGGACCCAGTGGTATTATGGCAGCTGATGCAATTGTGACGGACACAGGAGCCTTGCACGTGGCAGGAGTTCCAATTGTGAACCCATCTACTGTTGTTGTCTGGGAGGTCACCCCTGGTCCTGGAAATGGATTTCAAGCTACTCCAAAAACTACCATTAGCAATGGGATCCCTCCTTCACTTAATCCACCTTCATGGGATGGCTTTGCTTCATTGGCTTCATATTTGTTTAGCTGGCAGGAATATCTATTTTTAGAAGCTAAACAAGGGAAGAAGCAGACGGAGCAAGATTATAGTGACATGGTTGCACTTCATTGTTCTCCCGTTTCAAATTTTTCTGCATATGTCAGTCCTGAGGCTTCAGCTCAATCAGCAGCAACAACTACATGGGGTTCCGGAGTCACTGCAGTCGCCTTTGACCCGACCTGTGGCGGGTCTGTGGTTACTATTGTAATTGTTGAAGGTACTGACTTCAAATTTAGCTTTTGTCTATTCCATTGTTGTGGAACATGCATCTCTTGTTGGTGTTTTCGTTTTGGGCTATCAGATTCAGTACAGAAAGTTGCATATAGAACCCAGGGGTTCATGCTGTGTTGTCAGGCACGCCTTGTTCTTTGTAATACTACACTAAGGTAGTATGGTTTACACGGCCTGTAGTGCTTTCGGTTGTTTGAAAAAGATAAACAGCCTTAGACTCATATTAGTTAGAAATTAACCAATCATAATCAGTTTGCTGTTTGTGACGCTCAACTAGGCAAATATATACACATATGAATATACATATATATATATATATATAACGCTCAACTAGGCAAATATATACACATATGAATATACATATATAATTATATATATATAACGCTCAACTAGGCAAATATATACACATATGAATATACATATATATATATATATATATATATATATGGTGAAGCTGGTGTATTTTGACCCATTTGTACATGAACCGTTGATCTGGGTATGTTATATTCCAAACAAATCAAATAAAAAAGTTAGCTAAACTGAAATGGGTCAAATGGTTCTCACTAGCCAAACTTGTTGAAATGTCAGCCAAAGTGTTTTTATAATGCATACAACCTCCTAACAGGTTGAATACTACTATATCATATTGTCATTGTAACAGTATAGTTTTTGTAGTCATATTTTTGAATTAATCAGCTATACTTATTTTTTAATAGTGGATAAATGAGTGTTTGCCATTTTACATGAACCCCTTTGACATGTTACCCAACCCATCCATTTTCCCACCTCTAATTTGTTCTTGTGTAATGGAATTATTTGTTTTCCTTTTGAGGTATGTTTCTTGTTCTGGCAAATCAACACAGATTGAATCCATTGTGTTTGTAGGGCAATACATGTCTCCCTACGATCCAGACGAGGGTCCTTCAATTACTGGATGGAGAGTTCAACGTTGGGAATCCTCTCTAGAGCCGGTTGTCCTGCATCCAATATTTGGTAACCCCACATCCAGTTTTGGTGGGCAGCCTCCAATGCAGACGGTGTGGGTTACAAAAGTGAATAAAAGCATCCCAGCTACCGATAATATTAAAAATAACCAAGCAGGTGCATCAGGAACATCTGAGGTTCTAAATACATCTGAGTCTGACACTGAGAAGGCAAAAAGGGTTGTTTTTGATCCGTTTGATTTGCCAAGTGATGTTAGAACTCTTGCTCATATTGTCTATTCTGCTCATGGTGGTGAGGTTGCTGTTGCATTTTTACGAGGTGGGGTGCACATATTTTCTGGTTCAAACTTCACACCTGTTGATAACTATCAGATCAATGTTGTTTCTGCAATTGCTTCTCCTGCATTTTCTTCTACCAGTTGCTGTTCTGCTACTGTTTGGCATGACACAGTTAGGGACTGCACTATGTTGAAGATAATTCGTGTTCTTCCTCCTGCTGTTCCAAGCAGCCAAGTAAAAACGAACTCCTCAACATGGGAACGTGCAATTGCAGAAAGGTCTTTTACATTACTGATCCTAGTAGTAGCGCTTAGACCAACTTATCACATGTGATTTGAAAGAAATGATGATATAACATCTCTAATGTATACGATGCAGGATGGGGCACAGTGCATATTAAATACTATATGTAGTTTGTTAAATTTACCTCACAATATACATGCATAGTTTGATTAATAAATAGTTCATATAGGGTGGAAGCCAATACCTTCAAACAAGCTGAAGAGTATGCTACAGTGTATCAATCTTATGTTAATCATTGCGTGTTTCTGAAGTTGTGTTATGTGGTACCAGGTTTTGGTGGAGTCTTATGGTTGGAGTTGATTGGTGGGATGCAGTTGGCTGTACACAGAGTGCTGCTGAAGATGGCATTGGTAAAGAATATAGATATAGATACTGATAGTACATGATAATCCCTTAAAAAATGTACACTGTATGATTTGCTGATTGACTATAAAGCTTTAGTCTGACAAGATCAATTGTCATATGCCCTCTCAAAATACTATCATATATTAGAATTAATGAAAAGAAATGTTAAAACTTACAATCAGGGTATATTGTCTTGTATATGCTTTTAAGAAAAGTTTCTCTTCTAAATTGGTATGATTAAGAGTTGGTATTCGACTATAACATCTAACTGTGTGTCATGAAGTTAATATGTACCATTTTGATTTTGGTTACCTTTTGACAGCTGCTTCAGTTGGATTTTATTATACAATAATGTGTCTAATGCCCCTTGATTTCTCTGTTATGAATTGTTATATCTAACTTAAGGCACCATTGTTTTTAAAGAAATCCGGAGGTTTTCCAGAAAGCATGTGTTGATCTCATGGTTATTATGTTTTTACCCAGTTTCGTTGAATAATGTGATCGCGGTTCTGGATGCGGATTTTCACTCTCTTCCTTCTGCCCAGCACAGACAACAATATGGCCCTGTGTGTTTCAAATCCTTACAACTTTTTGCTACATCCTCATTCTGTGATTTGATGAATTGTTAGATTGTTTAACAGCATATATTTGCATGTATGTTGTGTGAAAAGTTGCAATAATGGTGTTGATTTATGTAGGGCTTGGACAGGATTAAATGCAGATTATTAGAAGGTACAAATGCTCAGGAAGTGAGAGCAATGGTTCTTGATATGCAGGCAAGATTGCTATTGGATATGCTAGGAAAAGGAATAGAATCGGCCCTAGTTAATCCTTCAGCTCTAGTAGTTGAACCATGGTTGGCATCTGGTGAGACATTAAACAGCCTTGACCATGAATCAATGGCTGTTGACCCAGCACTTGTATTAAACATCCAGGTTTGCACTTTCCTGAACTCTTTCATGAGTATATTAGTTTCTTCTTTCCTAATTGATACTCGATGTGTAGGCATATGTTGATGCTGTTCTCGATCTAGCGTCACATTTCATTACACGCTTGCGTCGTTATGCCAGTTTCTGTCGTACACTGGCAAGTCATGCTGTAACTGCTGGTGCAGGTGGCAACCGTAACATGGTGATGAGTCCCACCCAAAGTACTGGCACACCTGGAGCTACACAAGGTAAGTTTTTGCAACACATGTGCTGTGATGGTTTTATTTTATATGTATATATGAAACAGAGGTGGCACAATGGTAGAAGGTTTTTGGGTGTTGGGGTCTTTAACTGCCCGGGGTGGATTTTTCCGGTTAGGTCACAACAATTTTGAAGTGTTTTTCTTTTGTTAATAATCAGTATTATCAAATATTTAACAGGAGTTACGCATCTATAAAATTCTAGCTTTTTAAAATATTAAGCTATGATGCATTAACACTGCATTCTTGAGTTTTTATTAAAAGAAAAGAAAGGAGAAGATTTGATAGGGGAGGAAAGGATAGAAGATTACGTTCAAAAAAGTCATTCTCGAGTTTGAAAGGAAACTAAAAGAAACCCGCCTGCAACTACCCCTTCCACCTGAAACCGCCACCTGCAACCACCACCTGCAACCACCCCTTCCACCTGCAACCGCCACCTGCAACCCCCCCTTCCCTGCAACCACCACCTGCAACAACCACCTGCAACCGCCACCTGCAACCACCACCTGCAACCACCACCTGCAACCACCCCTTCCACCAACCCCACCTGCAACCACCACCTGCAACCGCCACCTGCAACCACCCTTCCACTTTCTTTTCCATCCAAATCAGGCCAAAATGGCCAGAAAATTTTTTGGGGAAAAAACCCTGATTTTTCCTTCCCTCCCCTTTCTTTTCTTTTGGAAAAAAAACTCAAGAATGCAAAAAGGTAAAAATTCTTATCTTTCCCTTTCCTTTCCTTTAAAAAAAACTCAAGAATGAAGCATAAGAGTACCTTTTGGGTGAATTTCGACCCATTTAACCCGTTCACTTAAAATCTGTTTTCTGATTTTTCTGGTCTGACACGTCATTAATAAACATAACCCAAATCAACCCGTTAATAGGTTTACCTCTAATGTGAGTTTGTGTGAGAATGCTCAGATTTTCAATCACATGATTTAATCTTTTTTTGCAGGTGCTCAAAATGGTGCTGCAAGCTCTGCAGCAAGCACTCCAATTCAAGCATGGGTACAAGGTGCTATTGCTAAGATCAGTAGCACCTCTGATGCAGTTCCGAATGCAGCTCCTAATCCGATAAGTGGCCCATCTTCGTTTATGCCTATAAGCATAAACACTGGAACTTTCCCCGGAACCCCAGCTGTTAGGCTTATCGGGGACTGCCATTTCCTTCATAGGTTGTGCCAACTTTTGCTGTTTTGCTTCTTCTTCCGACGAATTCAATTGCCAAGATTTATAGGCGCTGCACAAAGGAGCTCTGATTCAGCTGTGCATAAATCTCCGAATGGGGCTCTTGGTAAGGTGGAAGAGATCAGCTCTGTCCCTACAAAAGTGACGCCAGCTATGGGTAGATCAGAAGAGTTAGCTGTTTCACGGGCTGGCCAGGTTGGCTCTGGAGCAAAAGGGCCCGAGGAAGTTCCAGGAAATAGGTCAAGATATGGTTCTGGAAATGCTGGTCAAGGATACACATTTGATGAGGCAAGATCATTACCTTATTTCTGTTCTATAATAAATCTACAAGCCCGTTTAATGCTGAAATAATGATAGTTTGGAGATTCTCATACTAATTTTCTTTATAAGAACTTAGGCCAAATGTCATTTAGCAGTGAAAAAGAGGGACTGATGTGTTAGAAAATCAGTTGATATCTTGTCAAGCTTAAAATCAACTTGCTGAGCTGTTTTAAGATGAGGTTTCTGTCATTTCAGATCTAATAGGTTACTATGATGCAGGTAAAGGTCCTCTTCCTCATTCTTATGGATCTTTGTAAACGGACAGCAGGTTTGGCACACCCATTGCCTGTTTCTCAGGTAGGAAGCAGCAACATCCAGGTTCGTCTCCATTATATAGATGGAAACTATACCGTTTTGCCAGAGGTTGTTGAAGCATCTCTTGGCCCACATATGCAGGTAAGTTTCACATTTCATATAAGCTTAATCATAGGAGAGAAATATACATATCGATCATTTAGTTTATCTCCAGACATCATGCTTGGGTCGTCTTAACTGATAAAATTTCTGTATGGATGTGCTGGCTTTTGCATTTAAGTGTAAATCTATTTCTTTGTTTTTCTTTTTAAACACGATTTTGTATTTATAAAAAGTTAGGCCTTTAATAAATAGGTTCTTTTAGCCTCTTAAGCCATGCGTACACTTACGGAATTTGTTACTAGATCTTGTGATTATTTGTGGAGCACCTTTCCTTGCTTTCTCCCTTTTTTCTTTTTATTATTCAAGTTGATGGTTACCTTTAAGATCTTTAGGGTTTGACCTCAACTTGATGTGTAAAATCGAGTTTAAAAATTTATAAACTAGAAATACCTAATTATTGACAACTACACACTTATGGGCAGTGGACCCAACCGTATATAGTATAGAATAAAGGTAAGACCAGGTCGATCCACGGAGACTGTTTAAAAGCAAGCGAGTTTAATGTATTCAAAAGCTTTTAGGTTTAATGACCCTCGTCACCTGATTTTGAAAAATAAATTAAAGACTAAATTAAACTAAAAATAACGTGAAAAGATTGTTGTAAATAATAAAGTAAAAAGCACCTCCACTTGGAATTGCTCACACGTCATTTAACTGTCCACATTTGAGATGATGAATATCCCGGACCCGTCTTTAGGTGCTGTAGTCAACATTGCTATTTCTAGTAATTAGCCAACTAATATAACAATTGTGTTTGTTTTTCTTTGTCACAATTATTGCTATGTGTATATGTGTATTTCAATCCAAATACTCGGTTCCATGCTATAAACTTTGACTCACATTAGTCTTAGATGTAATTATTTTGAGAACACTTCTTACCATGCAGAATATGCCTCGGCCTAGAGGTGCAGATGCTGCTGGTTTGTTACTTAGAGAGTTAGAACTCCATCCTCCTGCTGAAGAATGGCATAGACGGAATACATTTGGTGGGCCCTGGTCTGACCCGGATGATCTGGGTGTGGATGATCTGTCAAGGCCCAGCACCTCCACTGATTCTATGAGCTTCAGCTTGGTCGACAGCAA
Organism: Erigeron breviscapus; assembly: GCA_034093135.1. Taxonomy (NCBI): domain Eukaryota; kingdom Viridiplantae; phylum Streptophyta; class Magnoliopsida; order Asterales; family Asteraceae; genus Erigeron; species Erigeron breviscapus. The sequence continues at coordinate 71,257,436 of CM067170.1, forward strand.
TGATGTTCATCATGAAGCCCAACGATTGTGGCCACGGAAGCGCAGGATGTCTGAGAGAGATGCAGCTTTTGGGTTGAACACTTCAGTTGGTTTGGGTGCATATCTTGGGATAATGGGATCACGACGAGACGTGGTAACTGCTGTCTGGAAAACGGGTCTTGAAGGGGTTTGGTACAAGGTATCATCCGTTCTCTTTTGTTTCTCATTGTCATCCACACTTTCAGAGTGTTTCACATTTGGTACAAGCTGCTTATCAAACTGCATTCATTTAGGCTTTTATACCTCATGGAACTTGTGGGTGTTTGAATTTGTGATATGAAACTGATTATCTGATTATTGTTTTTGTTTTGAAGTCATTTTAATCAGTTATTTAGTGTTCGGATAAGTGATTCTGACTATCAAGTAATAACTAATAACTCCAGTTACAGCTGCAACAAAACGCGACTATATTAGGAAAACTAGTACTACTTAGGTTATCCCTTTATTACCCTTTCTAACTTATATTCTTTTTCATTTGCATTATTCATGGTCAATATTCTAAAATTTATAGTTGTTGATCTTTAGATGGTAGTTTTTTAATATATCATAATCAACGTAGTTAGTTAGTTATTGACTTATAGTTGATAGAAATAAATCGTAACAACGAACATTCAAATAAACTGCTGATTCTTACAGATTCAAACAGTAGAAGCACATTCAAACACTGTTCCCTGCAACCCATTTGTTAATGCATCTCAATATCAGATCATACTAGTTCTCTAATTGACATAACATATTGGTCAGTTGGGTTTCCATTAATCTAAGAGTATAGTTTATCATGTACTTGGTCATTTACATGTATGACCTTTTCTCGGATTATAAACAAAATACACTGCTTTAGGTTTGACTCTAATTTATTTGAAAATTATAAAGAAATGAGGTAAAGTACACATGTAAATCAAGTTTGATTGTAATGTTTTGAATTTTCTTTGCTGAGGCATTCAAGTAAAAAGTTAGTGTGCGGTGTTTGCACATCTAATTTGCCTCTTTGATGGATTTATGTTTTTGGAATGTTATCTTTTTGGGAAATCTATGCGCACCTTTGATACATGGACTTGTGGTCTTTAGTTCTGTAGGCAAGTTCTCAAGAGGCACTTTTGATTGTTCTGCACTGGTCTTACCTGGGTCAGTCTTTAATTCTAAATTGTGTATGTTATGTGCAGTGTATTAGATGCTTGCGTCAAACTTCAGCTTTTAGCTCACAAGGTGGCAACAACACATCTACACAGAATGAACGGGAGATATGGTGGATCAGCCGCTGGGTTCATGGGTGTCCTATGTGTGGAGGGACATGGGTTCGCGTTGTATAGAAGATTACTTCAGTTAAGCTTTAGGTTAGCTCATTGCTCTCAATTTTATGCATAATTCAAAAAATCTCTTGATTAGTTGTCATAATGATTAATATATACTGTAGATTATAACTCTTTTGTATCCAACTCTAGAAGCATTCCTTGTCATCTTAATAATTATCTTCCGTAATATTTTTCTAAAGGTCTGTAGTCCTGTGCTAGAATGTATGTAAGATGTATGGATTTTGTTGCATCCAAAATCCAAATGCACATAATTATTTCAGATTGTAAACATTGCAATGAAGTATCTATTAATTTGCATGCCATTTTTCAGGGTGATGTATGACATGCAACACTGTTTACTGTGTGTGTATACTTACAAAACGTTTCCACTGATATAAATGCAACATTTACAAGATATGGGCAGCACTTTTGTATCTTAAAGTTTCCTTGTGAATCTGTGATATTTTTCATCAGTAAAAACCATTCATTAAACATGTGTGATGTCATTCATTCAGTCTGAGCATATGTGACTATAGAGGTGGCAAAATGGGTATGGCAAGTTTGGTAGTATATCACTTTGAGTTATGATCAAACTAGTAATCTTTAAGTGCATCTACAAGTGCATGTCAATAAAGTCCAGAACCTGCACGATTACAATCTTGCTCGTTTTTTTTGTATTTTTAAGTTTATAATGTCTTGAATACAACTACGAATACCCTATTGCTAACTTCAGATTTTCTTTTAGATTAATTGATTTTGTACATTGTAGTACTTGAATGCACTTATGATTTTTGGCATGTTTGAACCATTTATCGCTAGATTACAGCCCAATTGAACTGGTTTTGTATATTATTTTGGAATTTAAGGGGGTAATCGGTTCGGTTTAAATATTTATTTGAAAAGTTTAAACCACTCAACAATTCTAAACATGGCAATTTCAACAACCCAATAATCTATCAGCTATATTAAGTTTCTAACCTAGGTATCACTAGTATTTAAATGTGGGAAAAAGCATATAATTAGCCGTTCCAAAAAAAAAAGAAGAAAAAGAAGCATATAATTAGTCAGATGGTAGTTCAAACTGCAAAAGCCTATAAGCCTCGTTATCATGTACCAGCTTATTAAGAAAACAACATAAAATCAAGTATCCAACCTTCCAAACAAAGGTGATAATCATATAATGCAAAAACTCTTACAATATGTATGAATAGTATTTACTTTCTGTTGTTACATGACTTTGGCTCCATAATCGTAGGTGTCGAACATATGTAGAATGATGCTGAAAAATCAAAAGACTCAGACATAGAAGGGTGAGACCGATGGCCACAAATACTTGCATGATCTTCATACAATAAATATTTTATCATTGTACACATAATTGTCCTTATTTCTCTTTACACATTGACAAGCAACCCTTCATCGCGCATTATAGCAAGAAGTGTTAGCTAGCATATTACATTTTTTGACACTTCCAAAGTATGATCCCTCTTGTAACAAATAGTACATAGAAGCGTTGCTTGTCGATATGTACAAGGAAACAAGAGGGACATCAGACATCTGTGTATGGCGATTGGCGAAGAAAGATTTGATTATGTACTCCATTGGAATCACCTTATATGTCTGTCTTCTTTAGCATCATTGGACAAACATTCCACACCTACGGTTATGGAGCCGGCCAACAATCATGTAGTACTCTTTTGGATTAGTTTCTCTGAGGCAGGTAGGCCTTCACATTTCCAAAGAGGTTTTACATTGATTAATTTACCAACATTAGTCATGGGACTGGTAGTACTGATCCTTTTCTGGTTAGGTGGATTGTATATATGGTTGTGCAGCCAGGATCCAATTGTATGAGGCCATTAGTATCAGAAAACCTTGCTGTATTGGTATTTTTTTTTTACATGTGCAACCTCATTCTTTGGGATTAAATCGAATGGACAATAAAAGGAAGATTCGATCTGAATTGATTATTAGCCTGTAGTGCAACGTAACTCGGCTGTGTGGTATCTTGTTACTACACATATATACACCTTATCCATAACCCGTCTATGAATAACACACGCACGCTCAAGCGCAACAAACATACCTTCCCGCGTTATTAGTAAAACCAGGAGTATCTCTGACCAGCTGGGCTGACCATCATTGTCGTAAAGTAGTAAATATCCATCCCTCCTTGATCATAAAAAGTGAAAGAAGTCAACCTATTAAATCAAAAACCGTTTCTATCTATACTATATTATAAAAAAAAATAACTCCTTATTTTTGGAAATGTTAAAATTTGTGTAATATTTACACATAGCACCACTTAAAACATTTTTATCTACACTACCCCCTTAATATTAATAATTAAGTTACACTATCAATCATTTATCTTTCAAAATATCTCCATTAACATTTTACATCAATTAGTTTTACATAAAAATTTACACCACTCGATACCGTCTCCGCCACCAACAGTCGCCCCCCACCACCACACCGTCGCCGCAACAACCACCGCCGCATTGCGCGGGTACCGGGCTAGTATATAGTTTAGATAGATAGATTTGGGGTAGCTTTTGGACCATTGGCTTTACACAAAGATGGATGCGGTGATAGTTTCGTAACTAAGAGCATGTTTGTTTTTTTTAACCATATAAGTCAAAAAAATCACTTTTTATTGACTTGATGGAACATTAACACTTGATTTTGAAAAGTTATAGATATACTGGACCTAAAAGATAGACTTTATGATTGATACATAGCTTCGAAATTAAAGATTAACACGAAAGAATTTGTTTTCCATAATAAGAAAAAGCGTACGATAAAAAGAAGGAAGATAATTAAGTTGACAAAATATTGATATATCATTTATGACTTTAACATATGGGATCTTAAAATGTTGTTTTATATCAACAATAAAAAAAAATGGTTGTTACTTTTGACATAAAGGTAAAATTTTATTCAAGCTTCTTGGCTCCAAGCCCAATTAGCATGACTTCCAACCCTTGGCATGCTTTTGGTCTTTGCAAAGAGATCAACTTTGAAGGTGGCTCCACACATTGCACCCTCACTATCAACCCTTGAGATTGCTTTCAATTTGTTCTTTGGATGCTCAAAACTCATCAACTCACCTCCACTATGGTACAAGCAACCTGCATTAATTCCATTCAATTTCATGGTTATCAGGCCCTTTCTTCCTTGCAACTTAGTTAGACTAACATTGAAGCCATGTTATTACGTCCTACGAAAATTAATACATATACGTTCTTTTGGAATGTCCCTTCGAAATCTATGACATTTGGGTTATTACCTGTTTCAAACTTTCATTTGACAAAATGCAGATAGATTTACGCACATATTTTTCTTTTTTAAGCATTTGAGTCTTTGACAAATAGTTAACCGTGTTGCTTGCATCCAAGTCATTGTAATAGTGTTTTTCGGGTGAAAGTTACTTTGAAAGCAAGCTCCTAATCTTGTATCTTAATGGTTTATTGTATGTCATATGGGTAAACCTTTCACAATGTAGACGTGTTAGTTCAATAAGCACGTATTACATGTGGATTCAACTAATTTTGTTCGTGAAATAGACTTGGTAAGTGTTTGTAATTAGGATGCAACCCACATACCAGTTGGGAAGGGAGCAAAAGACTTTGAGCAGCTAGACTTAATAACTTCTAAATTATCTGAAATTACAACAGACCCATCAGCAGCTATCCCCCAAAAAAGCATCACTCTTCCATCATTACCCTGTTTAAATAAATAAATAAATGTTAAAAACATTCTTGACACTTCACATTTGTATTTTAATTTCCAAACAACTTACAAGTGAAATAAATACAGTTTTAGCCTTGAAGTCAAAGACCACAAAACCAAAACTGCCCTCAAGGTCCTTAAGGACTGAATGAGCCGGGTATGGGCCACGGTCTCTAAGGGTCTTGTAGGCTTGAATCACAAACATCGACTCATTTGTTCCCTTGGCTAGCCCGTACTGCTTGTTAAGTGCGTACAAATTGCTCAAATTTCCCAAGAATATGCAATAAACGTCATCCACGGTACTAAACAACCTACAATATAAAAGTTATACGATTTCAAAACATCCAAAGGACCAATTTTACACAAGATTAAGAGGTTTAAAAGTGAACGGAGAATTTACTTCTTTATTGAAGGCTAAAAGACTTATTTGTTATTTTTATTCTACAAAAAGGGGGGAAATCTAATAAGCAAAAGAATAAAAACTTCATATTTTAAGTTGACAATGCCATTCCATGGAATAGAACTTTATTTGGTAGCTTATGAGAAAACATGACTTGGTGTAAATATTTATAACAAATTTGTAATGCCATTTTAAGCAATTTAGGGTTAAATGCATGTATCCTGTATCAGAAAATAAAGTTTTATTTGTACAGTAATAGTAATGAACGATTGACAACGATTACAGAAGAGAACCATATCGATATCGATCAAAGTTGGGTTTCAACAATTTAGATATATTGAGAATGGATCATCATATCTTCACTCTATAAGTATATGCCCTATATATAGATCGATTTAACGAATGCTGATAAATCTTGCATGGATGCATATATTTGTGCAGAGAGATGTAATTACAGACCTTTGTGTGGACAAAATGGAGTAGGAAGAATGTGTAAAGGCCAAAGAAGCATCATTTCCCAAAGAAATGGATGAAGCATTGTTTTGATTAGAAGACAAGAAGGCTTCAATTGGAGATTGATTGTTTGATTGGTTTGGGTTAGGGCTGTTTAGTTCCTTTGGTGGACTCACCAATCCATTCTTGAAAACAGCCAACATCTTTATTTCTTTCTTTTCTTTCTTTCTTTCTTGTTAGCTATCAAACAACTCAAATTCAATCAAATGTGTGTTTTATAAGCAAACAACATACACAAAAATAGGAACATTGGATGGTCTCAAGATGTTGGTTATTTGTTTTGGGCTATTTATAGATATATAATTCAAGGAAAAGAGAAGTTGCCAAAGATAGAAACTTTTTTTTCAAGTCATTTCTTTGTACAATTTAATAGAATGCCCATAACTTTAGGTACTTAGTGATGTGTTGGTTACTTTTTACAACAGACTATGATTGCAGTGATTTCATGATCCAAAAAACTGATAAAGATTACGGTCGACCATATATATATGCTAATGATAACTGTACTTCCAAAATTCTCAAAATGAACATCAAAAGCAAGGCAAAGAAGCATACAAAATAGAGAGGCCACCTAGCAAACAAATGTTCAAATGGGGGAGGAAAAAAACGGCTAGATGCAAAGGAACGCTAACTTTCGTGTTATATAGACAGTTGGGAGTCACGTAACTCATCAAGAAAGAACCATTAAAATATCTGTGGAGTGAAAAGAAGGGAGGTAAGGCCTTTAATAATTTACTTTTTATGAACATAAAGTACACGACATACAAACATGTATGCAATGAGGCAACGCAACATCAATTTCATGGATATCAAAGTAGCAGCGATTGCCTTGGCAAAGATTTCTTCGTGCCTGGTCGTGAGCTGGCAAGCCGGCCATAATAGAATCGATAGGCGAAGCAGCCAATAGCAGCCTGTTCTCCTCTATCAATAGAGATCAGGTTGCTTCCAAGCTCAAACCATTGGAAACGGAATTGAGAACAATATATAGCTTTGAAGCAGTTATGATTTGGTGAGATGTGACATACGAAGATATTTTTTCCAATCAAGCATGATACAACTAACTTCTTCGCACATGCTATGATTTGCAAGAAATTCATCGTAAGATAAGTGCAATCTGTGTGCTTTATAGTGTGTGTTAAACATCATTTTTTTTTTTTGAACGTTCGTGTCACGGGACGGCTAGCCGTTACATCCACGATGATGGAGGCCATCGCTTAAGGGCAGGCAGACACTAGCGACCGATCCACGAGTCAGGGAACCACTGGGGAGGGAAAACCCCCCAACTAAGCAGCCCGAAGGCACTACACTTAATTGGGGAGAAAACCTTGCCTATTCTAGTCTCGAACCTGCGTGGGCAGGAGGAGAATATCATTAGAGGACTTTGGGATACCAATGCACCACTTAGGTGATTGGTGTTAAACATCAGTTTAATCTTGCTTTAGACTAAGAATTACAATACTGATAATTGATATGCTCGACTTGAATCAGTTTGGTGGCTGGTATTATAAGGCTGTTCAAGAAGTGCAAGTATCGACAGCAGAGGAACTTTATTCATTCTCAGCTATCAACATTCAAATGTAGCAACGTTGTATCCTATTTTTCTTGTTACAAATACAATATTGTGTAGAAACTGGCTTGATTTGCATTTAAAAAACCTTGTGTTCCTCTTTTTCCGAATCTGAATGCCTTTCAGCTTTCAGGGTAAATCTTGATAATCCTGTCAGCATGTCAAATCAATGCGAGACAAGTTACAAAATGCTACGCTTGGTCTGAAGTGTTGGACCTCCCATGGAATCAATTAGCACCGTTAAAAGTCAATGTCCTTGGGTAGAGGATTGAATTGAACCGCATAGCGACTGCTGATCAGTTACAATGAAGACAAATACCAACCACCACCACTTGCTCTCTTTAACTCCCAGAATGAAACAGCAAGCCATCTCTTCTTACATTGCACTTTCTCGGACTAATCTGGAGCTACATTCAGACATGGTGCCATCTGCAATTAGCCAAACCAAACAGCCTCAAGGAACTTTTCGAGTATCACAAAAATGCCTCCACCAACCTTGTGAAACAAACCTTCTCGGACTCATCATACTCGCCTACTGTTGGAGTGTTGGGTAATATGGAAATCCAGGAATGACTACACTTTTACAGACAAGACCCCCGTCTTCGATTTGCATTCAAGGAGATAAAAGCTACAATTTTCTATGGCTGACAAATCACACCCCCAAACTCGACATTTACTTTAGGTCATGGGGTTCAACTCTCTAGAGTGACATGTCCTGGAGGTTTTTCCCTTGAATCACCTGTAACGGCTTATGATCTACATCTCGTAGTCTAGAGTACATGTAAGGCTTCACCATTATACGATGAAGTGTCCCCTGATGTCGAATACCGACTGACTGTTAAAAAAAATGGCCTAAATGGAGTAGTTTTAATCTATGATTCTCCCTGTAATGTTACATAGCTAACGTTTCTTTATTTTCATCTGCAAACAACTAATATGTATTTCTAGATTTCCTATCAATAAAATTAATGTTCAAAAGAGGGAAAAAAAAACCTGTCAGCAGGTCATCCAGTATATAAACCAAAAAGTAATACTAGTTATGATATAGTGTACAAGCATGTGGAATATGGTATAAGAATTACATCTTAAAGTATGTAAAAACTATAAACACAATTCACTTGTTGAACATGCATATATTCTTTTGCAACAGCTCATTCCTCTACAGTTGTCAGCAAAGTGCCATACATAGTCAAAACTACTAACAATCTCATATATAGAACGTAGCAAGATAAAGAAAACACAAGCAGCCGACTCCAACACCTAAGCCCCGTAGTCACTTTCCATGTATTTATCCTCAGGGTAGTATACTGCCGTCACCACATTGCCACCAAACTTCCGACCACCCAGAGAATCCTTTGCTTTGGCACAAGCATTGGTATCAGCATACTCCAAAAACACCTGCACAGTAAAAATTGATGCACTTGCTAAGACCAGTTTCCAAAAACGTGTTAGCTTAATTTTAATGTTTCATGGTTTACACAAGTATTTCAGTAATAATTTAAACAATTGATCATTTGACCTTAATGAGGTTAAAACTTTAAACTGCTAAACCACAAGTCCCATCTTCCGCTATTGTATCTAACCAAACATTTTTAGTATTCATATTAAAAAATAAGAAAAAAAACCTCACATAAGAATAAGATGTTATCATGTGAAGCAACGTTGGGGAACTCATGGCTTTACCCAGATCGGGAGATTTTTTTTATAATATTTTGAATTATATGTAATAGAGAATTAGGAACACACTGGAAACTTCAAAGAGGTTTTTAGCATTAACATAATACTTCAAAGTTCATATTTGTTACCTTGAAGATAAACATAATACTTCAAAGTTCGAAAATTATTTTGATAGATTAACAGAAATATTAGTGAAAAACATAAACTATAAGTCAGTAATAAAACAAGAGTTAAAAGATAAAGTGATCATCTTAATAAAAGTTTATTTCATATTAAATAAGAAATTCATTTGAAAAAAAGAAAAAAGAGTTGACTATTTTTGACCGGAGTTTGACCAGAGTCACCCAAGTTTGAACTAATTTGCTCAAGTTTTGCTAGCATTGAGCCGAGTTTTATCCATTGACTAGGTCTGTACTCCGAGTTGTCTTGGATCAACCCGGTTTATGGCCGAGACACGATGTCCGTGTACTCGGCCGGGTTATGCAACCATCACGTAAAGTATCACAAAAGGAGACCCCTTAAAGATGTTTCACATAATGGATAAACGGGGGCATACAGTTTGTGCCATGTGTTTGACTTTACAAGGGTTAGACTTCAAACATAATCATATCACACTTGAATCTGAAAATCTATAAACATAATTTTAGTATAAAAGTCTAGCTAGTGTAATAGTTATACCAATAATCAATATGTAAAACTCTAAACGTGTTGAAGTTTTAGCTTGAAACCTTAAATGTAAGTTAGTCGCTGCTACGACAAAGGAGGTTATTTTAGACTGTCAATTTTGATACGGACATCACTAACAAACACACAGCAAGTTTGGTACCCCCCAAGACCTTGAACAATTAAATAGTGAAACACCATAATCTAGCATAAATTCAAACGATTAAAATATCATTATATACCTTCCCAAGACCTTGAACTTCATCTCCATTTGAATTCGGACGTGGAATCACAACATTCAGTAAATCCCCTACAAATTAAATCCAAAACCATTATCTTACTTGGTTGCACTAACAAGTTATGTTTTATAACTGAAGAATGAAATACCATCCGTTAAAACACAAAATTTATAATAATGTGCGTACCAAATTTTCGTCCTTCTTCCCTCATGTCCTCCAATATGTCTTCATATTCTCCATCATCCATTAGGTCGTCGGTAGTAACAACCTTCATTAAAGATCATCCCCATTTAAATGCAATTTACACAAATGCTTCAAAGGAAAAGGGAGAGGTATTGAAGTGGGGATCAGGAGTCATGGATTAAGTACCTCAGTTAAGCAAAGTACTTTTGTTGGAACCTCGTTAGGTGCTGTGGGCCCTATCCCTGCTCCAGGAATATTAAAACCACCAATCTGCAAGGCCATTTTCTACATTCCCAGCATACAATTAAGCAGCTTATATTGGAAGGAGTTTTTTAGGATCAACAATTTGCCAAAAGAAAGAATATCGAGGATAACCTGCATTGCTATATGTTGCTGCGCATGAGCTAGTATGGTATCTTGTTCTGATTTCATCTGTCCGTTGCTGCATAATAAATGCAACACAGATTACAGCATATGTACACTAAAAAATAGAATCTAAACAGCAGCCAGTCAAGCACAACTCATCAACCTCGTGTTAAAGCAACTAAAAGATTTTCAAATGTTATGGAATGATAATATGATAAAGGATACCTTAACAACTAACGTAGCAAAACCAAGTATATTCGATCAAATTATTGTTTCAACTGAAAATTAAGTTTCGTACTTGCAAATTTCAGCTTGTAATATATAAAACAAAAAAGAAATAGAGAAAAAAAAAATCGTATTGTTCTAGTTTACGAATCCAGCGTCTTTGGCACCATGTAAACATAAAAACTCTTAGTTCAAGAAATCAACTAAAAAAGGCCCCAAAAAGTAAAAATAGAATGGTTTCCTTTCATGTCAATTAAAGAAACTTGACTTTTAACACCAACCTGATAGTAGCACGCCTGACCGTCAGTGTTTTATCACCCATTTTTAAGCCATTTAATGCAGCACAAGCAACGTCTGTTACAGCTTGATCCTGAGAAAATGCAAAGGTTTCTATTTGAGCGAATATAACGGAGCTACACAAATAATCGAAGACACAAAAACCAAAAAAGGATGTATAAGATGTGAAGCCAGGTTAATTAGGGCACAGGGTAACTGGTCCAACCAACGACTCGTTATCAACAAAATAGAGGAAGACATAACAATTAAATTCATATATAAATAACTAGCAGCGCTTAGAGACCATTGTAGATAATAACAGAAGTATAAATAACTTTTTTTCATCTAAAATTGCCAAGATTAAGGAGGGTATGCAATTATGTATGGCTAGATGTGAATCAGAAAGCAACCATTATAATCAGCATTTACCTCATAAACACAGAATCCATATCCTTTGGAGTTTCCTGTGTCTCTGTCCTTAACCAAGTCAAACCCACGAAGCGGTCTGAATTGTTAAATGACTTGTGTCAACCCATAGTACAAATAATAAATGACCGTGACATGACAGCATAACAGATTAACAAAATTAGTGTCGGCAATAATTGCTAAAAGTAAAAGATAGAGAGCATACCCAAATGATTCTAGCAACTCTCTTATCTGTACTTCAGTAAAGTAATACGGCAATCCTCCCACAAAGACACGGTCAGGTCCTTCAACTCCGCCCATGCCACTGAGAATAGGTTCAAAATAGCAAATTCATATAATAATCTTTAAAAAGTGACAAGGTAGTCCTCACTCTTCAGATCTATAATATCCACCTTAAACTTAAACCACTTTTACTAAGCTCTGCCGACAAAGACTTATTTTAGACAGGTGATAAGCCATCCACCAACATCGATTTATTTATATATTGTACAAAAACCTACTTACCCTGGAGTAAGTCCAGCAGCAGCTAAATTAAGGTTTGGATTTGGTTGGCTGGGACCAAGAACTGCAGCTAATGAAGGATTGTAGTCCATAGGTCTTCGTACTCTTACAGACACACCCTAGTAAAAGAAAGCAAAGAGAATCAAAAATGAAAAAATACTGTTAAAAAACACACACACACACAGATGACGCAAGCGATACTTATATACAGTATATGACAATGATACTTAATAAGCAAAAATATAACTGTAATCTGGAGAGGGGCTGTTAAAAATCCGTTTTGAATTGTTCATTCACTCGAACCAGGAGAGAACTACTGTAAAAGCATATTGTTCTGAATCTATAATTGTAGCAGAAGAATATACTAAAGGTTGTCCTCAACCGACTCTATGGAAGATAAGCAAATGAGAAGGATAAGGTGGTTATTGCATACCTCAAAAATGATTCCATCCAGTGTCATTGCATTACTTGCTTCTTCAACTGTCCTCATCTCCACAAATGCAAACTTTTTTTCATGATTGATGTACACATTGACTACCGCATCACCTGCTAATCAAAAATAGGACAATGCTATAAGCTTTTGTACTAGGCAACTGAAAAGAGAGGATGGGCTGGACGTAACTGTCTGCAGTATGCAAAAGTCAATGGGGTGAACCAACCTGGCCCAGCAGAAGTTCCACCTATTGCTGTCATAACTTGGCTAAAGAAAGTTGCTATTGTCTGCTCAAAATATAGATACTTGCTTTTAGCCACTACTAAAAACTTACAACTTTATTTGACAGATTTACAGCAAAGAATAAACACAAATGCATATCAAACTACATCCCCTATCCTGGTGTTATAAATATGGAATGCTATAATAAAGTTATGTAAAAGCAGTGATGCATAATGAGACTGGGGATGTCGATAATGATGCAAACAATCCCATCTTATAAAACTACACAAGCTACACACCACACCACAGAAAAACATATTGGCTACAAGAGCAAGTGTCCTTTAAAACATAGCAGAATGTATAGCCTAGACGGCTTGCAAAAATTCCATATATTTCTATACGCTAAGACGCCTTGCAATTTTTTTTAGTAATAAAAACTACCGGATCAAATAAAGTCATAAATTTCTATACTTTGTCCTAAACTAAAAGTAAACACCAAGGTAAAACACCTCGTAAATGATGCTCCTCTGCAAAGATTTACCATAGAAATCCTTGAATAAGTTTCAAGTTCACATATAAAAACCTAAATTTTCTGGCCCAGCTGTGTCTAATTGGCAGCACCCCTTATCCTTTTTTGTAAATGCTATTCTTAAATATAACCATCTAGTGGAAATGTGATATATCCTTAAATTAATAAATTTTACTGCAATCCAATATGCTAATCTGATCTTGGTCTGACTTCTACCAAGCACTACTAATGTACTCTTGACTTGCACATTTACAATCTAACACAATTTTTTTCTTAACAATCAGTTTGTACAGCAGGTCTAGTTTAAGAAGAAAAAGACTAAAAAAACATGTTTGAAGGCAACCAGATTAATAGAACTATTCATTTGTTGATCTCCGTATAAAGAAATTGTATGAACAAATTTCTGTTTGATGCTAAATGGAAACATAATAATGAGAAGTTGGCACAAGCCTCCAATATAGTTCACATTTAAACCTGTTCGTTGGCCAATGGGGGCAAGCCACCAACATAAACTCTCCGTGCATGCCGTGTAGCCTATATGGAGGGAAAAAATAGATTATTCAATAAAGCAATGGTGGAGAACATGCCTAAATACATAGGACCCCAACTAAAAACCATATAGATACCTGCTGTGTCATTGTGTGAGCTGGCATCATTGGAAAAGCTCCCAACTGATTAAAAATAATCAAAATAGGCAGAAAGGATCAAATTTTGCCTAAATAATCAAACTTACAAAAATCATACGATAGAAAGACAGAGATACACACGAAGCAAAATACCTGTGGTGTACCAAAAGGAAACATGCTTTGAGACATTCCCGGCATTGATAGCGGAGTATCTGGCAATTGGCCTGCATGATTAACGAAAACAGAAGTGATCATGCATAAACAAAGTCACTATTAACAAAAGTGTTAACCCCAGATTCTCTTACGCAACACATCAAAAAGCTTGTAATTAATTGTAGTTGCACCAAAATTGTAAGGGCGAAAAATGGCCTATTTCGTACCTAGATTTACATATGATTGAGAACCAATATTTAATATAATTTCCTTACTGCAGATGCTGGGAACAATTGCAAGTCTAGATAACAACTGTTGCCTTCTGAAGGTGACATATTCCAGATTATTGGAGCACTGGTTCCTCGTTGTATATAAAATCTACTGTAGTGACGCCCGTGGGTAGCAAAGTGGGACATGTGGTCCAACATAGACACAATAACACATACAAAAACCACACACAACAGCCAACAACACAACAATTGTCCTCAGTGTTGGTTATAAACAAATTATAAAGAAAATTTCACAATGCATCAAAATGTCTACTGATATGCATGACAGCCATTTTAAGACAGTTATATGGATGGGAGAAGTACACAGATTGCTAGAATAAGGTAGCAGAGGATCAAAACACTAACCAACTGCACCAGGCACAGTTGCAGCAGTAGGTGGTCCCATGTCAAAACCACTTGTCCTCTTGCTGTAAAGAATATATAAAATGTGTGACGGAAAAAAATATTGATACGAGTAATGTTTTCAAACACCCCCCACCCCCCCCACCCCCCCCACCCCCCCACCAAAAGAAAAAAAGAAAGAAAACAAACTCATGCCAAAGGTATCCTATTAAACCTTTTTGAGCGAGATCTAGATGTATCTCTGGATCTATCAGGTGATGCAGACCGTGATCTGTGTCTTTGATATCTCTCTCTATCTCGATCATAATCATGGCGCCTGAGGATAGAGCAAACATCACACTTAGTTCCACAGTTCTTTTCGTATTTTGTCATTTTTCTTTGTTTTTGTTAGGTTAGAAAAAGGAATATGCGCCTGGCTATATAGTGACCACTAGCATAAATGAAATGACAGAAATTAACACAATAAATGAAAGATCACTACAACCGATCGACGTGCTAACATGTTCACGGATTCCACAGATTCTTCTACTTACTTTAGTTGAGAGTATCAAATGTCCATATACAAGAATCAAAAACTTTAACAGGAATGCATAATCTTTAATTGATCTGTTACATTTGCATGCACCGACTGTGAAATTTTGGACGACACTTGGGACATAAAACATATTAGGAGCATAAAATGTAGATCAACAAGGGTAACATTGATAATGCATGTGAATTTTGTCCGAGTAGTCATAAAGTAGCTATCACAACTAGTAAACAAATTTATTTTTGGCACATGACAGTATGACACATTCCTATGCCAACAAAAGCTTCGGCTGATTTAGAATAGAGGATGGAAGCAATGTGAATATAAATATTTCCCATCCTGACCTGCTATAATCACGGTTACGTGAACGCCCACCATCATCGTGTCTCTCTCTTCCTCTTTCATCCCTGCCACTTCTCTCCGAGTAGTCCCGGCGCCGATCTCTGTCCTTTCCCCTGGAATCTGAGACCCTTGACCTTTCATCGTCCCCACGAGTGCTGCGCTGTAGCAAATAAACAAAAAACAGTATTCAGCAATTTATTTTTTCAACTAAATAAAAAGTTGAAAAATAAACTTTAAACATTATAGCAGGACTGATTCAAGGAGGCTACTTCATCTTTAGATAAAAGAGAGCAGATGCAATAAATATACAGTTATAAAAAAAAAAGTTACTCATCTATAAGACTACTTAAAGTAGCGGTGAGCAAAAACAGCCAAATAACCGATAAAAACCAAAAAAGAAAAAACAATGATCTTGGTTTAGGTTTCCTATAAACCAAACTTCTCTGTTCGGTTTCATATTGAAGACCCATCCATAAAAACCGAACCAAACCAAAAATACAAGAAAGAAGGAAGGGATTCCATCAATAATTGCCAAATCCCCAAATTCCTAAATTCTTTGGAAAGAAGTCATCTTGGTATTGGATCTGCTCTTCTCTTAGCATGAACATGAATTCTATTCTATTCGTCATCTTTATTCAGCCCCCACCGAAACCATTCTTAAGACCACCAAGCCTTGCCGAATGAGTTCTGCTATAGAAGCTTAAAGTTTTCACATTGTTTAATGTGTTTTATATTTATATCATTTTATTATTATATCTATTACTTTTGCTTAGTATATAATTTTAAGTGTACAGAAAAAAAAATCAATTGTATGACTGAAAATACACAAGAAGATCAACTAGATTTAAAAAACTGCGTAGCATATTTAACAGCTAAAAGACAAAATTACTCAAGTAACATAAATAGTATGCTTCATACTTAATAATCTAAATGATGTTTTGTTTCTAACTTAATAATCTAAAATTTTTCAACAGTTTAAATAAATTCAAAAAATATATCCGAAACCAAACAAAAAAAAAGAACCAACCAAGACCAAAGCAAATGGTTTTTGGTTTTCAAAAACCCAACCATGCACAACCCTAACTTAAAGACAGCATAGCTCATGATAAATCCAATATACTCGGAAGTGCATTCTAGACGGTGCTGATAAAATCACCCGTAAACTAATTGGAGTACTTATGCATTCATTCACTCGCTTAGGAGGAACAGGTTGAATACAAGTCGGGCTCAAGACTTAGTTTACATCCACAATAACCTCCGACTGTTGTCAAGGAATCCGATTGATAATGAAAAAATGTGGGATGTGGGTGGAGATGCTTTTGATTCAATGGAAGATGTAGGTTTTTTGGAGTTTGCTGATCTCTCACTAGATGAACCGGAATATGAAAAGGATTTGTCGATTTGATTGTTGATAATTAATTATTTTTGGAACATGTAGTATGTTTTGAGTTTACACTTTACATCGATATCTATCTATTTTGAGTTTTCTTTAATATATTTTTTATTTTTTATATTTTTTTATTGCCGTCCCTGTATCTTGTTTTTTTCATTTTTGCCGTTTCCCGTACCCGTATCGTCCCCGTACCCCTTCGCCGTACCCGTCTCAGTGCTACCTAGCCCGTAATCCATGAAATGGTTAATGTGATTAGGAAATGAGCAGCAGCACATTTTGACAGTGATACATGATTAAATGAACCTACTTGGCATCCTTTTGCTTCTCAGTTTCTCAAGTTAACTTACTGATCTCCATTATTTGAAAAAAAAAAAAAAAAAAAGCCCCGCAAACCAATTACAAAGAACTTAGTTATCCAGGTGCTATTGACTGATAATTTTCTACTATTATCTAAGAATACCCTTTGCGGCACATTGATGTTCATTGTTTAGATCTTTTTATTATTGACCTTCATATAAACTTAATAATAATACGAATCCTAGCTACCGTTTCTTCTTTGTGTGTGTCTTCATCAAATTAAGCATCCTAAACATTTATAATATCAGAATGCATATTTTTCACAGCAAAAAAGAGCAATCTATATATATCTATCTATATATATGTGTGTATATATTATATATCATACATACATACATATATACATACATACACACACACACACACACATATATATATATATAATAAACTAATTACATATAATGATATAAACCAAACTATGTATCCATTCATATATATAGGAACAATATAATAAATGATAATTAGGAGCCAAAAAGAGGAAACCTTTAGATGATGTGATTCGGTACCGCCGTCGTCGCCGCCACCGCCACCACCACCACCGTCTGTATGTCGATCATCACGCCGAGAAGACATCTTTCCTTTTTTTACTCTCCAATTATTATTATTATTCTGCTAATAAACACACCGAGAACTATTTGAAGTTTTGTGCCCTAGACCACGCCTACAAGAGATCAGCTATTTTTATTTTTTTTAATTAAATTGTATAACAGGAAACGAAATAAAAACAATAAAATAGACCTATTTGTAATTGCGGGTGTTAGTTTGGGTATATAAACTTAAGAGCATATTATTTCGTGTTTTATTTTATTTTTTTAACAAAATTACTCGTGTTTGAGTTAACTGATTTAACTTGCCCCAAAACTAGCCTCGAAAATAAAACTATTATGATATCGAGACATCTTTCGTTAGTTGTGTTACCTTAGTTCACATTTTTATCAAGAGTGGTGTGTTACCTTTTTTGTCATTTCATTTTACTCACTCACACACATATACATATATATAACACATACACACAAAAAAGCCGAAGAACAAAACAACTCGTCGCTTAACCGAAGAGAACAAATGACGAGGGTCAGTTGAAGAAGTTGTGTCAATGATGTCACAAAGTGATTAGTTATTCTGTATGAACCGAAGAGGCTGTTAAAATTGATATACAGTAACAAGTATAAAAAATTCATATGTAACTTGCGATTTGTTAATTAGGAGGGTTGACACAACTCGTAAATTGAGGGTGGGTATTCGATCAAGTGACTTGGTTTGAGTTTGTTGCGAGACATGCATGATGGTTCGTCTTAGATGTGTTTGCAAGTTAACATATAATTAGAATTTAAGTTATATAAGTTAATTTTAACTTAAATAGATTTCAAGTAAGGATTAACATATTGGTTTTAAGTCAAATTATTTGATTTTTCAAATCAAGTAAAATTTATATTATGACAATAGATTGGATATGACCAGATGAAACTATATCCATTATTTATATATTCATACTTTATGTCCATTTATATCTATCTCCAAAGTAGTAAATAGATTCAAATTCAAACTTAGTTAATTAAAACATGAAGGGAAAATAGTTATGGAAAAAAGTTGAAACTTTAAGGATCAAACTATGTGATATGTTTTACATAAGTGAATCGAACGTCATTTTTGAAACGGTCTAGGTAAAGCTGTTTATATCTCGTCTTTTTCAAAGCTTTGTTGAAGATTAGACTGGATACGATTGTTACTCTTTGTTGTTATTATATTTTACATAGCTATAAACTATTACTAGCACGGTACCCGCGCAATGCGGCAGTGGTCATGGTAGCGACTAGTGTAGGCGACTATTGGTGGTGGAGACGGCGTCGAGGGTGTAGATAATTGATATAAAAGTAATTGATGTAACGAGTTAATGAAAATATTTTAAAAGATAAAGGTAATAATGTTAAGGTGATAGTGTAAACTATAATTAGTGCATGGACACTATGTGGTGGTGGATAACTCTTAAAAAAATTTAAATTTTGGGTAAATTAAAATTCAAGAATAAAATTTGTAAACTATAATTAGTGCATGAAGCAAGTGGTGTGATCGGTGGCGGTTTCGCCGACCGTTGACTTAGGATTATTTAACGTAGATATAAAATTGTGATATTTGGCAAACTTTGAAAATGAAATAATTAGGCAGAACAAAAATATAAAAATGTTAAAAAATTTAAGTATGTAAGTTCATTTCATAATGTATTATATAACATCCTATGTTATTATGTAGAAAGCTTAATACCATAATTTAGGAAAAGTTCGCTTACAATATTTTACTTTTAGTTAAGATCATATTAATTTAATTTAATATTAATTTTTTTATATGACTTTCATAATTATTGTAGTTTTTTAAAGTTTAACCAATTTAATCAAATTAATTACACATGCGATTAAGACAATGTATGTCATACCTCTTGATATTCACGAGTATTTCACACGTTTCTTACAAAAAGTATAAATTTATGTAACTAAACAAATATAAAACATACAATAAGTTTTGTTACAGATTAAAAATTAAAAAATGTTATTACTAAAATTGTGATTTTGTATAGAACATTTATAGTATCACATAATAAATATTTCTATATGCATTTTGTTTTATACCGTAATATGTTAAGATATTTTAATAAATAAGACTAAGAGGGTGTTTGGTATTGCGTTTAGAAAATAAATTTTGCATTTTCTAAATAGATTATGCGTTTTCAAAACTGCGTTTTCAAAAAACATGTGTGTACATGCTTCTCCAAAACTGCGTTTTCATAGTAGATAATCACTTTTTCATACAAACACATTTTTAGATAATTTACTTTTACAAACGTAATAATCAAATAATTACTTCAAAACGTAATCACAAATCCCCTTTGATTATTTGTATATAGTGGGATTAAATAATTTTTAAAATAATGATAACATCACTTTTTCAACATTTTATTTTTATCTAAATCTGTCAATATTTGATATTATAATAGATAACATGTTTTAATTATATATGTTCACCCGCGTATTACGCGAGTTAATAATCTACTTTTAGATTAACTAGCATATTACCCATACAAAGGTAATTGATCTTTTTTTTTCAAGATAACGTTTATTTACAATCACACCGACAAATCGTCATGTGGCCAAGCAATTACTTACAAAATTACATCAATTTGAAATCACGTCAATCGAGCCAAGTAATACTCTTATGCTTCGTTCTAGTTCTATACCATATATACCCTAGGGACTTAATGTTCTGAATAATCTATTACCAATTGACATTTATATTGGAAAATCTTATCTCATTCCTAGCTTTTCATAAACACCAGCACGCGATCAAATTAACTAGCTCCTTCATTTTAAGGCCTTCCCCTCCAATTGCCCAGTTCTCATATCTTTATGAACTTTCAATAGGTCTTTCACATTGAAAACAAAGAACCATCCTACTTTGCACCACACATTGATATGATGCCAAATAGTAGTTGTCACCTCGCATTCACAAAAAAGATGCTCCACAATCTCATAAGCTGAATCACATAAGTAGCAATCCGACTCCACAAACGCACAATTCCTGGAATTAAGTGCCGACTAGTGGGGATCCTATTTATTTCCACCCTTCACATGAGCACATTGCATTTTTTTGGAACCTATTTACACCATTTAAAAACATAATTGTTGCTTTGTCACTGATCATGAGCTCTTCAACAACTTTCACCGTCATGATATCGTCGTACTTATCCAACCATATCCACTTATCAGCCCTCCTCAACAAAACAACACCATTTAGCATACTTATCAGCCTGTCCCATTCACTCAATTCCATATCAGATTGTGAGAGTCTCAACCAATTCCGTAATCTAGTGAAACATTAAGGGTATCATTAAGGGTACTGGAGATATTTAGAGAATAAGATAATGATGTTGTAAATTAATTCATTAAAGGTGAAACAATCATTTCATATCTAACTTTATCTTAAAGAGAGGTTCAGTAAGGACAATTTGATCAATTCGCAACTAATTTCTTTTTAGTTTTTTCTAAAATGGGGGGTTACAGAAATTTTATATAATATAAAGAAGTAAAGATCTAAATATGTAAAGATAAAAGATAAAAACCAAATGAAATGAAGAACTTCAAAGATATTTGGTGAAGTTTTTTGAGGATTTAAGGAAAATCGTTTAGTTCTGTTGGAATTTTACCATGTTTGATATGTTTGCTGAGAGGTTACTATAATCCCCTGGTTATACGATTTATAGCATTAAAGTAGGAAAGCAAAACAAACAGGTTCTATGGTGTAGTGGTTAGCACTCTGGACTTTGAATCCAGCGACCTGGGTTCGACTCCCGGTAGGACCTTTTTCCATTTACCTCATATTTTTAATTCTCTCACTTTCGTTTTCAAATGTTCATTATAATATTTACCTCATCTTTTCAACCATCCAATATGAGTAGCTATTCTAAGGATCGATCATGGCCCAATTTTTTTTGAGTGAGGATTGTATGATTAATTTCATGCTGCTTTCATATACGTACATAAAGATAGAAAAATCGGTGACGGTTTGAGATAGAAAGATCACTCTTAGATTTATCCCGAGGTGATTGGAGACTAGTGGAGTAGAGTGTTAGATCGTTTCCTTCTTTAAGGTGATTAATTTGTTGGGTTGTAAGAATATATATCTATACTTGTTCCTTAAAACATAAGCATATATCTTTACTTGCAATATGTATAAAGATATCCTAGGCAGCTAAGGAAGGATTTTATGATTTTATCCCTTGTACATGTATGTTTCTTTCGTCGAAACACTTAAAACTTAACCATTGTAGATGAATGAATTTATAAATTCTTTCCACATTCATATACATTGGAAAAAAATCCGCGAGGTTTTTGATTAAATATCGAAGAATAAGGTAACTATGATTTTGTGTACTCTCCTTGACATGGTTAAACCATGAGATCATATCTAACGCAAGCTCGAACCATGCTGTAGTGGCGTGTTTAACACGCACATGAGGGTGGCGTAGACTGCTTAGGTTTGTGTGGTGAGCACTGACCATGCATCCGGCGAAGGTTAGGAAGGGGCCATGGGCTATAGTCGAGTGTACGATGCACCACATACTTGAAGATAAACTAGTCTTAATAATATATAAGAAACTTTAAAAGAAACTCCCTGTTGACGAATATGGGGTCATGGGTTCATTAAAGTGTTGTTTCGCGTTTTTGTATTCGGTTTTGTGTTTAATATACATTTTTGAGTACGTAAGACAAATGAAGATGAGCGACAAATAAGTGATTAAGTTTTTTTTTCCTTTCTTTATTATTTTAAACTACAAGATTCCCATATAATGCGGCAGTAGATGGTGACTGAAACGAATAAACTTGAGCTTAATTGATGAATTAATCGAAGATTTATGGTTATGTGTGTGCAGTGTGTTTTTAGTGTGTGTGGATGATAGGAGGAAGATGATTAGGATTAGAGAGAAAATATGTTAAGTGTGTGTTTATTATCAAAAAGACTTTGTTACAAATGATAAGGTTCAAGGGAGTTTATACCTCTAGTTACATTTTACTCCTACACCCTTGAACTTTCTATAGGTTTACAAATGTGTATTAAACTACAATTTAACACCACTAAATTTAATTCTAACAGTGACGGTGGCGATGTGATAGCGGCGGCGACTGGTAGTGATGGCGGCGACAGCGAGTGGTGTATGTAATTGTTGTAAAGGTAATTGATGTAAACATGATAATGTATGTATCTTAAGAATTAGGTAATAAATAATGTAAATATACAAGAAGGATACATTGATCATTTCGTATATTTAAATTTTATAACTTTTTCATTTTAGAACGATAATTTGATCTTATAAATAATACCAAGCTGCCAAAACGCTAGATGCATGATAAAGAACAAAATGCAAGAAGTTCAACTAGAGAATACAACACAAAATCACAATTCTAGAAGAAAACCCGAAACGTTTAAATAAGTAAGAGGTGAAAAAAAGTCACGCCATTTACGGCAGGACATGAAAACCCCACCCAAAAAGGTCGAGCCACCTGTTTTTACTCTTTAGGTGATTTTGATACTTTCCCAACCAGGTCTCGAACACGATACAACCCACAAAAACTAACCCAAACCCTCCGGAGAATGAAGGAAGAAACCAACGTTATCTAGCAATCAATGGATTTGAATTCCACTCGTCCCAAGGAGCATATAATAGAAGTAGTTTTTTTTTTGAATGGCAAATTTGGGCTCAGCGGCATGTCTCTTCATATACCCAACTCCAATTCCAGAGGAAACCCATAATGGGAAAACCCCTGTCTCCATTCTTGGGAGCATTTGCTCACACCAGGATTTGAACCTAAGACCTCTCAGTCTCAGGCTCCACCATATACCAATCCATCTATTGATGATTGGTATATAATAGAAGTAGTTAACGTTCCCTTTTTTAAATTAAAATGTTCATCTTTTGGGAAAGGGCAACTTTTGATCCAATAACCATCGAAAGCAAAAAATTAGTCCCACTATTTCACTTCTAAATCTGTCAAAGATCAAGAAGTTGATGTCGAAAGATGTAAGTTACTTCATACATGTGAAATGATAGCAATTGAATATCCTAAAAAACGTGAAATGAACACCATGGAATTATTAAAGCTTTAGGTTATTACAAGGCTTCTTATGGTGATTTCTACATTTTGGTTGTAATTTGTCATTTAAATAAGTTGTTTAGATATCTATAGATTATCTTGTTTCGTAATAACTATGTCATTTTTTGTATAGATCTAATTTTAATTAAAAGCTACATTGAAAATTATATGGTATTGAAGTTTTCTTATTTACTTGCTTTAATTTAATTGTTTTAATCAATTATGTTTGTTCTCTTTAAGTTATATCTCCGATTTATCAAAACAACTGTTAAAATGTTTTTTTTTAATAAGTGTAAGGATTGAGTTAAGTTGTATTTTAATCTTAATAAAGAGTTATATTGAAAATTATATTTTGTGTTGAAGTTTCTTTATTTACTTGCTTTAACTAATTTTGTTTGTTCTTTTTAAGTTATATCTCTGATTTATCAAAACAATGGTTAAAATATTTTTTGTAAAGGTGTAAAGATTGAATTAAGTTGTATTTCCTCATATAACCAAACTGTGTTTATTATACTTGGGTATTTTGAACCTCTAGACCTAACATGTTCTTTCTTGGATTTTGTGGTTGATGACTAAAATCAAAAATGAAGGGAAAAAACTTCTTCTTTTTTTTTTTTTAATTTCCATATAAAAGTTAATTAATGATTTTAATTTAACATATTTTTTTTATGTATTATAAAGTTATTTAGATTTTCCATTATGATAAATTAATAGTTAATTTTAATAATTTAGAATTAGTCATTTGAATAATAATATTTGAAATAAATAGATTTGAATTATATTTTGATTAAAATTTTAACATCAAAAAAAAAAATTATTGAAAAAAAAATCTAAAAGTTATGGCAAATAGTTACGAAAATTTAAAATATATTTAATTATCTATACTCCCTTATAAAGGGAACTGGGATTAAGTATTAAGAACCTGATGTGACTAAAATGCCCTTCAACTTACTACATCTATACTCCCATATCCACCCGGTTGGACTAAACTACCCTCACCAATAACGAGACACAAAAAATACACGCTCCTCATTTCCCTATCTTCTCCTCTGCCAACACACACACAATCACACATACCTCTGCCATAAATCCCAAAACCATCGCCCCCTCTAAATCCCCAAATCTTCGACGTCAATCAGCACCACCATCCACATCACCGCCGCAAATCTATAACCCTCCAATTAAGACCCGCTTATTAAATAAAACCCGCAAATAGGATCCTAATTAATAAAAAAGCGAGTCATATTAGGCCGCGTACACAAATCTAAATAGAATTTCCAAATAAAACCCGTCTCCCAAATAGAACCCGGTAAATAGATCCCGCTTATCAAAATGACCGGGTCGTATACTTGTAAAAGACCGGAATTTATTTGCTTAGAAATTGAGGCGGTTATTTAAATATAAAAAATCCGCCATCTGGAATCATATTCAAATTTGAATTTCATCAAAACTAAACTACGATGAGTATTAGATACAACTATTATCTTAGTTTTCATCAAAACATTATTCATAGCTTCATACCAAAGACAAGATAACATATTAATACCAGCACAACCGATGCAAGATTAAAGCTTTTCATCTATATAAAGGTAAATATATCATTTCATTTGTATGCATCTTTATGTTTATTGAAAGTAAATAATATTTGTATAGCTTTTGGATCTATCATATAACGGTTTACATAAAATCCAACTTCTCTTATTTGTATAGCTTGTGGATCTATCATAACGGGTTTAGGGTGATCATATTTGTTGCTAATTAGGATAATAGTGGTTCGTGTTCGTCGATCCTTGAGTTGGTACAGAGTTGTATTGATCCTCAGAGGTATATTGATCATGCTTAATTCACTGGTATCTTGTTGTAATTGAGTACTTTGTTTTATTAAGAACTTCTATATCCGAAAATCACTGTTGAAATTAATTCCAAAATATATTAAAAGAAGTTTTTCAAGATAAAAAAAAAATTAAAAAACTAGGAAAAAAAAAAAAAAAAAAAAAAAAAAAAAAAAAAAAAAAAAAAAAAAAAAAAAAAAAAAAATCAAACAAACCTGTCCAAAAAAAAAAAGAAATTGAGGCGGTTATTTAAATATAAAAAATCCGCCATCTGGAATCATATTCAAATTTGAATTTCATCAAAACTAAACTACGATGAGTATTAGATACTGGGTAGTGGGTTTACAACTATTATCTTAGTTTTCATCAAAACTAAACTACGATGAGTATTAGATACAACTATTATCTTAGTTTTCATCAAAACTAAACTACGATGAGTATTAGATACAACTATTATCTTAGTTTTCATCAAAACTAAACTACGATGAGTATTAGATACAACTATTATCTTAGTTTTCATCAAAACTAAACTACGATGAGTATTAGATACAACTATTATCTTAGTTTTCATCAAAACTAAACTACGATGAGTATTAGATACAACTATTATCTTAGTTTTCATCAAAACTAAACTACGATGAGTATTAGATACAACTATTATCTTAGTTTTCATCAAAACTAAACTACGATGAGTATTAGATACAACTATTATCTTAGTTTTCATCAAAACTAAACTACGATGAGTATTAGATACAACTATTATCTTAGTTTTCATCAAAACTAAACTACGATGAGTATTAGATACAACTATTATCTTAGTTTTCATCAAAACTAAACTACGATGAGTATTAGATACAACTATTATCTTAGTTTTCATCAAAACTAAACTACGATGAGTATTAGATACAACTATTATCTTAGTTTTCATCAAAACTAAACTACGATGAGTATTAGATACAACTATTATCTTAGTTTTCATCAAAACTAAACTACGATGAGTATTAGATACAACTATTATCTTAGTTTTCATCAAAACTAAACTACGATGAGTATTAGATACAACTATTATCTTAGTTTTCATCAAAACTAAACTACGATGAGTATTAGATACAACTATTATCTTAGTTTTCATCAAAACTAAAGCTACGAGATAAGACACATCTATATCGTATTTTAAAAAAAAACAATGCATTATATTAGGATCAAGATCAAATTTATATGACAGAAACTGTTTTTTCTAGATGTTTGGAAAAGTTGATCACATCACGGAAATTTGTCATTTTGCAGGTGAAGTTCAAATTTCAAACATGATTGGGAAATTTGAGGGTAATTAATACATTAGATTCGAGAGCCTTTGCAAGCATGAGGTCTAAACTAACTTAGGTAAAGCATTTATCCAAAATTGGTGATAAGTATATGATACTTATATCTCGTGATGTGAAATATGTAAATGGGCTATTTGCCTATTTCAATGAAGAAAGAGTGGAATTGCAGGTTTAAACTATAACCTTATTGTGGTTTCCCGAGTTCAGGTTGTCATTGATAAGCTTGCAGAAAGAGGGTTATGATCATTTGTTGTACCATAACAGGTGATATATTTTATTCATAGGATAACTTCTTTTTTTTTTTAGTTTCTATTTATGTTTAGTATTTGACGCTAATTGTTGATTATTAGCGTTGTGCTTACAAGTCTAGCTATTTTCCAAAGAATGTAAAACTACACAATCAACCCCGATCTTTCAGGTAATTAATAAACAACTTTGATTAATCAAGACAACATGTACTTGCTAACTAAGTTTTTCTTCTTCAGATCTCAGCGGTTTCTATCACCATCGATATTGTGTTTGGGTTCATGTTCATTGCTTTGATATGGATGTTTGACTTCACCTTCACGGTTCTTATTATTGCAACTCCTGATGACAGTGAGTTAAAAGTGAGTCTTTAACAAGTGTACTCTACCAATGATCGTATATGACACCTAATACTTGCATATGCTCAAACTTGTATATGGTACTCGTATATTTCAGGTCGCAACTATGATAGAAGTATATGCAGCATGGAGTTTACAAGAATGGAAGGAAGTGGGTAGAAATGGGCTGGTGTCATCTGGCTTAACGATATCGAGGCCAAATAGAAGACCATGTTTCAACCTTGGGGAGACGATGTGCTGCAGCCTGTCATTTTGTGAATATCTTGACTAGTCTGTGTTTGATTGCTTCGTACATGTTAGTATTGAAGCAAAGTTGAATAAATTATATAGCGTAGTTTCTTTTCTCCCCCCTTGATTCTGTTTTGTACACGTTCCTGTATGTTCGAATTAGCAATGGTACAATGGGTGCTTGTAATCAGTTTTATGTGAAATATTTCATCTTGCAACATGTTAATTATGGTTCATGCTGATACTATAATAGTCTTGTCTACCAAATCGAAGTACAAAATTAAATTAGAACAGAGTTGTGGTGGAATGCGTGTTCTAAAACAAAAGAGGCGGGTTCCATCACAAACTTGGCGCCAAGTATAAAAGCGGGTTCTATTTGTAAATAGCGGGTTCTATTATATTGAAAAGGGACCGGTTGTTTTCTAAAAGGACCCGGCTATTGAAGCGGGTTCTATTCTAACCTCAAATAGGACTCCCTCACATAGGATACGGCTGTGAAGCGGGTTCTAATTTACTTATTAACCGTGACATATCAAGGAACATGTAGTAGTGCATCACCGCCGCCATCAAATCATCAACACCATCGACGTTAATCGCCAACAACACCGCTGGCATCACCATCGCATAGATAAAGATTATGACCCATATTTTACAGAAATAAAAATTATGACCCATATTTTAAATAATCACCGCCTCCATTAAAAGATCAGGTCTTTTGCAGATTTTACATCATAACACATTAGTTTTTCCTCCATCACCGCCGTTTCATACATCACCGCGTTGCATACCCTCCAAACGTCGTTCCTCCTCCCTAGGTTTGCAACCCATTATTATTTTTATTATTATTGTTTCTGTATTTATGATCTTAAAGATTTGATTTTTATGATTTGTTATTGATTATGATTGATTGGCTAATTTTTTTTTCCTATATGAAATTGCGATAATTTGTTGTGAAATAAGAATTGCGATATTATTTAATGGAGTTTAATGAATTTTATTGTAATAAATAGTGAAGATTATTTGTGGGTTATCATAATATTGAGAAAAGTTTGCAACTCTAAACGATTGAAAGGATAATTGGTAGCTAATTTATTGGAAATGAGTTAATAATGGTTTGTTTCTTTGCCCAATGCTTTATGTAGTTTTGAAATAAGGTTTTATGGTAGTTTGGAAATTTACTTTGTGTAGCCAGAAGCCCAGAAGTTGATACTTAAATTTGTAGTAGTATGATTATCATATTTAGGAGGCTGGATATTGTTGCTATAATATTGCGACATTGGGGTTTAATAAAACTTTAACCGGTTTGAGTTTGTGTGGGTGGATTCGGACTGTGTGCATTAGTTGGTCACGGTCCGAAAACACGATTACGAAAAAGAAAGAAGATTATAAGGTCTTTAATAGCACACTCATTATATGACAAAAGTGACTCCACGATACAATGTTGTTGTTTCCATCAATGGCTTGCATCAATAGTTGTATATTGTTATTACTTATTAGTAGCTTTTCATTATGTTAAGTTGTGAGTCATAGTATTGATATTGAAAATGTGCTTCAATATTTATCTCAGGCTCAGGAGTTGTTGCCCACTACTAATGATGTTGAGACAAGCACCAGTGTGAATGTAGTTTTCATGGTTGATGGGTTTCCAGGAGAGAACAAATGGAAAGAAAGGATGTGATGCCAAAGAATGTCAAATTTACAAGTCACAAGCCTCCACTCTTGAGAAGCATGTCACTGCAAACTGCAGTGACATGTCAAATATACATGTTGTATTGTCGATATGGAGTGGGACAGAAACATTGTTACCTCAAAAGCGTGAAACTTTTTTTTAAACAACCGTGTATCTCCCGAGTAAAAAGCCTGTAAGATCATTGGTTAGTTAAATTGTGACAAAAGGAAGAAACTTTTATTAGGGTATCGGAGACTTTTTTAGTTATTATAGACTCAGTTTTTTTAAATTTCGTTTCGCAGGTAAGCTATGTATCGAGGTTACTTTTGCATCCAAGATGGCATATATGTCCGAGGAGCTTTGCATAGGGTGTGGTACATGTGTTAAGGTTCGTGTACCATGTGATATTTTCCATGTTGAGTTCCATGTCAACAGGATTGCTACTTGAACATAATATTATTTGCTTTGTTAATGCAGAACTGCACTTTTGATGCAAAAGAGATCATTAATTTACCAAAAGATTTGGATAAAGATACAACTCATCGTTCCATGGCCAATACTTTCAAGTTACACAGGTTAACCTTTGATTTTCCTACGTTGTTGTTATTTGATACGAGAGATGGCAAATTGTAGTAAATAAACAAAAATAAAGTTTCGTTTATCCATTTTGGTTAGGCTAACAAGAAGTGCAGACACCAAGCATGGTCGATTGCTTATAGAAAAACTAAGAACGGTTGACGCCAGTCGAAGCAAGGTGAATGGCAGCAATCATCGTCAATTAAAAGCTTTTACACTAATGTGAAATCAGTTTATCATTATCAATGGAGAGCCTGTTTATGAAGCATGTGTCCCCCTTGTCACCGATTACCTAAAACAACAACTCATATTTGGGAATAGCTTCTCCTTTTTCTTGGCAATCATATTTGAAACTTGCAAGGGTATATCTGATTTTTTTTAGTGTACTCAAAACAGGACCAGGCTTACATGGGAGAAAGTAGAAGATTTAGCGATGGAACATTGTTATATTGCTCCAGATTATGTTTATGAATTTAGATTATTTCAGGCATTACACAAAGGGTTCTATACTATTTGGAATTCTTTTTGTGTGTGTTCACAATTTTTCTAACTAATAATTAAATATAAACAACTTACGACAAGAGTAGCTTATGCATTTTTGTTTCACGTGTGTAAATTAATATTTACATATATATTTTTGACATTTGCCAATGTAATCATCCAAAAAGAGTGGTTATAAAATTCCGCCGCAACGCGCGGGCACCCTTCTAGTCCAATAATATAGACCTTTTGAATGAAAATAGAGGTTTGGTGAGATTATGATTAATAATTAAACTTAATACATATTAATACCTTATTTATATATATAGGGGTTGGGTATTGTAAAACAAATATTAAAGTAAAACAAATAAGACAATATCTTGACCATTAGATCATGATGATGCACGAAGATTCACGAAGTACAAGTATATATATTGATACACAATGATTTTCATGATGCACGGTGATTTTCAATGAAGGAAAACCTATTGTTTTATTTGTTTTACTTTAATACTTGTTTTATTTTACCTAAAACTATATATATATATATATAGATCCAGAGAGAAGGTAGCTTAAGGAGAGAAGGAGAGAATGTTCATTTTTGATTTTTTTTTAACTTGTTTTTTTAATATATTTTTTTTAATTTTTATATTTTTTTTAACATAAACCCATTCCAAAAAAATCAAATTTTTTAAAAAAAAAAAATACAACTTACACATGTGTAGATATCTACACATGTGTAAGGTATAAAAATCTACACATGTGTAGGGATTTATTTTTTTATTTTTTATTTTTTTTTGGAATGGGTTTTCACTAAAAAAAATAAAAAAATAAAAAATAAAAAATGAAAAATAAAGAAGAAAAAAAATTAAAAATCAACCTTCTCCCCTTCTCTCCTTAAGCAACCTTCTCATTTGATTTTTCTCTCTCATATATATATGATAGAGATCAAATGAGAAGGTACCTTAAGGAGAGAAGGGTGAGAAGGTTCGTTTTTGATTTTTTTTAACTTGTTTTTTTGAACTTTTTTTCTTTTTTTCAGCTTTTTCATTCTTTCTTTAATTAACTTATTCCATATAAAAATTTTAAAAAATTTTAAAAATATTTTTTTTTTCAAAAGGGCGTAGCCCGTAAGCTATAGGCGAAGCCTCTCAGCTTATGGCGGAGCCATAATAGCTAAGGGCGAAGCCCGTTAAGTAGATACCCCATCACCGATCACCCCCTATGACTTATTGTTGGGATTTTTGGGTTTTTATCAAAGTAATATTATCCTTATAATATTAAAACGCAGCGAAAAATTGAACCTTTCAATATGTTGGTATAGTTAAATTCAAAGTTTAACTTATAAAAGAAAACCCAAACAATAAGGATCCATGTATATGAATAACATACATACAAAAACAACAACCATAGGGTGTTTTAGAAAACTACCTTCTTCCAAGCTTATGAGAAGGTTGATATGAAGGAGATGATGATCTTGAAGTGGCAAGTCTTCAACCTAGAAGAACCTCAAGCTTGTATACCCCAAGCCTCCAACAAACACCCCAAAATATGCTAGGAATTAAACTTGAAAAGCCTTCCTTTTGATCTTCTTTGAACCGAAATATATGAGAAGAAAAAGAAGGTTTTTCTAGTTGAGAAAATAAGAGAAAAAGTCTTCTTTTGCATGTAAGAATTGATACATCTATGTATGTGTTATGTCTTGTGTATGGAAGGACAAGTGTCTATGTAGAACCAACAACACTTCAATTGCACATGGGGGGGGGGGCGGCCTCACATGAGGATTTTACAAACATTTTGTGGCAAATTTTATAAACCCATTTACTTGTACATTTTATAGATAAAATGCAACATAACTTGTTACATATCTTATGTAACATATTACATATTATACACAACACACATAAGTGTTTATTTTGCCAAATAAACATATTCACATTTCTCTCAAAATAAATCATCCATATAATTTATTTACATATCTCAAGTGCAATTATTTAGAAAACCACTTTCTAAATGTTTCAAGTATTGATATTTATTTAAAGATCAAATCATATAAATAAATACCATAAGTGTTTGTCTAGCTTGTTATTGGGTATGACCCGACTTGGATCATCACGTACTAGCCACGTCAATTTAATATGTGTCTTGGGCAGACGAATTCCAACAATCTCCCACTTGCACAAGATTCATAGAAGATTGACGCAAGCAGCAAATACCGCCTAACAACGGTTTGCTACCCCTAATACGTATGACGAAGTGCCATTCAATAACATCATCCTCTTCAAGTCCCTTACTTGAAATGATTTAGGTGAATCGATCATTATCCTTTTGTCACAGATGTCATGTTAAATCCTAGAGACACAGAGTGATCATTCTCTATTGATTTAACTTTGTAGCAGCCTTAGACATCTTACTCTCAACGAATAAGAGGGACAAATTCCATCTCGACTACATACGTCTTTCACAATCACCTTATATCATACCTGAGCTTAGTCTTATGTACTGCCATGTTTCAGAACAGCGAAGAACTAAGTCAAAGTATAACATTCAGTGAATTTCAAGACCCAATATGTATCTCAGGTCTGAGGATACAATGATATTCGCCTTTTAACTCAAGATTACTTATGATCAATCATAGAGATTCTATGTAGTAATGCTTGAGAGCAGGTCAGTCCAATATTTGTATCCCACAAATATCTATGAACCTTGGTAGCAACACTTTGCCTCTATATTCAAAACCTTTTGAATATCTACCAATCCAAGTTCATAATAGTCTTACATTCATATTTGTTCCCACAAATATGATCGACTACGGACATTTAGAATAATTAACTTATTCATGGATTTAAACATGCAAAAATGGAACATAACACAATTTAAATGCATAATACCAATATTCATATAAAAGTGTTACCAAATACAAGTGTTCCGATATCCAAATACATAAAATAGATCAAATCCAATCACTAGAATATCGAAGTCCCATGGCACAAGTATGACTCTCATGCTTGGGCCTTTCAAGGAGCTTCGTGAGTGGGTCCGCAACATTTTGATCGGTGTGAACTTTGTGAATACATATCTTTCCCTTTTCAACTTCATCCCTTATGTAGTTGAATCTTCGCTCAATGTGCCTAGTCTTTTGATGTGCACGAGGTTCCTTGATTTGAGCAATCGCGCCCTCGTTATCACAAAGAATTTCTAGGGGTTCTTGAATGGAAGGAACAACCCCTAGATCGGCAATGAATTTCTTCAACCATGCAGCTTCTTGTGCTGCCAAAGAAGCGGTGATGTATTCCGATTCTGTAGTGGACAATGCAACCACATCTTGCTTTGAGCTTTTCCAAGAAACAGCTCCTCCATTTAGAATGAAGATATACCCCGATTGTGATCGAGAATCATCTCGATCAGTTTGGAAACTCGCATCCGCGTAACCCTTTACAACGAGCTCCTCCTCACCAGATCCATATATTAAAAACATATCTTTAGTGTTTCTAAGATATTTCAATATATATTTGACAGCCATCCAATGACTATCTCCTGGATTTTGCTGGTATCTACTTGTCATGCTCAAAGCGCATGACACGTCCGGTCTCGTGCATATCATAGCATACATGATGGATCCTATAGCAGATGCATATGGGATTCCACTCATTTTCTCTTGCTCAACTTTTGAGCTAGGAGATTGAGAAGTACTCAATATAGTTCCTCTTTGAATAGGTACCAAACCTTTCTTAGAGTTTTCCATCTTGAACCTTTTCAAGATTTTGTCTATGTATGCACTTTGATTCAAACCTATTAAGCGCCTTGATCTATCCCTATAGATCCTTATTCCCAAAATATAGGCGGCTTCACCAAGATCCTTAATGGAAAAGCAACTTCCAAGCCAGGCTTTTACACCTTCCAAGGTTGGAATGTCATTTCCAAATAGTAGAATGTCATCGATATATAATACTAGAAAAGTAATGATGCTCCCACTAGCCTTCTTATACACACAAGCTTCATCAGCGTTTTTGATGAAGCCAAATTTCTTGACTTCTTCATCAAAACGACGATTCCAGCTTCTTGATGCTTGTTTCAATCCATAAATTGATTTCTTTAACTTGCATACTTTATTAGGATGTTTTGGATCGACAAAACCTTCAGGCTGATCCATATAGACATCTTCCTCAAGATATCCATTTAGAAAAGCGGTTTTGACATCCATTTGCCATATCTCATAGTCATAATGTGCGGCTATGGCAAATAATATCCTAATAGACTTTAGCATTGCCACAGGCGAAAAAGTTTCATCATAGTCGACCCTCGAGTTTGAGTGAAACCTTTTGCTACAAGTCTAGCTTTATAAGTAAGCAAGTTTCCATGCATATCGTGTTTCAATTTGAACACCCATTTACTTCCAACTACTTTGGAATTAGGAGGTTCAACAACCAATTCCCAAACTTGGTTGTCATACATGGATTGCATCTCAGCGTTCATGGCCTCTAGCCATTTGTCCGAATCTGATTTGGACATTGCATCATGGTAGGTGGTAGGTTCATCAGAAACTACCATGTAGCATTCATCCACGAGAAATCCATATCTCTCAGGTGGATAAGTAGCTCTACCAGATCTACGAACGTTTTGTGTGTCTTGATCAACCCTTTGATCATCTTCAACATCCTTTTGTTGAATGCTAGTGTCACCCAAGTGTGTATCTGTCAGTGGTTCTTGATCTTCTTCAAGTTCCACTGTTCTGGAACTAGTTCCTTCCATAAGGAATTTAGTCTCCAAGAACTCAGCCTTTCGAGCAACAAAATACATTTTGCTCATTAGGATTGTAGAAATAATATCCCAAATCATCTTTAGGATATCCTACAAGGATACATTTAGTGGATCGGGGCTCTAATTTGTTTGAGGCATCATGTCTTACATAAGCCTCACAACCCCATACCTTTAAATATGACAAAGATGGAACTCTTTCATGCCATATTTCAAAAGGTGTTTTCTCCACTTTCTTGGTGGGAGCCATATTTAAAATTCGGGCAGCAGAGATTATGGCATATCCCCAAAATGATAGAGGTAGTGAGCCTTTACTCATCATGGAACGAACCATATCTAATAGAGTTCGATTCCTCCTTTCAGACACACCATTATGTTGTGGTGTTCCAGGTGGAGTTAGTTGTGAGATAATCCCACAACTTCTAAGATGATCTTGAAAAGCATCACTTAGGTATTCACCTCCTCTATCAGAACGAAGAATTTTTATTGACTTACTGAGTTGTTTTCTACTTCATTCTTGAAAATTTTGAACATTTCAAAAGCTTCACTCTTATGTTTTAATAAGTATACATAACCGTAACGACTATAGTCATCGGTGAATGTAATGAAGTATCTTTCACCATTCCTAGTCATTGGCTTAAAAGGACCACATACATCCGAATGTATGATACCTAATAAATCTTTTGCCCTTTCATTAGTGCCTTTGAAAGGTGCTTTAGTTATCTTGCCTTGTAAACAAGATTCACATACATTAAATGAATCATTTGATTTTGTTTTCAAAAGACCATTCTTTTGAAGTGTTAGTATGCGATTCTTATTTATATGGCCAAGACGACAATGCCAAATATAGGTTTCACTTAAATCTAATTTAAGTTTCTTGGTGGTAGCTTGGTACATTGAGTTATCATATGTTGTGTTTTCATGAACTAATTCATAAATACCATTTAAAGGCATAGCTTTAAAATAAAATACATCATTCATAGAAACATGGATATCATTGTTAACAAATTAAAATCATATCCAACATGTCTTAAACGGGAAACAGAAATAATACTCCTAGTCAAACTAGGTGCATACAAAACATTGTTCAATACAATTTCCAAACCATTTGGAAGTTTCAAAAGATAGTCTCCTTGGGCTTCAACATGCACCAATGCACCATTGCCCATAAAGAGACTAATGTCTCCCTTCTTGATGTGCTTCTTTCTTCTGAACCCCTGTAACATATTACAAATATGAGTTCCACATCCGGTATCCAATACCCATATGTAAGAAAAAACAGTATTAAGCTCAATATATATCATAAATATTGTACCTGAGGTTTGCCCTGCATCCCTCTTAGCTTTTAACTCTTTGAGATAGGTTGGACAATTACGTTTCCAATGTCCTACCTCCCCACACTCAAAACATGGGTCATTGACAGCAACCTTTTGCTTCTTCGCTTTTGGAGTATCCATTTTTCCCTTTCCTTTGCCTTTGAAATTCCCTTTGTTGTTACCCTTTCCCTTAGCAACATTTGCCTTGGGTCCGGAGTAAGCCCTTTTCTTTCCGCCTTCATTGATCGTGAGAACGGGTTGAACTTTTCCTCCCATACTAGCCTCGGCCGTTTTGAGCATCCCATGGAGCTCGGAAACGGTCTTGTCCCATCCGTTCATGTTATAATTTAACACGAAAGTTTCAAATCTCTTAGATAATGAGTTAAGGATCAAATCCGTAGCTAACTCATTTGAGACGGGACAATTAAGCCTTTCGAGGCGATCAATGTAGCTTTTCATTTTAAGAACATATGTTGAGACGGGTTGTGAATCATCCATGCGACATGCATGAAGCGCTCGAACCGTTTCGAAGCGCTCAACCCTTGCCTTTTGTTGGAACATTTCCTTGAGTTGGGTAATCATGTCGTAGGCCCCATGGTGTTCGAACTCCT
Source organism: Erigeron breviscapus (assembly GCA_034093135.1). Classification (NCBI taxonomy): domain Eukaryota; kingdom Viridiplantae; phylum Streptophyta; class Magnoliopsida; order Asterales; family Asteraceae; genus Erigeron; species Erigeron breviscapus. The sequence continues at coordinate 71,294,789 of CM067170.1, forward strand.
TTTGGAGTTCGGGAGTCATACTCGCTAACATTATGCAACTAACTTGCACGGAGTCCTCGACATACTTAACCCAATCATTATAGGCTTCAACTTCAGTTTCTTCGGGCTCATCAGGAATAGGATCGTCTAAAATATAGGATTTCTTTTCGTGCCTGAGAACAATTCTCAAGTTACGAAACCAATCCACAAAGTTATTTTGGTTAAGACGATCCTTTTCAAGGATGGATCTTAGTGAAAAGTTATGGACGTTTGGGTTGGGGTTAATTGCATTGTTAGCGGCCATCTACAAAATTAACAAAGTCCTTTATTAGTATTTTCGATATCAAATATAAATTTTAATTGTTAATACCCTTTTATGTCTCATGGACAATTTAATAATTAAAATCTAGAATCCAACGTTACATTTAAATGATGGTTAGGTGACCTTTATCTCATGATCTAAATTAACAAGGTAGTCAACGTTTGACAATTGCAACACTTTACAATTTCTAGTGGTATGGGACCGGTTTAATATCTTATATTAAGTTGGCATGTTTAATCCCATCAACGCCTTTGGTTACCATGCTTCGGTGACCCTAATCACATGGCTTCCAAATCAAGTTGTCCTACTTATACACACATGTAAATTTATATATACAAGTGGTTAGGTGACCTTTATCCCATAAGTATATTAAATTTACCTTAACTTATAAGTTCCCTCAAGGTAGTTAGGTGACCTTTATCCTACAAAGAGTTCCCAAATAATTAAGTGTTGTATAAAAGATGGCGTTTTAACTTGTTTTTAAAGGGTCGTTTGAGTTTTTATATTCTAGTTAAAAACTATGTACCATAATGAATTTTGAAATCCATATTTCAAGGTTCTTTATAAAATCCATTTTTATAATTTTTATGTATGTTATTAAGTTGTAAGTTTTGAGCATCCACATGACAAAATAATAAACAACCACACAAACATAATAAGTGCACAACATTAGCCAACTAATTTGACCACACTTGTTAGCCGAAACAAGTGTGTCAAAAGGTCTCAACCTAAGGGACAAAGTGACATAAAATTTGTGTCGGTGAACTCCCACTTGATCTTGCATCCAAATGCTTCAAGTAACCTTTTGTGATGTGTTTTGAGCACCTTTCTTCAAAAAAAAATTTTTATTTTACAGTGATAACCCACTGCGCCGCAGTGGGTCTAATACACTCCCACTGCGCCGCAGTGGGAACCTCCTTTTGATAACCCACTGCGCCGCAGTGGGTCTAATACACTCCCACTGCGCCGCAGTGGGAACTGTCTTCGGCTGCATAATCCCCCACTGCGCCGCAGTGGGTTTGACATACTCCCACTGCGCCGCAGTGGGAACTCTACGGGTCTCTTCATTTGGCCTCCAACTTCAGCCCCAAACCTTTTGATGCCTTCTTGGAGATTACATTTACAAGAAAAAATGCAACTAATCTACTTATTACATACCAAATGAAATAAATAAATTACATAACCAAATGAATGAAGAAAATCCTATTTAACTATTACAACCATTTAATAATTAAATAAGATACAAACACATCCACACATCACAAACAATCACAAGGTCTCTTGGCTAAGTTGTGACACTAAAATACACAAGAAAAGGAATCCTCCTTTTTGTGTATTAATTTCGGCCATATCAAAAAAATGGCCAAAACATTGGATTTTGTCCAAACAAAAATATCAACTTTTGATGTATGTATCCATATAACCGGCTCTAGATGCCATTGTTGGGATTTTTGGGTTTTTATCAAAGTAATATTATCCTTATAATATTAAAACGCAGCGGAAAAATTGAACCTTTCAATATGTTGGTATAGTTAAATTCAAAGTTTAACTTATAAAAGAAAACCCAAACAATAAGGATCCATGTATATGAATAACATACATACAAAACAACAACCATAGGGTGTTTTAGAAGACTACCTTCTTCCAAGCTATGAGAAGGTTGATATGAAGGAGATGATGATCTTGAAGTGGCAAGTCTTCAACCTAGAAGAACCTCAAGCTTGTATACCCCAAGCCTCCAACAAACACCCCAAAATATGCTAGGAATTAAACTTGAAAAGCCTTCCTTTTGATCTTCTTTGAACCGAAATATATGAGAAGAAAAAGAAGGTTTTTCTAGTTGAGAATGAGAGAAAAGTCTTTTTTGCATGTAAGAATTGATGTAAACTATGTAGTGTGTTGTGTGTTGTGTATGAAGGACAAGTGTTAAGTAGAATCAACAACACTTCAATTGCACATGGGGGGGGGGGGGGCGGCCTCACATGAGGATTTTACAAACATTTTGTGGCAAATTTTATAAACCCATTTACTTGTACATTTTATAGATAAAATTGCAACATAACTTGTTACATATCTTATGTAACATATTACATATTATACACAACACACATAAGTGTTTATTTTGCCAAATAAACATATTCACATTTCTCTCAAAATAAATCATCCATATAATTTATTTACATATCTCAAGTGCAATTATTTAGAAAACCACTTTCTAAATGTTTCAAGTATTGATATTTATTTAAAGATCAAATCATATAAATAAATACCATAAGTGTTTGTCTAGCTTGTTATTGGGTATGACCCGACTTGGATCATCACGTACTAGCCACGTCAATTTAATATGTGTCTTGGGCAGACGAATTCCAACACTTATCACCCTCTATGACCTATCACTCCCACCAGCTACCCCTTATTAATATCCTTAAGGGCGAAGCCTGTACCGTACCCTTACATGTATAACTCACTAACTCGGGTTAGAAATTTTTTATTTTTATTTATTTTTAAATTTTTTTATGGATTGAATTAATTAAAAAAAGAATGAAAAAAGTGAAAAAAAGAAAACAAAAAAACAAGCTAAAAAATAAAAAACGAACCTTCTCTCCCTTCTCTCCTTAAGAACCTTCTCTCTGGATCTCTACCCTATATATATATATATAGGAAAGAATATGTGACTATCATGTACCTAAATGGTATAGAACCTTCACATCTTAGTATTTTAATCCATAAAAACATGGGCCCAATCATTTATTCATTATACAATAAATATTAAAAATTAATATGTGAGGAGTTCTATACCTAAGCTTAGGTACATGACAGACACATATCATATATATATATATATATAGTGAAAAGTTATATTGAGAACCCTTAAAAAGCAAGAACCTTGAGAACCCTAAAAAGCAAGAACTCTTGAGAACCCTTAATAATCAATCTTAACCGTTTATTTACTTGATCAATGGTCAAAAGGAAGGATGACATTAATGTAGTTAATTAGAAGACTATAAATATAAATTAAAAAAGGCTAGGGGTGATATAGGAAGTTTGTAGTCGAGAGTTTATAGGGGTTTTCCATGGTATTCGATTTTGAAACCGTCTTTTACACATGTATGCTAATATATTGTAAACAATGTTTCATAAAATTAGTTGGAAACAACCATATTGTGATCACATGTGCATGAACAACCATATTGGCGATTACATGTGCATTAACAACATATTTTTTTATTTTCTATTAATTTAATTAATCAATTATAAAAGTACAATATTATCCTTATAAATATTGATGGAAAAATGTTCTTAAAGGTTCCTGCTTTTTTAAGGGTTCTTAAAATAACCTTCCCTATATTATATCATTATTGCTACAAAACATGTATGCTATATATTGTAAACAATGTTTCATAAAATTAGTTGGAAACAACCATATTGTGATCACATGTGCATGAACAACCATATTGGTGATTACATGTGCATGAACAACCATTTTTTTATTTTATTAATAATAATCAATTATAAAAGTACAATATTACCCTTGTAAATATTGATGGAAAAAGGTTCCTAAAGGTTCCTGCTTTTTTAAGGGTTCCTAAAATAACATTTCCCTATATATATATATATATATATATAGAGATCAAAGAGAAGGTACCTTAAGGAGAAAAGGAGAGAAAGTTCGTTTTTGATTTTTTTTAGCTTGTTTTTTGATTTTTTTTTCTTCTTTTTCACTTTTTTCATTCTCTTTAATTAACTAATTCCATATAAAAATTTTAATTTTTTTTTTCAAAGGGCGTAGCCTAAACATGGTGGCCAAGGGCAGAGCCCGTCAGTCCATTGCGGAGCCATAGCGGCTAAGGGCAGAGCCCGTTAGGTAGATCACCCATCACCGCAGAGGTGGCAAAATGGGCGGGTTTGGGTGACAGGTCAATACGGGTTCGGGAAACGGGTCGGGTCAGAACGGGTACTTCAAAACGGGTCAGAACGGGCGGGTCAAAACATGGGTCCGGGTCAAAACGGATCCGGGTCAAAATGGGTCCGGTTGATTTGAACATTTTTAAGTAGAGTATTTATTATACAATTTCTTTTATTATATATCATTTTTGTTATTTCAACGAACAGTGATTGTTAAGCATGGGAAAATCATGAAATCATTTTTTTTAATAATATAATAGCTTAGTATTATACAGTAAGTATATTACTAGTAATTTGAATAATAGTATAGAATTAATAAATAAATATTCAATAATAACTTTTGGTAGTTTTGTCATTTCCTTAATTCCTTCCCCACTCCCTCTTCATTGCAGACCACGTGGACAAATAAGGGACATTCATTTTGTTATTGTTTTTTTACTTTGTTTTACTTCATATCATATCAAAATATATCTACATACTCACAAACCTATACTCTGAGTTTCTCTCTCTTCTCTCTCTCTCTAACCTCTCCCTCTCCTAACGGTAACAAATTTCTAGATCTAAGATCTGAATTTGTGAACCGAAGAGTGGGATTGAGATTGAGATTGAGAGTTTGAGATCGAGATTATCCCTATCCGGTTAAGCTTCCACTCCGGTGGATCTAACCTTATTTTTTTCACCCGGGCCGGAGGTCCCTTCCACTGCGGTGGAACCGGAAGCAGCCTCCCTACCTTTGAGTAGGGGTAAGGTCTGTCTACATCATACCTCCCCCATAGCCCGACTTATGTCAGGATTGGGTACCTTGTTGTTGTTGTTGTTGTAGTTGTTGTTGTATATCTATTAAATAAAATAAAAAGAATAAAATTTCTCACACATACTAAACTATCTGAAGAATAACCACCTATTATAATAACCAAGGTTGGGGAACTCGGGACTCGGGATCGGATCGGCGAGGGGGAGTCAGGATTTTTTAAAAATCGGATCGGATCGGGAAAAATCGGATTGAGTTTTTTATATATAAAAATATAATTTATGAAATTATATGTATAAAATAAGTTATACATATAAAAATAGAAAACATAAAATTTATTATATAAAAAGGACCACAGGGACCATTTGTGACATTTTCTCTAAAGAAAATATACAAAGTTAAATATAAAATAATGGGTAAGATAAGTAAAAATTAATATTCTGAAGGTCAAAAAGGAAACTTAATCTTGGAAGCAATGTTTTAAATACCGGTATTGTTATGTCAAAAATTTCCATCGTGATATTTGTCATATCTCTATGACATCATCTTTCCCTACTTCTCTCTACCGTATCTTTTTTCTTTTTTTTTAAATGGCTTTCCACCATAACACCACCATGGAATCGAGTGATCGATCATCACCACCATCTTGATCTAATTTTTCTTTCTATTCTTTTTTTTATCCTCTCTTTGATGATTCGTCGCCCGTTTTTTGCCGTTTTTTATCCCGTTAGACCGGATCTTCACGCCGATCCGGCTAACTCGAATCGTCAGACCGCCGATCCCGTTTTCAATAAATCTTCAATTTTTGGCCGATTCAGCAGATTTTTAAAACCTTGCATCTGACATGTGATTAACAAGATACAGATACCTGCCCAGTATGACCTCGTGTTCCAAGTATTTATGTTTTCTTTTGATCCATTCTAACCCGCATGAGAAAATCTTAACACCCATCATCACCCAAACAACTAAATTAAATACCCAGTATGACCCAATCATACATGTTTGGGCAATAATTGCGGGCTCTAATCACCGATATCATATCACCCCTATGACCTATCACTTCACCAGCTACCCTTATTAATATCCTTAAGGGCGAAGCCCGTACCGTACCCTTACATGTATAACTCACTAACTCGGTTAGAAATTTTTTATTTTTATTTTTATTTTAATTTTTGAATTAGTTAATTAAAAAAAAATGAAAAAATGAAAAAAAGAAAAAAAACAAGCTAAAAAAAAATCAAAAACGAACATTCTCTTCTTAAGGTATCTTCTTTGGATCTTTACCTGATGTGCAAATATATAATTATATATATATAATTTGATAATATAATATTATATATATATATATAGGGTAGAGATTCAGAGAGAAGGTAGCTTAAGGAGAGAAGGTTCATTTTTGATTTTTTTTTAGCTTGTTTTTTTAATATTTATTTTTTTTAATTTTTTAACATAAACCTCATTCCAAAAAAAAATCAAAATTTTTTTAAAAAATAAAAAAATAAAAAAAATACAACTTACACATGTGTAAGGTATAAAATCTACACATGTGTAAGGTATAAAAATCTACACATGTGTAGGGATTTATTTTTTATTATTTTTTTATTTTTTTTTGGAATGAGTTTTCACTAAAAAAAATAAAAAATGAAAAATAAAAAATGAAAAATAAAGAAAAAAAAAATTAAAAATCAACCTTCTCTCCCTTCTCTCCTTAAGCAACTTCTCATTTGATCTCTCTCTCTTCTATATATATATATATATATATATAGGGGGCCAATCAAATAAGAACACCCTTAAAATGAAGAACACGGAGTTGGATATGTCATATCATAAATAAATATATGTCTGGAATATACGTGAGCCTATGGGGTCACACACATTGACACTTATCTCGGTAATATGTATATATTGTATCTACATATTTATAATCACCAAATTGAGAGAAATGATAATTGGACATTATTAACTAGATATGTTAATTAAAATTATTTATTAATTAATAATTATGTATTATTAATTATTAAATATTAATTATAATTAATGTAATTATTAATTAAATCCTAGTCCAAGTCAAATAAAAGATGTTAGCTTGAAGGTTAAGTTATTAAAGATATATTTATACCCTATATATATCCTAATAATTTAACCCCAACTAATAACTCAAAAAATATATATTCCATTGTTTCTCTCTCGATCGGAACACAAAAACCGAGAACACAAAAGCCAACAATTGAATACTCGTATTACACTATTCTAAAACCAAAGATTATTATATAGATAAAGTAATACCTTTGGTGGGGTTTTTAGTTCGGCAGAAACACATATTTGTGTTTCTTGTTTGTGTCCGACAATACAACAATAAAAGGCAAGCTAGGAGCTTTTGGCTTTCGGTGATTTAAGATTTAGCAATCTCCGGGTATTGTTTGACGTGTTGTGTGTGAGACTATAGAGGGTTTTTAATTTAAAACCTTTTTCGTTAGTCTTGTTTTAAAGACACTTCTTTGATCAATTTACAATGGTGAAAGGTAATCATTCTATCTATTATTATTGTAGGTCCTGGTGGACTGATCGTCAACGAGAACGCTTATAGTTATGACGAGAGTGCGGAATCCTCTCGTGATAACCCGTTTGGTTAATTAAATTATCGTCTTTCGTTATTGAAATAACCTAAGACCTTAAACGCGCGCGTGTTTGCAAATTGACAAGGTTTAGACGTAATCTCTTAATTAACTGTTATTAATTACGTATTTTTGAAACGTATTTATACTAAAATGTCCTAAACGCGTGCTAAGTATGGGCCGTCTATATTAAAGCCCATAATCCATTAACAAACGCGTGTCATTAAGTAAACGCGTGTCTACCACGAGTTTAGGCAAACTCGTGTTACTGTAGCACACGAGTTTAGACAAACTCGTGTTACTGTAGCACGAGTTTACATACACTTTATTTTGTCATCTTTTAAGTATATTTTAATACTCAAAACGTGACTAGTTTATCACTTGTATCTGTATGTTATTTATAATCACACTCATACAAGTCGTAAACATTAAACATACCAAAACTCTGATCAATATGTAATCATTCACATATTACAAAACATAACATAAGTCTATGATTACATATTACAAAACATAAACATATACTGATCAAATCGCTGTTGCTGTTGTCAACAGAATCATGCACTTACAGTCTCCCCCTTGACATCAGCTACACGATTTCTTCAGTCTTGTAAAAACACTATCCATCAAATAACAATCTTCTGCTATTTGCATGAATATTAGCATGTAAGCAAATACGCAAGATCTTCCTATATCTGCTTTCCTCAGTGGTCCATGAAGGAATAAATAGACATTCAGTGTCGTATAACCTTCTCTGATCATCTCTGGAAAGATTTACAATCTGCATAGGATCAAATACACGTAGCAAGATAACTCTCTTATCTTTATCTCCATACATCAATGCTTCACCAGTGTCCCTATGAATCTCCCAATGATCAAGTGTACTCAAAACATCTTGAGGCCATTTCTTGACTGGGACCTTCAGTACACGCTTAATCGATCTTTGAACAAATTCCATAGTGCCATCATCCTTTGTAACTTTCTTTAAAGATCTTGGCGTTATGAACACACTGGTTTTATCAAAATTATCATAAAACCTTTTCCTATAATCATCTTGCAATTTTCTACTAAAGTAATCTGCATAACCATTACCACTAGGATTTACAAGCCTTTTCCTTCCTAAATCCATTAAATCAGATTCACTAAGGCTTTTAAAGTATCTTTTCAAAGGCTTTAAATATTGACAACCATCATCTCTTTTAATAACAAACAATTTCAGCTCATCATCGAAAAACCAACTCAAAATAGTAGTAACATACTCATGAGCATCTCTATCACTAACACAATCCCAAAAGATAGATGGTTTCATACCTTCTCCAACCAATCCTCTTGCTGGTATTCTTCTATCAATTTGATGTAAGTGATCTTCATCCCTACTTGGTACTGGATACTCTGTCACATCAAATTCCTTAGAATCTTCAATATTCCAGCTTAGAGTAATTCCATCTTCATCATCTCCAACTTTGGTAAAAACCGTAAAGTGTAGAGTTCTTGAACTTGGAATAAAAACTCGTTCAGCTTGAACCTCTTGTTGATCATCTGGAACTTGTTGATCTTGAGCTTGTGCTTGTTGTTGCACAAAATCATCATCTTGAAAAGCATTAGTCCAGTCCAAATCTGGAATCATCTCACCTTCTTCCAAACTTTCATCATCTTCAGAATCATCATATTGAACCTTAGATGTACCTGAACCTATCTTTTGAAGCTTATCTGAAATTTAAACATTTAAATGTGCAAAGACAAACAACATCAAGACATAAAAGATATCATAAATACAATAAACTATATCATAAATATAATGTAACAATTAAGTACACCAATATTTATCTTATAATTTTTATCTTATTTACATCTAAAATATACAGACATTCAGCTCTTAAGGTTCACAATACATAGTCTGAATCCGAATCCGACTCTGACTCTGAAGGTGTACTAGTTAACCCTAACTGCTCTTTCATTTGATCCTTATATGATCCTGGATCATAATAATCATCAGGATCCATAGTATCTGCCATAGCTCTCAAATGAGCTTGTGGATCATATCCCAATCTCTTCTCTAGTCTATGCACTATTAATGGGTGCAAATCTGACTCTGAAGACTTATTGGTAGTAGGATCAGAATTTGAGTTACCTGAATTGGAATCTCTATCATCTTCAGCAAGAACTACATCTGGAGCAATCATCACCGCTTTTCCTTTATCTGTCTGAGTCCCAGACGTACTAGCACCAGCTGTACCAGCAATCTCTGACTCTGTCTGTGTCGGCGTCTCCCCCTGAGTCATTGCTTCCTCTTGAGCTTCAGTTCTTGGCTCACCATCAGCATTAGCCTCATCATCATGATCTTCATCCTCTTTTCTCTTTAACTCAGTCTCTCTACAACCATCTCCCCCTTGAGCCAACAACTGTCTAAGCTGTTCTCTCAGTTCAGCACTTTGACGCTTTTCATCTTCTAAATTAGCAACTAACGTCCCAACTAACCCTTGCATTGCCTTCATTTGTGCTTCCAATGTCATAACTCTTGTCTCCAAATGATTCACCTTGAATTGAGTTGACATGATATGCGCAGGTTCAACTAAAACACGTGAAGAAACTCCAAACGCGTGGTGTAAAACCAAACGCGTGGTATTTAATCAAACACGTGGATTAGGTAACCACATGCTTAAACGCGTGTTACCTGTACAATCAAACACATTTTCAAACAACACTTAGAAAAATTTCATACCCTTTACCTTCAAACCTGAATAATCAGCCAATACACAGGATAGAGATAACCTGTATGAAACTCAATTATTGAACCCCCTGAAAATCAAGTCATCATTAGCAGATAAAATTATATCAATCAAAACTGATAATCGTGACTTTACCATATACCTGTATCAACTGAAAAACCGTTTTAGAACCTTTGGTTAACTTACACAACAAGTTAATGTAATGTATAAAACCATAAACTAACGGACATTTGAAGCATCGATACCGGAACTTGATTTGGACTCAATTCAAATACCGATAATCATTAGTAATCGAAAATCTGCAAAAGCAAACTCCCCCTTAACTAATGAAACTGGGTAAGATTTTAACAACTTTAGAAAAACACAAAATTCCAATATCGAAAGTCCTGCACACTTAAAAGAAACTCATCAATGCATCAATATCAACAGATAACATTATTTTAAGCATGCAAAGAAGGTATCGAAATGAAAACCTAAGGTCAGTCAAGTATCATCGTCAAGCATATCTTTTCACCACAAAACAAATTCTTGAATCGATCGGTCCCCAGCATTTTCACCAAAAACAAATTGAAATCTCAAAAATATATCAAACTAATCTTGACTATATTTTGACGTTTCCAAAGAAATCAGAAAGATTATTTCCTAAACTTAAACAAATTAATGTCCATATCAGAAAACAATCTTTTAACATAATACTTCAAGCAATAAAGACTCATATAATCCAATTAAGGACCATATAGCTGAACAATAGAATCATTAGATGCTCATAAACTCTCTCGTGCAATAAGAACTGGTTTTGACACAACAACTTGACACATATGATTTTAAGTACAAAAATAAAGATAAAATAAAATAAAATAAAATAAAATAAAATATACAAATATTAAAAACTTTAAATCTAAACTACATTATTTATTTACAAGAAATTCTAAGTTTCTGCGGATTAGATCAGATTAGCAATTACATAAGCCTGCAAGTGAGAAATAATTCTCTTATTATTAGTTATGAACAGTGACCCAACAACGATTACCAGTATGTTTGTCCATTTAAACACTCGGTACTTCCAGTTTCCTTTGGTTTGTGGCACTTTCGTATTACTTGAGCCAAGGACAGTCACCATGTAACCTAGTAAGTTACTCATGCCACAATTATAGGTTTGCGAACTTATGTGACCCACAGTCAAGCATACACTTGAAATCGACATAGCATTAAAATCCTTAACCAGATGTGTTTATAAGCGTTACAACTTTGAAAGTCACCATGGTTAATGATCTTACGATCAAGGGTCAGAACAAACACATTTGATGCTTAGTGCATGATTCGAAATGGCTATTCTTCACTGCTTCTTTGAGATGAACTTTAGTGATATGCAGCAATTTGATACTTCAGAAATATTTGATAAATCTTCTTGTCTATACTTCATTATTTCTTCATTCTTTGGTAGTTTGTTTTAGCCATTCGAGATCATGATGGTTTTAATAGTTGCTTTAGAAGCTAAAACCCATTTTGTTCTGTTTAGATTGACATACACGAATGCATGCGAATCCCCCCTATGGTTTACAAACACATCCAATCTCAAACCAAATGCTAAATCTTTCTCAAGTTTTAAGGATGGCACAATTCACATGAAAAGTCCATATTCAAGGCCATATGCTGACGTGTTTCCCACAAGAACATTGTATAAATTAAGTTCAGATTGAAGGAAACCTTGGTACTTTGTGCCTACTGATACATCCTTAGAAGTAGTCACTGAACTAAGCAATTATATTACAATTAAGCAAGCTTAAAAGCTAAAATATCCTCACTTCTAATCGTCTTAAAGCATCAACTTAAAACTCTATCTTATTTATTTTTTGTTTTTCTGATTTTTCAATTTTTATGATTTTTCTGACACTAAGAACTCTTTTTGTATTTTTATGACTCTAGCTATTTACAGACTTAAACTAGACACAGATAAAATAAAATAAAATATACAAAAAAATAGTTCTTTGAGAGAGCTAATATGAATCAGCATTCTTCATACCATTTAGAAGAATCAGCTTGTCAAAACGAGTCTTATCAAATGCTTTAGTATACAAATCAGCTAGATTATCATCAGTTATAACTTTTTCCAAATGAATTAACTTCTTTTGGGCACAGTCACGCAAAAAATGATGTCTAATGTCAATATGCTTGGTGACTTTATGCAAGACAGGGTTATTAGTTATATCTATAGCTGACTTATTATCAATCTTAATAGGGGTATCAAGAAAATCCATACCGTAGTCTCGAAGTTGTTGCTGAATCCATAATACCTGGGAACAGCAGCTTCCAGCAGCCATGTACTCTGCCTCACAAGTAGACTGAGCTACCGATGTCTGCTTCTTACATTGCCACGATACAAGTCTCCCTCCTAAGAATTGACATCCGCCAGTTGTAGACTTCCTATCATTGTTACAACCTCCATAATCCGAATCAGTGTAAGCAACAAACTCAAACGTTCCTCCCAATGGATACCATAGACCAAGTCCTTGGGTTCCCTTTAAATATCTGAGGATCCGTTTTGCAGCCGTTAAATGCGACTCTTTCGGATTTGCTTGAAATCTAGCACAGAGACAAACAGCAAACATGATATCTGGACGCGAAGCAGTTAAATACATCAATGAGCCGATGATCGCCCGATAATAAGTAGCATCCACAAGTGTATCTTTAGGATTAGGAACTCCTAAACCATGATTCAACTGAGTAGGAGTACCATAAGTCTTGGATTCTAACATTTGAAACCTTTCCAAGATGTCATTGACATACTTAGTCTGGTGAATGAAAAAGCCATCTTTTCGTTGATCAACTTGTAGTCCGAGGAAAAATTTTAATTCCCCCATAGCACTCATCTCAAATTCCTTCTTCATACTCATTTCAAAATCCTTGCACATCTTAATGTTAGATGAACCAAAAATGATATCATCCACATAAACTTGCACAATTATATAATCTTGCTTCTGCCATTTGATAAACAATGTGCTGTCTATCGATCCTCTTGAAAATCCATTTGTCAACAAATGTGTGGACAATTTCTCATACCACACTCTTGGTGCTTGATGTAATCCATAAAGTGCCTTATCCAGTCGATATGCCCTTCTTGGATAATTTGGGTCTTCAAACCCCGGTGGTTGACGAACATACACTTCTTCCTTAACTTCTCCATACAAGAAGGCACTCTTCACATCCAACTGATACACCTTTATTCCTTTGAAACTAGCATAGGCTAAAAATAGTCTTATAGCTTCAATCCGAGCAACTGGTGCAAAAGTTTCATTGTAGTCATAACCTTCTCGCTGTGCAAAACCCTGAACAACTAAACGTGCCTTATTTCTTGTAACAATCCCTTTGTCATCTCGTTTGCATTTAAATACCCAACGAGTTCCAATCGGTTCAATACCTCTAGGCACATCAACTAATTCCCATACTCCAAGTTTTTCAAATTGAGACAATTCTTCTTGCATAGCCTCAACCCAAAATGGATCTTGAAGTGCTATCTTAACATTCTTGGGTTCTTCTTGTGAAATAAAACATGAGTACAAACACTCAGTTATTAAACCTGTATCCTTCACTTCACAGAATAAACTAGTCATCTCCTTATTTAACTGATTTCTAGTTCGGACAGATGCTGAAACATCACCAAGAATATTTTCAACTGGATGATCTTTAGTTGCTCTATGTTGAGGAGTTTTGTGACCTGGAAAATCATCACCCATATTCGGAACAATTTGGGTGGGAGACTCTCCATCAGCCTCAGAAGCTGAAGAAGAAGATGAGTCAAGCGGGTCATCATCTGGTAGTGGAATGTTTGTTGGATCACTTGAACCACTAGATTGACCAACCTCAGTTGTAGGAACAACTCTGGTTGGTGGTACATCAACAGTAGTAGATGCAGCAGGAGCAGGCTCAGAATCATAATTCAAGTGATCTCGAACAATAACAACATCTTCATCAATAGGAGTACCAGGAAAAGAAATTGGACCCTTAAGTGAAGTAAACACACTATCATAAGCAAAGCTTGACTCAGAACCAGCATGAGCAGCCGGTTTATAACTCACAATCACGACATTAGTACCAAGATCGACTCTACCAGTCTGCGAATTGAAAACCCGACGAATGGGGGTTCCAGGTTTATATCCAAGAAAGAAACCTTCTTCAACTTTAGAATTAAACTTTGGTTGAGGAGAAGTTTTCAGAAAAGTACAAGGAACACCAAATGGTTCCAATCCAGACAAATCAGGTTTACGTTTGTTGAGAAGTTCATAACAAGTCTTATTAAACCTTTTAACAGTAAGCACCCGATTTAACACATGACAAGCTGTGTTCACAGCTTCCGCCCAAAACATAGTCGGTAGCCCTGAATCAGCAAGCATAGTTCTGGCAGTCTCGATCAAGGTCCTATTCTTTCTCTCAGCAACTCCATTTTGCTGAGGTTCATATGGAGCACTAAATTGATGTTGGATTCCTTTAGACAAACAGAAGACATCCATCACCGAATTTTTAAACTCCGTGCCATTGTCACTCCTGATTCGTTTGATCTTCGTGTTGTAGAGATTCTCAGCCTCAGTGAAGAAGTTAATCAGAATCTCTGTAGTCTCATCTTTGGTAGCTAAGAAGAAAACCCATGAAAACCTTGAATAATCATCAGTGACAACCAAGCAATAGTACATTCCCCCTCTACTCCTAACATTTACTGGACCAAAGAGATCCATATGAAGTAACTCAAAAGGAGCGGCAATAGAATTTTGTGTCTTGGGCTTGTGAGGCTTTTTCTGTTGTTTGCCTTTCAAGCATGGAACACATCTATCTTCCAATTCAAACTTCTTTTTAGGAACACCTTGAACCAGATCATTCTTAACAATGTAATTCATCTTCCGGAAATGTAGATGTCCCATTCTTCTATGCCATAAGAGAGAATCACTTTCGTTTGCCTTAGACAACAGACAAACTTCCTTCTGCACATTCTTGGTTCCTAACACTAAACCATAAATGTCTCTTTTACGAGGAGCAGTCAACAATATCCAATCATCTGGAATAACAAAACCCGGTTTCAAAACGAATGCAGCTTTGTCGTTGAAGAAAACTGAATTTCCTCGGTCACAAATTTGTGATACACTCATCAGATTATGGGTAAGTTCTTCCACGTAATTGACATTCTTCAAAGTAAGTTTTCCATCGACGACATCACCTTGTCCAGTGATTTGTCCGCCCTTGGAACCAGCAAAATTTACATGAGATCCTTGAATATTTACAAAATCAGACAGAAGTCTTCTGTCCCCTGTCATGTGCCTGGAGCAACCGCTATCAAGATACAAATACTAATAGGAATTGGTGGTAGCCCCTGCACATGAAACAAAAACGGATCAGTTATCAAGGACAACCCAAGCCTTTATAGACTTGGGTTTACCATTCTCGTCCTTAACAAGCATTTCAGTCCAATATCCATTGCTCCCAATGGGTGCCTTGGATGATTGCTGAGCATGCTTTAAAGGTATATTCTCAACCCTTGAGTGAGACCTGTTAGGAGAAAATGGTCTATTAAAAATGGTCTATTCACTTGTGGAACACGAGATGTGTTACGGTCATAATAGTTCTGTCGATGATGCCCTGAATTAGCATTTTGTGATGACTGACCAGATCTATTTCTAGGGGAAATATATCTTGGTGAATCATTTCTTTTAGCCATAGATGGAACAAATTTACCATGAGCTTGATTACCCATCCCATTAGAACTACTTGACCCTATCTGTTGTTTACCATTTCTTTGCTCAAAAGAAACATGAGAATTAGGGGATGATCCTCTACTTGGATTTGACTTAGCAGGAGAAACAGACTGTCTAGAGGACTTTCTAATTCTGTTGGGGCAACAACTATACACATGTCCCTTTTCATAGCAAGCAAAACAAGATCGTTGTCCTGACTTTCTAGAAGATTGTTGAGCTAATGGTTTAGATGGAGGGTATTCAAGATATTCTTAATCTCCTGAGTTGCTATCTCTTCCACAGTAGGAGTCTTAGTCTCAGAAGTTGAGAATGGTTTGGTAACACTAGGTTCAGATTCAGGAGCCTTAGTCTCAACAGTTGCTATCAATTCAGGTTCAGTAACATACTTAACCTCAGTTGAATCAGTCTGAATTCCTTTCTTGACAAACATCTTATTTAGCTGTGGTATATCACGGTTTTTGGTCTTCAGTTGTCTAGGAATGAATTTAGGTTTCTTAGGTTCAGTGGAGACAGATGGCTTAGGATAGTCAGTAAGCACTGGTTTAGAAGGATCAGACTCAGCCAAATCTGGATAAACAGGATCTAAGTTGTTGTTAAAAGGAGGTCTCACATCAGTGTAATCAGCTCCTAGTCCTGTTTTATCCTTAGGATGTCTAGGTTTACCTAAAGAAGCTATCAGATCACTTCCTCTCCATTTAGATAAAGTAGTCTCATGTTTAGTAATGGTAACCCTAGCATCAGCCAAATCCTTCTCTTTCTTACCGATTTCACTAGAAAGAAACACTATCTTCTCATTTGCTAGATTTTCTCTAAAAACTGATTCTTTTAGTTTGTCTTTTAAGGCAGCATTATCATTTTCAAGTGACTTAATCCTGCTCTTAAATTGACGTTCTTGATCAAGTAAAGCACTATTCTTAGAGAAAAATGAACTACGTTCCTTACTCATAGTTTCATAGCTAGCAACTAACTCTAAAGACTTGGATGAGGCAATACTATGTTGTTGCATTAAATCTTTAACAAACATGCAAATACGATGAACAGTCAAATAAGAAAAAGTTACCTGTTTCTCTCTCGATCATCGCAGTCAGCCATATATGCAACAAAGTCTGATATTGTCATACCTTCAGGAATAGTAAAATCATCAGCTTCTGTAGAAATAGCCTTATCCAATTTTGCATTTGAGCTCATTGATTGATTATCACTCTGGCTGCTTGTCTTCTCAGTAGATTCAACGATCTTCTTATCAGCCTTTTGAAGGTTCACTGCTTCAGCTGCATCCTTTTCATCATCAGAAACCTTTAATGCAGCTTCAGTAGCAGCAGCCTCTTCACTAGTATAAAGAGCATAATCAAACGCAGCACCTCCGTCATCAATCACATTAGCTGCTTCATCATAAATCTCAGCTAGCAACGCATTTTCAGGTTCATTCTCCTTTGTCCAAAGATAAGTACCATCTTCCTGTCTTGCCACCATGGCATTTTCAGGATTTTGAACCTGATTTTCTGTAGGAAGTTCCTGAATAATCATTCCATCATGCTCTGTAGCTTTGGCTGATTTAATTTGATTTCCAGCTTGGACACCTCCTTGATTATAATTCTGACGATTAGCTGTAGAATTATCAAAACGCTTTGGTCTTTGACATTCCTTAGCAAAATGACCAAAACCATCACAATTATAACACTTAACCTTCGACTTGTCGAATCCTCTATTCTTGTCAGATGCAAGATTTCTACCAGTACGTTGCATAAAACGACGAGCCTTTATAGTGAGCATAGCCATTTGCCACTTCAAGTCCATTTCCTCTAAATCATCAGGATCAACTTGTTCATAATCTTTATCAATCAAACTTGGATCTGGACTGAAATTTTGCCATTGATAAATGCCTCATGAGCAGAACACATTGCAGCAAATACTTGCATACGTCCTTCAGCAGATTGCATACTCATTGGCATCGAACGAACAGTTGTATTTCCACTGTTTCTTGATCCACTGCTATTCTTAGTTGTAGACGAATTGTCATAAACCATGTATCCAGCAATTCCATCAGGATCCATAACAGGATGAATGGTTTCAGTGGATAAAAGAGCAGTAGTTCCACTTCCAGAAGTAGAGGAAGATGAAGACAGTAGATTATCAGTATTAGCATGATAAAGACTCGGATTTTGTTGAAAAACAGAAAGCTCATCTTTTGCTTTACGCTTCATTTCCCTGTTCTTTACTCTTGAGACAATCTCAGCCAAGGTATAAGATTCATAATTCTTTTCTTCTTGAAGACTATGCACGAAGTCATTCCACTTGTTTGGCAGAGAATCCAAAAATTTATCTACTAGATTATTTTGTGTAAAAGTAACACCAAAATATCCTAGTTCAGTAATCAGATGATTAAAACGAGTTATTAAATCATCTAAACTTTCAGATTTCAAACCATTAAAAACTTCATATTGTCTGTTCAGCAGTTTAATTCTTCCCTTTTTCATCAACTCATCACCTTCACAGTATGCGTTTAAAGCATCCCACAATCCTTTAGAGGTCTTATGATTTCCAAGAAGATGAATTGCGTCTCGAGGTAAACACATTTCTAAGTTCGACAAGGCCTTTCCTTCAATGGCATATTCTTTCTTCAACACTTCAGACATATCCCCAATCTTGTATTGGACCTCATTTCCATGAGCATCTTCATGAGTTGGCCACTCATATCCTTCAGTAATCATCACCCATTGATTGAAATCAGTAAGGCGAATATAGGATTCAAAGCGTTTTTTCCAACTCCAGAAATTTTCAAGTTTTATCAATTTAGGAGGTGAATTGGTACGACCGACTTCATGATCGTGAAGAATTAATGCATTAATATATTGGGCCTCTTTGGACGAAACTGTAGGTATTCCAGACATCTTCGAAACACCAAAGGAAAAAAAATCAAATAGGTGAACAGGTACACGTGTTTGAGGTAAACACGTGTTTAGAATAGAAGTGAGAATGAACACGTGTTTGAAACAATAACACGAGTTTAAAAGTGAAAACACGTGTGAAAGAAGACTAACACGAGTTTAAAACACCACGTGTTTAAAAACACAAACAAACGTGTTTAAGTCAAACACGTTTTTAGGAGGCAAACACGTGTTTAAATGACAAACACGTGCTACGATTGGACACGGCTTTAGGAACGACACACGTGTTTAAAGCAAACACGTGTTTAGAAGAGGGCTAACACGAGTTTAACAAAAAGTAAGGTTAAACACGCGTTACGATGAACAGTAGAAACAAAATTTTGCACGATTTTAAGCAAAATTAAGCCAAACTAAGCGATCTCGAACCTTCAGATTGAAAAATCTAATGGCTCTGATACCACTTGTAGGTCCTGGTGGACTGATCGTCAACGAGAACGCTTATAGTTATGACGAGAGTGCGGAATCCTCTCGTGATAACCCGTTTGGTTAATTAAATTATCGTCTTTCGTTATTGAAATAACCTAAGACCTTAAACGCGCGCGTGTTTGCAAATTGACAAGGTTTAGACGTAATCTCTTAATTAACTGTTATTAATTACGTATTTTTGAAACGTATTTATACTAAAATGTCCTAAACGCGTGCTAAGTATGGGCCGTCTATATTAAAGCCCATAATCCATTAACAAACGCGTGTCATTAAGTAAACGCGTGTCTACCACGAGTTTAGGCAAACTCGTGTTACTGTAGCACACGAGTTTAGACAAACTCGTGTTACTGTAGCACGAGTTTACATACACTTTATTTTGTCATCTTTTAAGTATATTTTAATACTCAAAACGTGACTAGTTTATCACTTGTATCTGTATGTTATTTATAATCACACTCATACAAGTCGTAAACATTAAACATACCAAAACTCTGATCAATATGTAATCATTCACATATTACAAAACATAACATAAGTCTATGATTACATATTACAAAACATAAACATATACTGATCAAATCGCTGTTGCTGTTGTCAACAGAATCATGCACTTACAATATTTATGTTAATTAATTGTATGCTATACGTGATCTACTTTTCCGCTGCGTTTACTCGTGATTATTACATGTTTAATATGCTTATATTCCAACAGTGACATCACGAGCCATCGTATAGTGTAGTTAATTACATAAATAAACGTAAAAGTGGACCTAAAAACGCAAGATTCACATGTTTTTCTTTACTTTAATTTTTGATCAGCCCTTTGGGGAATTTTTTGGGTGAAAAAAGTGATCAACAAAGGTCTAAAAATTGGTAGAAGAAAAGTCTTAGGCCGTGTTTCAATTTTTACGTACATATAACGCGTGTTAATTGATTTAATTGACCGTTATTTTTTTTTAGAACGGCGTGTTAGTTGGTTAGTGGTTCGAACCCTAGCAGTGACATCCAAGAGGGCAGTAGACTTGTTTAATTGATATCCATGATGAACACATGCATAGTTTTTCATGGATATATGTTCTTGATATGGTGATATAACTCTATTGATTAGATGTTAATAAGTTTACATGCAAATCCGATGACTATAACTTGTTATACGCATGATTGGTAAAATTTTTAGTTTTTGACAGCTTGACACCTGTTCACTAAAGAATTCGTATAAAATCAACAGTAAAGAGTTAGGACCTGAATTTTTTAGAGTAGATTCACGAGTCAGTGGGCTTGTAACGCCCCTAACTTTCTAAACAATACAAAATAATATCAAAGGGACTAAAAAGGCAAAAGGGCGTTAATCTTATTCAAAGTCAAACCAAAGTCAAACTGACAAATCAAAATAAATACTTCTAAAGCTTGAAATAAAACTCTAAAGCAAAGGGTGCTAAGTCCACTTCTATCTACTCTCTTCTCTCGTTCCCAAAGCCCGCTTGATCACCTGCCGTATAAGAAAGAAAAAGGAATACGGCTGAGCAAAAAGCCCAGTGAACGGATATAACAAAAGCTGAAGAATAATATATGAAATGCGAATACAAATTTTAAAGACAAACTTATTTTCAAAACAAACTTATTTCAAAACACACTTATTTCGAATCAAAATACAAATAGGTATAACTTCACCAATATCTTATACTTAACAAATCTAAGTTCCATAAAATAATGCACATAAGAGTCAAACAAAATTACTTATCAAAGGGTCGAACGCTTCGTATGACACTACGAAAGCGCCCACCGTCAAAACAAAATATGCCTAGGACCGATCCATACGCCTCCTATCAAAATATCAAAGTGCGCATACCACTACCGGGTAATCAAAAGGAGACGTCGTAGATCAAATCAAATACACCGCTACGGCCGGTGCCACGTCATCGGTGTCACAATAACGCGCCCATGGGACCTCCATGGATAGGTTACTCTTATATGCACATCTTAAGAAACCGTTTTGACCGACTTATATACTTAAATATCAAATATGTTTTTAAGAGACAAAAATGAGTTTTCGGACAATTAAAGTAACTAAATATATATAATACTTTAAGACATTTAAATATAGACTTAAAATCACATCTCTGTCCACCCAATTCATACAAAATTTCAATGGAGTTACTTATAAACTTTCGGGCCAATCAATATGATTCATAATATGCGACTGTATTAATTTTCGTGGCCAATGAATATGATTTATAATATGCGACTGTATTATCTTTTGGGCCAACGAATATTCGAGGGACATTAGTGTACAATTTGGGACAAACTTGTACATATCATCTCATCAAATGTAACACACCAAACCCACCTTTTTCGGGACAGTTTTCGAATCGGGTTTCAAGAGACGGTTTTGACACAAGTATACAGAATAAAATATTATAATTCCCCAATCAATAATAATGAAGGCAACCTCGTTAGTACATCAAAGTCAGGGACATCACAATATTTATACACGGATAACAAACAAATAACTTTTCAAATAACACGCAACTTTTATAAAAAGAAATACACATTTAATCAAATAAATTTTTGAGAGGAAAGATGTTACCAGAAGGATCCTAAGACCACTAGAATATCCGTACCTTATCTCCGATCACAACATTTGCAATAATGAAAGAGTCACCCAACGAATGCGACTGCCTATTCAAATCTAACAAATACCAAAGTATAAGCACAAAAGACATTTAAATATGGAGTATGTAATATCTTTTATATTTTATGAGTTCAATATATATTTTCATTTTGTTACTGCAAATTCATTTGAATTATAACTTAAAATCAATTCTTATTATTATTGTTATTTTGTTTCTAATCTAGACTGCATATTTTTACATGTTAGTTCAAGAGTCGTTTGGACTAAACCGTAACAATATACCACTGCCGATTAAATTTAGTTTAGGTGATATAGTTAAACTTCTTGATTTTCATATTATTCTACTAATACCATATATATATAATTGCCAATGAAAATTAAACTTGATCATTCATTTCTGACGTAATGAACCACGAGCGAGTATGTGTATAACAAACTACATGTTAGACCACAAGCCAAATTTTATCCGTAAAGTGACATAATTTTGCAAAATATTTTGAACAGCCATGACTTAATTATTAAACAAGACAACATTTTTAAATGTAATTACCTTTTGAAAATATATATAGACATGTAACTAATTGATTATTACAGATTTATATAAGCACAAGGCAAAGAGTCAAAGTGGTGACTAATGAGTAGTAACACCGTAGATTTGTATCTAATATTAATTTTATCATCTTAACCCCAAATGATTCATATGATTCGTTTATAATGGAAATATAAATATAATTGAGTCTAGGATACTTGAAGTAAAATAATCATATGTACAAAGCATTAGAAATTTTTATAGTATAAATCAATAAAGAGCTTACCAATAAAATGATACTTGAATATTTAGAAGATGCATGTAGACTTTTTGACAAATTCTCCTATTTGTTTTTCCCCTTTTGTTTTTCTCTCTGACAACCACACGTACACACACAAGGAGTAGTTATGAGGATGTTTTCAATTGAGGTTTGATCCTAGCAAAATATATATAACCTCTAGTATTTCGTATGAATAGCAGTAGAGACTCTAGCGGTTCGACTTTACATGTATTAATTGTATAGACTATATTGTTTCCAATTTTTCTTGTGTTTATCCTAGCCTAATTCTTATCCTTTCTTATAATCTTCTTATCCGTAAAAGTGTAAGACTACTCACCAATAGTGATTATGATTTAATTGTCGTTACACCATTTTCATTATCTCATTAATTGCCTTATGTATTCTATAACCGACTACTAACACCACACCATATACTAACTAGCTTTTAATTTGAATTTTATTGTCATCTTAATTTTTGTTGATATCATGGATCGGTTTATCTTTTATGATTAAGATTATAACATTTCCTTAAACAACTAACTTATTTGTTATCAATAATCTTATCCTTACTATTATGAGTATTATTTTTCATCACTTAGCATAAATTAATTATATTAAACTTAAGATACTTTTTAATTATAGATAATGTCCCCATAAAATATATATATGTCATACTAGCAAGTTTATTTTTGTCAGTTTTAACTTAGACTTAATTCATTTTAAATTTTATTTGTATAATACTATATTTGAAGTTCATATTTAATTTTATAAGCATATTAAATTTAGGGTATTACAGGGCTACAACTTTGTAGTTTACTGCTAAGGTTGGGGAAGACTCCTTCCTTGTCGAATCAGGGCCTGAAGTTGGCTGGAAATTCCAATCAGCTTTTATGTGTTATGTGATAATGTGAAATATATATACCTTTTATGAGGCTTACGCAATCGAGTCACTCGATGTATGTGGTCCGACTTGTTTTGGATTTATTCAACATAAGCGGGAGCCTTGTTTAAGTATATATAATGTCCCTAGTTGGGTCTTTATTTAGGTTGTCATCGGCTTGTATTTTGTATGTATGCATGAATCAAGTGTTAATTGTTGTAATAATTGTTATGTGTTTTAGATGTTTATTTTGCTTTTAATTATTTATGAATCATGTAAAAGCAAAAGGGTTTTTGGAAAAATAATAAACATGACTAAAACTTTTGAAACAAGATTTATTATGAACTATTTTTCTTGCGAAGTCTTATGTGTCAATAAATGGGTTCGGCTTACATACGATAATTTTTTCCCACGACGAGACTTGCAAGATGAATTAGTTTATAATGTGTATAAAACTAAATATGTGAGCTTTTATTAATGACTACATGGTCTAGGGTTTTGGGATAGTTTCCGCGACAAGACGAATTATTTTTTGCCTTGTTAATGATGGCTTGAACATCTAAGAAATTTATTCCGTAAATCCCGTGATAAAAGTACTAATATTTAGCTTTTATAACATTTGAATCATTAATTTGTTAAAATGTAATGTCTTTATTTTATATACACGCGCATGTATATTAATATAGACTTTTTGATGCACAATAATAAAATAACTTAATTGAGTGAAGTTTTATTTTTATTAAAACCTATGATACGAAGATGTATGCATGCTTCTTCGTACATATTTGAAATACAAGTTATTTGTCAAATAATTATACCCATTAAATTAAGTCTTTGCCACCCCATTGTAAGAACACTTGCAATTGCCTTTTGCTCTACGTGGGACGTAGGTGAATTGCAACCCAAGGTAAATTACTACTCATCGTGAGACGGTGGTAGACTATTTACAGTTCTTAATTGGACGACTTAAATCGAGTTAAGCTGGTGAGATCCTTAAGCCCAAGGCATAGATGGGATGAAACTTGCTTACATGGCACTACTTGCTTGTTCTCTAGTGCCATTTGTAAGTCTCATAATGATCTAGGAATTGCACTTGTAATAATTATTGCTCGTCACCTACTTTTTTGAATATACCATTGCTAGCAGATCAACTGATGTGATGGTAGTATGTCAATTAGGGTCCTAGCCTTAAGAAAATTAATTGTTTACATAAGTAAACTATGGGTAGTTAATTTTCTTTAAGGAGTATTATCGAAAATACTAAAATTTTGAACTTGTGTTTGAGTTGTAGATTACAAATCCTGCACAAAACTTGAACAATTCGGCTTTCAGGTCGATTCTCGAAAGAGAAACTTTCTGGACCAAACTTTAATGATTAGTCTCGTCAACTAAGGAATGTCCTTCGAGTTGAAAAGAAACTTGAAGTTTTGGAACAGCCTATGACCTTTGTTCCTGCTGCTAATGCGCTTAATGCGTCACTAGAAACATGAAATGCCTAGTTTGATCGTTACAATGAAGTTGCATGGCTTATGCTCGGTAGCATGTCTCCCGAACTTCAACATGAAAAAGGCAATCCGTTAGCTCATATGTTCTACAGATGAAGAGCTATCTAGGTCAATTGGAACGCCTCAGCTACGTTTTACCCCATACTACAATATGCATATCATGGGGAAGACAATAGTTG
Organism: Erigeron breviscapus; assembly: GCA_034093135.1. Lineage (NCBI taxonomy): Eukaryota > Viridiplantae > Streptophyta > Magnoliopsida > Asterales > Asteraceae > Erigeron > Erigeron breviscapus. The sequence continues at coordinate 71,320,211 of CM067170.1, forward strand.
AATGACATGCTATGCTTATTGAGTATGAAAAGGCTTACCAAATAAGGCTGCTGATATGTCCATTTATATATATATATTCCGATATCGTTTATAAGTCGTATTATGCTTAATTATGTGTAATTTGCGTGTATATTCGATGCTTTGATGGTATTGTTAGTGATTTCAGGCTTAGAACAGGTAAAATGGTTAGAAATGGCTTTTGGATGGCTAAAAGATGCATTAGGATGGTTCGTGGACGAGTTCGTGTGAAGACGAGATGAAAAATACAAAGTTGTGCTGAAGGATAAGGATATGCGGCGCATGGCTTATATGTGCGGCGCATATTTCGTGTGATTTTAAGTCAGAAGATTTGGCCATTTGTCATATTCGGCGCATGGATAGAGGGTGCGGCGCATATCGGGCATCGAAACTTCCAAGATTGAAGAATATGCGGCGCACGGAACTTGTATGCGGCGCATATCAATGTCGGTTCAGAAACCCTTTTTGCAAACACTATAAATACAAGACCAAAACCCTACCATTCGAATATCTTTTACTTCCAGTCGATTTTAGGGTTTCTTGAGGCAATATTCAGCAGCTTATTCGTTCTCCAAGATCATTGAGTTGCTCGAGAGTTTCAAGGCATTCAAACATCGATTTCTTTAGCTTTTCATTGTCTTTCACACTTTGGTACAAGATGTTTACTCATACTTTTGCTATTTGTGTTTCGTTTATGATTATGTCTAGCTAAATACTTCATCATCTACTGAGATGAAGTGACACAATGAATAATGGTTGCATAATCTTTTGAATTCAAGTTGATAGTTAAACGTTTTATCGTGATCTTAATATATTGAGTTCTTGTTACTTATCTATTGCTTTGTTGATGATGCATGAATGATTTAGAGGTATCTAAGTTTAGGATTGTATTGTTCTAGTTGATTGGGTACAATCAATAGGTGTTAATTCATGGTAATGAGTTGATAAACAACAATAGATAATAGGATTCAACGTGTTAACGGTTTGGTAAAATCGGTAGATGAAATTGTTTAGCAATAACAAAACAAATTAGTCGATTAGGTAGATCTTGATAGAGATTGTAGTAACCGGATCTTAGAGATTGAATCAATTGGTTAATGGGTTCAGATAGGGTAATAAGCTAGGTGCGTAATTAGTGAGTTCTTTGTCTAGACCTAGTTATTAAATCAACATATTTGAATTGGGTTTAACTTAATTGCAACCAAAGTAAGTTATGTCATGGAGTCAAAGTAGATAACTTTTAATTAATCTTGATATAAAAATCTCTTTTCATTTAATTCTACGAAATTACTAACTTTTCAAATTAATTAACTGCTTTCAAATCCAACGTGACGGGAGTCCTTAAAATCCAACACTTTTCTAAACTACATTAAACTCGCTTGCTTTTAATCAGTCTCTGTGGATTCGACCTGGACTTACCTTGAAGCTATATTGCATACGATCGGGATCACTGCCCGATAGTGTGTAGTAGTCAGTTCTAGGGTATTTCTTGTTTTAAATTTAACTCGATTTTTACACATCAAGTTTTTGGCGCCGCTGTCGGGGACTGATTTTAAGAGTATAGTTTGAGATTCCGTAGTTTGATCATTTCTTGTATTCACGTACAAGAGAGTTAATTGCTTTCTTAGATTAGTTTTAAATTTCAGTTTTTAATTTTCTGTTTTTGTTTGTTTGGTGTAACCTGGTGCGTTTGACGGTTTTTCTTTGTTTGTGTTTTCAGGTTTTCTTTCTTAGTTGATGAACAGGAGGTCTTCTGGTTTACCACTAGTAAGCCCTCAATCTAATCCGGGAAAAACCAAGAGACGCGGGAAGAAGTCTACTCAAACCGTCACCTCAACATCAGGCAAAATAGATCCTTTAAATTTAAACCTTGAAACCGGAGACACTTCCAAAACCGGAGAACTTAAAATTACCGAAAAGAAAACTGAAGAACAACCAACTCCGAAACCGTCACCAAATACTACACCACCGACTTCACCGGAACCAACACCTCCCACGACACCTAGGAACATGGCCGACGGAATGATTCACCTATTTGACCGACCGATTGGGGAGAGTAATCGAGCCATTGCACCTAATAGGGGCTCGGCTATTCGTCCTCTACCAACAGCATCGAATTTCAATGTTAAGGGAAATCATTTGACCCGTGTCGAAGAGAATCGGTTTGATGGGGTGCATAAGTGGGATCCATATGACCATATTGAGAAGTTTGAGAAGGTGTGTAGGTTATATAGGTATGGTGAAGGGCAGGAACCTCATGTGAAGCTTGAATTGTTTCCTTTGTCTCTATCGGGGGAGGCATCCGATTGGTATGATGAACTCGAGGAGAACATTTTTGAAACTTGGGATGAAATGAGGGAAGCTTTTATTGAGCGGTTCTTTCCGGCTCAATTGGTTGAAACTTTGAAGCTTGAGATTAGGGCATTCAAGCAAAATAGGGATGAAGACTTGGTTGATGCTTGGAAGAGGTTGAAGGAGTTGATGAGGAAGTGTCCGGGCCATGGGATTCAACTTAATGAGCACATTCTTATCTTTTGTAGGGGGTTAGATCACCAAGCTCAAAAGGAACTTGATTGGGCATGTGGAGGAAATATTAATAATGTGAGTTATAATGATGCCTATAAGATTATGGAGGATATGGTTAAGACTAGTGTAACTCGTGAGGCGGGTAGGATTAAGCTCATAATACTTCTTTTTGTATTCATCAGCAGGCTTGACTGAAGAGGGCCTCGCTGATGATGAAGAGGGCTTCGCTGCCTGCAAAGAAGAAATAGAAACTTTGCATTCCTTTTGGTAATGGCCTTTACGACCACACCTCCAACATTCTTCTTGAGACTTGTCTACCACTGGTTTTTGGAAATGAGTCGACCTACAACCATTCCATTTTTTAGAATATCGTTTACCAGCGATAAGAGCAAAGTTCATGAAGTCCGAGAACATCTCTTGTCTCTCCTCGAAATCGAGGTCATTGACAAGATCTTGGACGTTAGAGGGGTAGAATTGCTGATGTCCATGTCAAGATGGACAGGACTAACTTCAGCAGAGACCAGGGCAAGAGGGTCATGAACATTAGAGACACTAGATAAAGAAGAAGAAGAAGTTGAAGCATATGAACCAGCATGCCTCTTATACTCAGCCTCAGCTCTCAAAGTTTGAGCGAGGGCTCTCTCTTCAAATTGAAGAGTGCCATAGAGTGACTCTAAGTCATGCTCCTTCAGTTGCTTAGTTGTTCTGAGAATTTGCCTTAAGCCTTGCCATTTGATGGGCAAGACGTCAATGAACTTGTAGCATATTTCAAGCGTATTATGCTCTATGCCCACATTTGTCATATCATTCAAAAGGCACTTAAAGCGATTATACGTGCCATCCAGACTCTCATTTGGGAGAGAGAAGAATCCTTCATAGGCACGTTTCAGATCTATTTTCTTGGTAGCAAGAACATCTGCCGTACCATCGAATCTGGTACACAGATTATCCCACACCAATTTAGAAGAAGAAAGTTTGATGACATATTTCATTATATCATCAGGAAGGGTAGTAATAATGAGATTTCTCAACCGAGCATCCAGATTGACAAGCCTATGCTCGTCATCTGTCCATTGTACTTCTGGTTTTATGAGCTCAGTGACAACTTCAGGAGCATCAGCAGTGGCTCCTGGTGTCCTGGTAACCAGAACCGGTACATATGGCCCTCTGGTTAGAATGGTCATAAGATAGGGTTCAACTCCTACGATGTATAGGAGCATTCTCTCCTTCCAAGATCCGAAATCATGTGAATCGAATATGGGTGGGATGGAGACATACCCAAAATCTCTGGTATTAACCAGAGAAGGAACAGAAGACATAATAGTAAGAAAGAAAAGTAGACAGAAGTTTAAAGAAAAGTTTTTAGATGCAGAAAATTAAGTACAGAAAGAAAGAAAGATAATCTTGCAAACTTTTACTCAGATCAGATTCGGTGTGTCGAACCACCGCTCTGATACCAACTGAAAGTCCCAAGTTTGCAACGATTATGTAATTAAACAACTAATGTAAATTATACTAAGAAAGCAAGACAAGAAAGTAAACACGTTTAATCATAAGTAGTATTAATTAAACGGTGAATACATGGTTGGTTTACAAAGGAAGAAAGAAGGGAATATTGTTAAGTTTTTGCACACACGAAAACTTAACAATTATACAATTCTACAATGAGAGAAAAAACACACTAAGTGACTATTGTAGAATGAACCAACAACTTTGCGGCTAGGTCAAGTGATGCTTTATATAGGGGAGAAAAGGCATCACATGACAACCCAATAGATGTTGACACATGAAGGTTGTCAACTATCTATTGGTGTGTAAGACTGGTCTTCAGACATCTCTGTTTGCCATCTTGTTTCTTTCCCAAAACGGCATGAAAGAGAAACACCTTAGTACTATATTGGTACAAGGTCACATGGCTCCATCTTGATCTTGCAACACGTGTCCTTGGGACCAGTCTTCTTATCTTCATTTTCCCGCCTATATTTGACTTACAACATATGACGGCGAGTCATTGAACTTATCCTTTAACTCGAAGATAATAATGATCGCTGAAGGCTCGCTGATGAAACTTCTCGCTGAGGCTGTCAGCGACTACTTGACTCAACAAGTAATCTTCAGCGAATTCATGACTCAACATCCATGTTACAATTTTTCAAAGCCCAATATACCTTATGTTCGATTTCAACCGGTAGGTGACAAGTTTTGCCATAAAGAAGACGATATGGTGTAGTACCAATAGGAGTCTTATAGGCAGTCCGAAATGCCCATAAAGCATCATCTAACTTTTTAGACCAAAGCTTGGGGTTATCTCCTACGGTCTTTTCTAAAATTCTTTTTAAGGCACGGTTGGTGTTCTCTACTTGACCGCTAGTCTGAGGATGGTACGAGGTAGAGAAACGGTGAGTGACACCATACCTCTTTAGCACCTTGGCCAATTGATGATTGGCAAAATGGGTACCACGGTCACTAATAAGTGCTCTAGGGACACCAAACCTACAAAACAACTGCTTCAAAAAGTCTATGACCACTCTAGCATCATTAGTGGGTAAAGCCTTGGCTTCCGCCCACTTGGACACATAATCAACAGCAACTAAGATATAAAGGGACTTATTGGAGGGTGGGAAAGGTCCCATGAAGTCAATTCCCCAAACATCAAAAACTTCACATACCTGAATCATCTGTTGGGGCATTTCATCCCTTTTAGTGATGTTACCTTGTCGCTGGCAAGAGTCACAAGTCTCCACTAGAGTTTGAGCTTCCTTGAAAATGGTCGGCCAGTAGAAACCTGCGTCATAAACTTTCTTACCGGTTATAGAGGGCCCATAATGCCCACCGGTAGGACCGTAGTGACATGCATCTAAAATCTTCCGGGTTTCTGCACCGGACACACATCTCCTGATCATCCCATCTGCACACATTCTAAACAAATGTGGATCTTCCCAAAAATAATGTTTTATCTCAGAAAATAATTTCTTCTTTTGTTGAGATGACATTTCTTTGGGAATCACACCTGCACAAAGATAGTTAGCAATATCGGCATACCATGGTGCTTCCTCAACTTCAACCTGCATCAAATACTCATCAGGAAATGCATCATCAATCTCATGCTCTTTCAACTCCTCAAGGTGAGGGTTTTCGAGCCTACTCAAATGATCAGCCGCCACATTTTCAGCCCCCTTTTTGTCCTTGATCTCAATGTCGAACTCTTGCAAAAGCAAGACCCAATGGATGAGACGGGGCTTGGCATCTTGTTTGGAAAACAAGTGATGATATACCCTACACGGAGTTCTACCTCCGTAATCGAAGAAGATACCTTCGGACAGGTATAAAATATTTATACGGAGCGCTGCCTCCGTAGACAGAAATAATCCCAGAGCCTGAGTTAAATTACTTAGCTCCGGAGGAATATACATTAAGGTCCGAATATCTCGGACACGCCGCATCATGAGATCATCGCAAATCTTCCTAAAAGATAGAAGATATTCTCAAAAGAGGAAGAGATTTACCCTAATTCTCTTACCCTTCTCTCCAAGTTTCTACCCTCTATATAAATAGAGGAGGTGCCATACGGCACATCATCATATACGATACATCAATACCCTAATCATAGAAAACACACTCAATCCCTAATCCAAACTGTAATGAATAGAATTCGAGCTTATGTGTGTGTAATTGTGTGTATCAATGGCGGTTTAAGAGAGAGAGGTTAGAGAGAGAAAGTGTGTTTGGCAGGGAAAGATTAGTTTGCATAAATGGGTGAAAGGTTACAATTTACTTAATGGAGGGGGTTTATATACATATGAGCTATTTACACTATGCCCCCTTCCATACTTAGACAATTACATTCTAAGTACAAATGTACATAAAGATAAACAAATCAACTACTACATTTATATTTCTAACAATCTCCCCCTTAGTAGTGATTTGTTAAAAATATCCAGTCTTTGTCCATCTTCAAGCTCTTGTATTCGGTCTGTCTTTGTTTGGATGCCAGAACCAATTTTCTCCTTCGGGTCTGTCATCTGGAACAATCATATTAGCTTCAAAATTTCTTGGAGGAATGTTATGTGGCCCTGGTAGATGACTAGGCTCGTATTTGATCCAGCAACCTCCTTTCCGACGAACAACATACTTTGACTTTTGAACATTCTTTGCTTCTCTCATCATTCGAATGCTGTCTCGGTACTCAAGCCTTTGATTGATTTTGGAGATTACTTTATCAAATACTTCCTTTTTCTTTTCATCTTGCTCATCTTCCTTCAAACACAGCAACACATTTTTACAAAACTCCAATGTTCCATCAGAATAAGAAGCAAGTTCATCCATACGAATGAAGATCTTCTTCTTTCGGCTATTTAGAAAGACAACCCCAAAAGATGATTCTTCGATGACATGACCAATACTGAGTTTTTCAATGTCTTCAGTGTAAAGACTCTGATATGGATATGGAACATTTATCTTCCTCTTCACAACTTCAAACCCTATTTGAAAATCTTCCAGTGAAGCATATTGAATACAACTTGACATGTATCTTTTTACAGCATCAAAAGCAATCACATCTTCACGGTATCTTTGCATTGCATTCAGGAAATGGTTGTAGAGGAAGATAATGTCATCAACTGGCAAAAGTTTGAATTGGGCTTCTGTAAATCGGTAGATCTTGTTATTATCTCTTTTGACGTGAAAACATGGAATAGAGATAGTAACTCGTTTAATCAAAATCACTCTTATCAGCACCAAAATCTTATGGTTTCTCTGTTCTTCCAGCAACTTTGGATTGTATTGTTTTGTAAGTTTAAGAAGCTCTGTGTATTCTTCTATTTGCCTGGCTTCCTTAAACTTGTACATTGAGTCTAACTCTGGTCTCTTGGTTTTAGTGACCTTAGTTGCTCCACAAAAATATAGGGTAAGCCCTTTCCTCCAGATATCTTGATTTCTTAGCTGCTTCTTTAAGTTTGATGCCGAGAGCAATCATTCTTTCTCTATCCCTCAAGAAATATCCCCGATTAATAAATCTTAGTTGTTCTTCAGTTAAATCAGTTGGAAAATAATCAGGAAGAACTTCCTCGGATATGATTGCCTCTCTCAAAACCTGTTTGTAAGTAGATTTCTGAAAGTTCTGAATTGCAGCTTCTGGAGTCTTTCTCAGATCATCAAAATTGTTGAATTCATTAAAATTGTAATGCTGTGGAGCTGAGCTAGCACGAGCAGATGATTCTCCAACTTCAACTCTGCTTGAAGAACCTGTTTCAAAGTAATCAAGATCTGCAAATTCTTCAAACATAGGTTCCTCTACAGCTTCTACGTTTACAGGAGTTTCAACTATCTCTGGCTCATCCAATATAACATTATCTTTTATGGCCTCTAGATCAGCTTCTCCTTCAGCATATTCAACTAAATCATCTTCAAAAACAAAACCTTCTTCTTCATTAACCTCAATATTTTCAACATCTTCTTCACTTTCTACATCAGAATCAACACCAAAAACTTCAACTAATCTTCTTCTAATCACATCATCTAAAGTATCGTTCTCAACATTCTCAACATTCACATCAACTCTTGCCGAATATTTTCAATATTGCTTGACCCTCTCCTTGGTTCTCCCCCTCGGGGTGATCATCAGAATCAGGATCATCCCGTCTAGAAGCAATCGAGGCCGGTCGGCAAGATTCTAATGCTAACAATCTAAGTTCAAATGCAGCAAGCTTTGCATCATATTCAGCCTTTTGTCTTTCAACTTGATCTTGTAAAGCTTTTACTCTTCTTTTAGTAGCAAGTTCTCTTTCTCTCACCTCAAGAGCATTCAACACTCCTCTTTCAGTTACAGTCAACAAATCACCCTCAGATCGTAAGATATTCAACAAAACTTCACATGCAGAATCTTTGGTAGGTTGATTTGTTGATGTTGATGGAATTTGATTTGGTGTTGGTGTTCTTTGTGTTTGGGTAGGAGGTGGAGTAGCCAACCCAGGGGTTGTTTGCACATTTGAAATGTGACCTAAATTCAGCAAAGCTGATTCAGGATTTCCTGCGGATCCTCGGGTTATACCCTCACCAGCAGTTTGAGATTCAGTGGCTTTGCAACCAGAATCGGGTTGTGTCCTAGACTGTGATAAATCACTGTCCGGGACTTGTTGTTGGGTAACACCCTCTAACAACACCGGGGTCACTGAGAATGCCCGTTAATACAGTCTCAGGTTGATCCTGAGGAACAGCAGTGTCACTACGGCGTTCATACTGTCCCCCAGTCTCGGACTGAGGACTGTTACCTGCTGCTAAAGCTGGCGTGATGTTAGCTAAGGCAGGATTTCCAAGCTGTCCTTGAGGGTCACACAAAGTGGGTCCCTCTCCGCTTGTTCCGGCACTCAGTACTCAACTGTGCTTGTGAATCCGTGTACCTAGGAGATCTAGACTCTTGTGCACGAAATGAAGGCGAGAGGCGGGGCTGGTCCTCTCTTATTTCAACACTCTCATCCTCCAAATGAGGAGAGTGTGGTGAGCGTGGCTGATCCCCGTGCATTTGTGAGACTAACTCCTGTTGTGAGGAGTCAGAATGGCTAGGAGAGTTTGGTGCAAGCGAGAATGGGCAGTTCCCGACTTCTACCCTAGGGTAAACAACCCGGCTAGACACATTGGTTTGAACTATGGAGGGCCAACGTTTTCTTTATGCCCTTGTCCTAACCCGGACCGCACATCCTCCTTGTTCCTCCAGCACAACATCATCTCCAGTGTTAACATTCTCAGATTGCAATTCAGATACAACATCCTCAACAATTTGTGTTGCTTGCTCAACATCCAACTCTGCCGAGGCACCAATATGTTCAGATCCAGCAGACTTATGCTTTCTTTTGGATTTCTTCTTCTTTGATTTCTTTGGTGACCTTCGAACAGCCATTTTAAGTCTTCTACCTGGTGGTGGAGTTGGTTCATTAGGTAGTGCTGAAGCAAGCGATGTTGGATTAAGTACAGGTGATGAGCGAGGTGGTGTAAAAGTTGGTGGGTTTGGTGAAACAACGGATGGTAAAGGTGTAGATTGTGAAGGTGAAGATTGCGAAAAGTGAACGGTTGGTGTAGATTGTGTTGATGGTGTAGGTTGAGAAATAGGTGAAGAAACAGGTTCAGGTGTTACAACATCTTGTTCAAACATAACTCGTTTCGATTTTCTTTTCCTCTGCCCAGAAGTCCCCTCACCACTATCCCCTCTTTTTCTTTTATGTAACCTAGGACCCTCACTTGGCGACCTATGCTCAGCTTGGATAGGAGTCTGTCGGCTTTCAGACCCCATTGCTGAGACTAACCACTCGAGATAAGCCCTAAGATGAGGACTCTGAGCAGGAACCAAATTAATTAGGAATGGTGGAATCGGAAACGGTCTTGCAGTTTCACTTCCAGTGCCTCTCAAGTTGGATTTATACATGGCAATTACACATTTAAAGCTGTCTTCCAATCTTGGAATATCTTCTGTATTATCAAGAACATCTTCGATAATCAGTGTGAAGAATCTGATAAAGGGAATATATTTCTTTCTTGTTTATCCTTTCCCTTGACAACTTGGATCATTTTATCCCAAATTATCTTTGCAAAGTCACACTGCACATTGTGAGTGACTGCATAGTACATTGATAAGGAATGCTTCGTCATGAGATCAATCCCTTTCTGTGATGGCATCAAACAAGTTGTTAGAACATTGTACATTGTATGCCAGAGAGTTGCTACATTCATTCTTCTAAAATCTCTCATTGTTGCCAACTCTCCTTCATAACCCAATGAATGAACTCCAGCTAACATTTCTTCAACTGTTGGAAGTTCTTCGTATTCCTCAAGTTCAGGAAAACCAATTATAGTTCTGAACTCAGCCAGATTGAATTTACAATTGAAGATTTCAAAAAAAAAAAAAAAAAACCGCCCCCCCCCCTCCCCCCCCACCAACAAAATCCCCAACCACATCCCCCCCCACCCGGCCCCCCCCTCCCCCCATACCGGAACAACGAATCACAAAAAACAAACAAAAAAAAATGCACAAAACCAAAACAAAAAACAACGGAAAAAAAAAAAACAAAGATAACAAGGTTAAAAACACACAGACCCATAGCAGAAAGCAAAAATGCAAAACAAAATACACACCCACCTGCCAGCCCTCCCCACGCCACCCACCCCCCACCGCCCCCCCCATACAAAACAATTGAAAAAAAAAAAAAGAAAAAACAACGCAATGATAGTTCTGAACTCAGCCAGATTGAATTTACAATTGAAGATTTTATCTTCTGACTGAAGAGAAAACTTGAAGTAGTCTGCTGTCCCATGCCTCTTACTTCCTTTGACATATTCAATTGATTCCCATAACTCAAAAACATACTTCTCGGGAACAATTGCACCTCCAGTCAAAGCATTGTTCAATGGATGATGGCTCAAAATCTCCGTAATGATTGGGAATTTGCAAGCAAATGGTATATGAAGTGCTTGATTGGCTTGCATCTTCATTGAATCTCCTTCTTTAAACATAGCCATCTTGATAGTTTATTATTTTTCTGTTAAGACAAACTGACCAAAGTTTTGACCAGAAAATACAATTTAATCTCAGAAAAATAATAACACATACCAACATTTAAGAAACACATTTATTACTCACAGACAATGTTTTGCATATATATTAGAAATGAGAAAACAAAGTAGTACACAAAGGCGTTCGATACCTTGCATCTCACCCAAATATATATACAAAACATGACAATATATAGGATCACATAAGTATTAAAAGATAAGAAAACAAGGTAGTACACAAAGGCGTTCGATACCTTGCCTCTCACCCCAAACACTTATGAAATACTATATATATACCAACACAATACACAAAAACATTTATACATTTTAAAACATAACACAAATAATAATAAAAAGAAACATAGAATAAAATAATGGAAAGAAAAAGAAAAAAAAAATTTAAAATTCTATTTGTACTGTTTGCAGAGCAAAATGCTCTGCAAATAGCACATTTTGAGAAATTTTCCCATAGATTGACAAGGACCAAAAAATTGGTTTTGGAAAAATTTTGATTTGTATTGTTTGCCGAGCAAACTTCTCGGCAAACACGAGAAAACTCAAGTCTGGCACCAAGTTATCGTTTATTGGAGTTGAAACACGTAAATGCCGAGCTCAAAGCTCTGCAAATGAGCAGTTCTGTCCAACTCCTTTTCAATGTATGAAATTTCCTTATATTGATCAACAATCATGTTGTCAATTTGATTAAGAAAAATTTCAAGGGAAAAATTCAATTTTGTACTGTTTGCCGAGCAAAATGCTCTGCAAACAGTTGGTTTAAAAACTTGGTGAAATTTTCACTTTGTACTGTTTGCCGAGCAAAATGCTCTGCAAACAGTTGATTTGAAAACTTAGTGAAAAGTTTACATGCATTTGCCGAGCTAAAAGCTCTGCAAATGCATGGTTCAAGTCTTGACAAAATTTAAAAAATCCAATTTGTACTGTTTGCCGAGCAAAATGCTCTGCAAACAGTTGTTCTAAGACTTGGAACAAGTTTTGAACAAAATGCACTGTTTGCCGAGCAAACTGCTCTGCAAACAGTTGATTTTAAAACTTGGTTTCATTTTTGAAAACCAAAAGCCTTGAATGCCGAGCAAAATGCTCTGCATCAAGTTGTATTAAAGACTTGGTGAAAATTTTCTTGATTTGGTAAAAACAAGTATTTGCAGAGCAAAAGCTCTGCAAATGACCCTTTTGATCCAAAAACTTGTTTGAGAATTGTATGAACATGTAATCCAGAAGTTAAGAAGATTTGAAGATCATCAAGAACAAACAACGCATTTGCCGAGCAAAATGCTCTGCAAATGGTACTTTTCATCAAAACTTAAGATTTACCCAGCCCTTTATCGAAACAAATCCAGAAACTTAAAACTTGAACAGATTAAGGTAAACAAAACGGATAAACAACAAGTATAGGCCTTAATCATGCATCTTAAACATCAAGAAATACACAATCAATCATCAATATTCAACTTGGCATTTAATCAAACAGTTGGTGATCAAAAATAAACAAGAAATCTTACCTCAAAACTGTTGATATGATCGAAATAACACAGTGATTTAGAACAGAATGTGTTCACTTGTTTAACTTCCTTTGATTATTATGACTTACAAGAAAACTTATGATTGATTGAAGTATAAAATGATCAGTTTATTAGAGAGAAAATAAGAATATTATGAAGGTTTGAGTTTGAATGAAGACAAAATGGACCGCCCATTTTCTTTTAAATTTCAAATCCGGGTCGCGGGTCTGGGTATGACCCGCGTGTCAATCCGGATTTAATTGGTTTTGGGCTCAATTCACAAAATTGGGCTGTAAAATTTTGGGTTTCAAGATGGGTTTTACACAAAACAAACAACAAACAAAACAAAAAATGAATTAAAAATAAAACAGAATAAAAAAAATTAAAAAAATAAAATAAAATCTTTTTATCATTTTTGAATTTTCTAATTTTGTATTTGGTTTTTCAGATTTTAAAACAAACACACACAAAAAAATAAAAATACATACTAGAAAATTACACAAAAATTTACATGCATTTGCACACTCCCCCTCAAATTAAGCATCAAACAACATGGTAAATTTACAAACTCCCCCTTAAATCATGCATTCTACCCTTTTTCTCCCCCTCAAACATTGCATGTAGTAACAAGTAAAACACATCAATGTTTGAAACAGAAAACGAACATAGAATACATGGCATGAAATCATTTAAGTTTGTAAATCTAGCATTCCCAACTTGGTTTTAAGAAAATTGAACCTGTTTTCATCCAAAGGTTTGGTGAAAAGATCAGCAAGTTGGTAGTCTGTTGGGACAAAATATAGTTCGATGTTACCTTTTTCGACATGATCTTTAAGAAAATGGTACCGAACATCTATGTGCTTGGTCTTTGTGTGTTGTACAGGATTGCAAGAAATAGCAATAGCACTCTTTGAGTCACAGTAAATGGGAATTCTGTTGAATTGAAATCCATAATCAGTCAACTGAGTCTTCATCCAAAGAACTTGTGAACAACAGCTTGCTGCAGCAACGTATTCAGCTTCTGCAGTAGATGTGGATACACAATTCTGTTTCTTTGAAGACCAACTGACCAATCTATCCCCTAGAAACTGTACACTTCCAGAAGTACTCTTTCGATCAAGCTTACAACCTGCATGGTCAGCATCCGAATATGCAATTAACTGAAACGCGGTATCCCTTGGATACCAGAGACCAAGGTTCACTGTGCCTTTCAGGTATCGGAATATCCGTTTAACGGCCTGGAAATGACTTTCCTTAGGATTGGCCTGGTACCTGGCACACATGCATGTGGCGAACATAATATCCGGGCGACTTGCAGTCAAATACATGAGTGACCCTATCATACTGCGATATTTCTTTTGATCAAAAGATTTTCCATTTAAGTCAGCATTAATCTTTGTTCGAGCCTCCATGGGTGTCCCAATTGTTTGACAATCCATCATATCAAACTTTTTCAACATGTCAAGAATGTACTTAGATTGACAGATAAAAGTACCATTTGACAACTGTTTTACTTGAAGACCAAGGAAAAAGTTTAATTCACCCATCATGCTCATTTCAAATTTCTTGATCATTAAAGCAGAGAAATTCTTGCATTATTTAGGATTAGTTGACCCGAAAATTATGTCGTCAACATAAATCTGGATTAGAATGATGTCACTCCCTTGTCGTTTTATAAACAAGGTAGTGTCAATCGAACCTTTGCTAAAACCAGATTTCACAAGATAAGATGATAGAGCATCATACCATGCACGAGGCGCTTGTTTCAGACCATATAATGCCTTGTCTAACCTGTAAACATAATCCGGATGTTTGGAATTCACAAAACCTTCTGGTTGTTCAACATACACTTCTTCTTTGAGAATTCCATTCAAGAAGGCAGTTTTGACATCCATTTAATAAATGAAAACTTTGACATATTTGCGTACCTTTATCTGTAAATTGGGCTAAATATAATGTTATATTGGGCTTCTAGAATTAAGCCCATATTATGTGGATTATGATATTGACCCATATGTGTTAAGGAAATATAGACAGTAATTGAGTAACTGTAGTAACAGAGAAAAACGTATATACAAAACCTTAAGTATAATATACGGTTCCAACAGTGGTCGTGAAACAGTGTCGGTGGAACAGTGTCGGTGGCTAGATGATAATTCCATTAATGGGACAAAGACCGACATAACTTTATGTAAAGAATAATATTTGTGAAATCTCCGTTGTTTGTTATTGATCATGAACCTAATCCCTTAGCTGGATAAATACCCCCTATTAGTCTCAAAGGTTATCTATCTCTATTATTGCTTTCCTTATTTCCTCCCAGGAACTAAGTAAACACACACACTTCATACATTCATCTCTTTCTCTCTAAATTCTTACATAAATTGAGAATTTAAGCTGGAATTGAGTTAGAATTATAATCATAATCATCATTATAACAATAACACATCAAGAAATCCAAGCTTCAAGTGCTAGAATTATTTCCATACGGGTCAAATTCGGGTTTGACTTTTGGAAGCAAAATTGGTAAGTCAAATTCATCCCATAATCATCATTTTATGCTTATTAACATGTTTCTAGTTATATCAAAGTGTTTATGGGTCATGAATCGGGTCAAAATGCAAATAGAGTTTCATTAGGGTTTTGGAAGGATTTGGAAGTGATTTTATGATTTGAGATGAAATCTTGGAATGGGTTAAGTTTAGTTATGTGTAATGATGTTTAAATATGCTTCAAAACAAGTTTCAAACTACTGCAAATCGTTTTGGTATGGTTTGGGTCGAGTTTTGGGGTGTTTGGTTCGTATTTGGGTTGCTGAATTGTGCAGAACTGAATTCTGGAATTCTGGAGTGTAACGCCCGTTACATATGTAACGCCCGTTACAAGTATGTAACGCCCGTTACATATGTAACACCCGTTAGGGAGTATTTTGGGCTGTTTTCTGAAATCTGGAGTGTAACGGCCGTTACATTTGTAACGCCCGTTAAGGACTGATTTTGACAACATTTTCAAACGCTTATAACTTTTGATCCGTAAGTCCGTTTTTGACGATTCAAGCGGCCACGGAAGCGTAATTAAGTCTATTTTCCAATAGTATATACTTCTGTGTCCAGAACATAGTTATAACATTTCAAAAGTTTTGATAAAGCAACAGTGGTCAAGTTTCGACTAGTCATTATGAAACAAAATGTAATGATTCCACTTCGATTGTATCAAAGCCTTATAAAATGGACATAATAAAGCTTTTATAGTAAGATTAGGTCAATATTCATAGGACCTTACCTCTTTAGATGCTTTAGGATTAATGTAATACGTGTATGATTAGGTTTGGCTATCGTGGACATCAGTTCTACCTCCTTTCGACTTGGGATTATGATTGTTCATCTCAGGTGAGTTTCGTAAACCTTCCCTACTCAATTGAGATTTGGGCTGAAAAGTGTACATATACGTGTTTGTTTAATTGTTTAGTTGACGTTGTTAATCGTTATATGGAATCGTATTTGTAGAACGTGCTTGTTAAACGTTGTTAATCGTATATGAAATCGTTGTTGTTAAACGTTGTATTGTATGAAACGTAAACGTTGTGATCATGCCTTTGAGATATATGTAAGTCATGCCGTTATACATGCCGTTGAAAGACACATAAGTCATGTCATTATACATGCCGTTGAAAGACACATAAGTCATGTTATCGTTATACATGCTGTTGAAAGACACATAAGTCATGTTGTTGTACACGCCTTTGAAAG
This sequence comes from Erigeron breviscapus, assembly GCA_034093135.1. NCBI lineage: Eukaryota > Viridiplantae > Streptophyta > Magnoliopsida > Asterales > Asteraceae > Erigeron > Erigeron breviscapus. Next base: position 71,336,565 of record CM067170.1, read on the forward strand.
ACATGTAAGTCGTGCTGAAACGTGTTGAATCGTGATATGTATTGATGTTATACTAACGTATACCCTCTCAGGGCTTTCTTGATATGATTAGATATTCTAATCCTCGTATATCGTTAACGGTTGTATTTCCCGATACGTTTATTCCTTGTTACTTGTCCCTACGAACTCACCAACTTTATGTTGACGCTCTTTAGTACACTTTTCAGGTAATCAAGTTAATCGAGAGACAAAATGGATGATTGCATTGCTTGCTTGTTAGAATTGGACTAGCTTTGGACTTCTGGATCCGTGATCCTTATTCTCCCTTTAATGGGTTATTTTTAGGATCAACTATTATTGATTTGAACTTCCTTTTATTATTGATTGAACGTGTATTTGATAAATGTTGATGAATGTATACGTTTGTACGAGTTTATGGATCGTTTCGATCTTATGTTTTCATATAGTTGACTCTACATAATTCCCATGTTGTGATGTGCTATTTCTAAGTGATACCCCATGATTCCGCCATGTTGGGGTGTTACAGAATGGTATCAGAGACGTGGTTGTAGGGAACTAGGAGGATTTACCTAGTCTATAGCCATCGCACCCACATTTCATATTAGCATGCATGATAGGGAACTTTGTGTGCAACGTGAACTGTATGATGCATAAAAATGTTTTAAACGGAGTTCGTAGGTTTCTTATGATTTGATGACTTGATTGTTATGTGACAACTTGATGGACGTATATGATAGTATCGGGATACACCGTGAATTGTGGAATTATTGTGATAAACGTTGATGTGTGTGAAATATTGAATGCATTTATTATTTGTCCCCTAGCAAAATGAAATGATGCCATTAATGGAGTATAACATTCGATAACCCTAGAGGCGCCTGATCAACAAATCTATGGTTATCCTATGTCATATAAAGTTAATGATCTCATGGATTGCACCTCGTGGATAAAGTATAGTAGCTAACCCGGTATGTTTAATGAGTGTTGGTTAGGTGGAGGGTTAGCCGCTGGTACACCCTGTATACATACCCGACCAATACTTAGAGAACATATCGGTACCGAGTTTTGACATCCATTCAATATATTAACGGTGTGGAGGGTTAGCCGATGGTACACCCTGTATACAAACACTTTTAATGTGTCGAATGTTGAAGTTAAAATTCGGACTATGCTTTACCACCTTGTTATGACTTGACCCTTTTATTTATATAGTGTTGAATGTTTTCGTGATTGTATTGTTGATTGTAAATTGTACGATTGCTGAAGCCTTAGATTATTGCCATGATAATATCCCTGTAGAGATAACTATATTCATGCAATGATTTATAAGGACTTGATTTGGAAATTGTGTATTACTTGAAGGTCAATTTTGATATTCAAGTGTGAATTGTGTAGACTTGAATTTTATGTTAATTGAAATGGTAGTAAAGGCATAGGGTATTTTGAACGGGTTGGTAATGCGATGGGCTGGCCAATGGTATGCCTTATATTATAAGCATTACCGGATGGCCCACGTCTAAGCTATATTACTTATAATTGTCTACAATTATCAGTCATTGTTGGAATAACAGTATGAGAATAAGATCTAGAATACATGCTTATTAAGGTCTTAGATACTTATAATCTATAATTGTAGACCAATGAATTATTATGAACTATAGACTAAGTTCAAACTTATAGTTACGATTGACAGATAGAATGAGCTAAGATTTTTGGAGAATATGATGTTCAAGTAAAGTAAGATATTATGAAATATTAGGTGATTTAGTGTGTTAAGAGGCGTTTTTATAAACATGGAGCTTGAGTTAGTAAATTAATGAATGTGTTCTAAGAAATGACTAGAATAAGAGCAAACAGGATGATCGTAGGAGGTTATAACTATAAGCACGAATAAAGTTCTGTAGATTTCATTCTTAAATGATCTTGTACTTTAAGGTGAGAATACATGATTTTACTGTGAGGTACTATTCGCTTATATAACGTAAGCAATGATGTCAGATGACAATAATTGTCGAAATGGCCGACAAGGAATAACTCCTCGCCAATAAAGCCAATAATGTAGCGTTATTATATCTATATCTAGAATTGAATGAAATAAAGTTGAATAACTTTATCAGAATAATTTAACAAGACCAATAATAGAGTACTGATTATGAACAGGAGTAGAGCGGGAAATTGGGAATGCGATAACTTTGGTATGAATATATATTGCACAATCTATATATATAACTCGCAATAGTAATTGGATGCAATAAAGAAATAAAAATAAAAATGGTGAAATCGGCCGTCCCCGGGATCGAACCTGGGTCTAGGCCACACCCTTTCGCGCATTTAGCCAACCGCGCTAAATGCCTAGTGTTGTGAAAGTTCTCTTATGATTAAATATAAGCATATGTACAACAAATTCCTTAATTCACGCATATATTGTAAGTTCATATGAATTTTCTTTCCTAAACAAAATTTCTAGAGGAAGGGAAAACAAATGAGAAGATTTAACTACAAGCTGTTTAAGTAATTAAACTTGGAGAAGTTGAACGGAAGAGATGTAGGAGTGTTCTCTAAGATAGAGAATATTGAAGCAGTCATTTCCACTAATGAGCATGAGGTCGATTAACAAGTTAAAAATGTTGCTAGAACTTTTAACTGGGGAATAGTTTGAGTAAGTGTCGTGAGAGAATCGTCGTGCATATGAAAAAAAAAAAAAAAAAATTATAATTGAATAGATTATGAACTTAAACAAAAGTAGAAATTTTATTTAATCGAACATAGCAAGCCACTATTACAAACATTAATAATACATACACTCTCGACTGGAACATATACTGGACTAAGTGGCTCGGTGTGGCTTGGCTAACTCTTGCTCAATCTGCCTTAAGAAGTTGGTATTACTGGGATCCTTGGAACAAATCTTCCAAATGTTTGTTAAGAAATGAGTAGAAGCCTTATCGATCTCGCTTAAACGAAAGAACTTCTCATCCCCATCCTCTGAAGTGTAGAAGATCCCAGCAGGCCTACTTAAGACCCTTCCTTCCACAAACACTATGCCCTTTGGAAGCTGGAGATTTAACAAGGCATTATCGTCAGCTGGTGGGAGCATATCGGGAGCGGAAGATGAGGCGCCAACACTTCTTAGTCTTTTTACGGGTCTTTGAGAAAGTAGAGGAGTGCTATTTTCGTCGCCTCTACGTGTAGTGATATCTTCTTCTCCCATAGTTTTCTGTAGATACTCCCTTAGACTTGCTTCACCTTTAGCCATTTTGGCATACCACTCAGCTTCTCTTTGTCTAGCAAGTTCCAATATGTTGACGTGTTGATTTGCTGGTGTTTGCACCTCAGAACCTGTTTCTCCTGCTTCTGCAAGCAGTAGTTCCTTAGCTAACTTTAGAGAAGCCTCTTCCTCCATCGCTTGTATTTTCTGACGTTCTATAATCTCTTTGAGGATCACGTCTTGAGAACTACTTCGGAGTGTTTCAAAATTTTCATGAAATATAACAGGAGAAGGTGATGACATAGGTCTCTTTCCCTTAAAAACAGTTGGGTCAACTGTTGCTTCAACTTCTTCAGATTGTGAGAAATCAGCAAGTTGATACAACAACCCTTTAATTTCTCTAATTTCTGCTTCA